>JBAMAX010002546.1:0-453059 GCA_037043745.1 Chymomyza amoena
AACTATTTGACTTAACTAGCTATGCCTGTAAATCACAATTCTAAAATATTTTTCTTATCACATACGCCTTGCTTTTATATTTCATTTAACTAAAATTTTTCCAATTGTTCAGAACTGCAATTTTATTTTCTATACAAAAAATTTATTTCTTCAAATTACTGGTATTTTTTAAAATTGTATCGCGAATTTAGCAGCAACATGTTCTTCATGGGTTCTTTCCGTGGGTTCTTTAAAAGGCCGCTTAGGATGGAAGATGCATACATTGCTGAGTGCGAGCGGATCTACGGCGCCCGTTCAACACCTAATTTTGGAAATGAAAATCGGCCACCGCGCACTCAACTTTACGGCGCTCGTCTTTTTCGATTGCCCTCGATAAATGGCGAAGTTTTCGAAGAACAACCATGTGGCGACTCTATTGCTATTAATTATTGGAGGAACCGCCGACGTTGAAAAATTGTTGTGAAAAGTTTAAAAATTCGTTTACATTATAACTTTTTAGTAAAACTTTTTTTTTTAATAAAAATAGACTTATATAAAATATAACATCACCTGGAGGATCGTTTTACTCCCTTCAATCTGAACTTAGTTGCTGAGGTCGAGGAAACATTGGAGGCATTATCTACACCGCTTCAACTGGACTTGCCAGTACGCCCAGTGCGATCTAACGAAATTGTAGATCAAATAAAAGCACTCAACCACAAAAAAGCTCCTGGTCTTGATAAAATTGACGCCAGAGTAGTTAAGGCTCTTCCAATGGCGGGCATTCTGGCTCTAGTCAAGATATTCAATGCAATTATGCATCTGGCATATTTCCCAAAGGAGTGGAAATGTGCTCAAATTGTTATGATTCTAAAGCCCTGCCAGCCTCCCATCTCCATTGCATCTTATCGCCCGATTAGAATCTTTTTGAGCAGAGTTTTGTCATTTTCCAGCGTGACATCCCAAGTTCCAGCGCATCACTTCGGTTTTCGTCCAAAACATGGCACGCCTGAGCAAACTCACAGAGTGGTGCAACACATCTTGGACTCCTTCGAGAATCGTCGCTACTGCATGGCAGCATTTTTGGATGTCAAGCAGGCTTAAGACAGAGTGTGGCACGAAGGGTTACTACAAAAACTTAAATCTGCCCTTCCTGCTCCTCATTATGAAATCATAAAATCATTTCTTGACAATCGTTCTTTCAAAGTTATGGTGAAAGGTGTACTCTCGGATCGACTTACCATTAAAGCTGGAGTGCCGCAAGGTAGCGTTCTATCTCCATTTTTATTCACCATTTTTACTATGGACATGCCGAGCTCGACGGGCAGCTCTGAGCTTATAACGGTAACGTATGCTGACGACACTGCCATTCTTTCGTCTTCCTCCAGCGTTCAAATGGCTGCTGATATCTTACAGAACTAACTGGACATTATAGCAACTTGGGCGAAACGCTGGAACATCCAGCTTAATGGTGACAAATCTTCCAGCGTTTTATTCTCGTTAAGGAAAGACCCAAGTCCTGCGCTTACTTTCAATGGAGAGATAATTCCAATGAAAACATCACACCCGTATCTCGGAATTCACCTCGATAAAAAATTGTGTTGAAGCAAGATGTACAACCAAACTTGGCAAAATGGAGTGGCTACTTGGTAGAAATAGCAAGCTATCTTTGGATAATAAAAGAATTCTATATAAGAGTTTAATTATGCCTACTTGGTCTTATGGCATTCAAATCTGGGGAACAGCTGCCAAGTCAAATATTAAAAAAATCAAAATTTTACAAAACAAACCTTCACAAGGATCTAGGCATTCCCTATGTGAGTGATGTATTGAATAAACTACGCTGATCGCATAAGGAACCATCCGAACTCGCTTGCATGTGCCCTGGCCGGTCATAGACCAAGAAGACGCCTAAAACGCCTTCATCCAAACGACATCGGAAAAATAAATATAAAAAATAAAAAAAATGTATCCTTTTGAAAAAATTGTATGGGTAAGAGAATCTTTACACACCTTCTTAAAAAGGTTTGTCAAAATTGTTATATTTTTCTCAGAAAAATGGTTTCCCAATATTGTTATATTTTTCGCAGAAAATAGTTATTCCATGTCTAAACTTTCTGGTTAAAAGTGTTTTTACCAACATATTTGGGTAGACAGCTTTAGCCAACATATCATTCCGTCAATTTTAATAACTATTCTGACGTCACGACCATTTTTGAAAAATTAAAGACGTCACCTTTGCTGGTAAAACCAAAAGGCTTTTCAGTCAACCACTTATGGAACATTAAAACTAATGAAAGAGAATTCCGCTTAAATTTAACAAGCCTTTTCTTAATTGCGGTAAGGCTTCATTAATCCCCAAAAAAAAAGGGTTAAGAACACTTGAAACTAGCCTTTTACAATTTTCGTCGAACTGCTTAAAATTGTCATTAACTGTCAAAAAAAAGAAAGAAAATAAATAACGCAGGTTCCACAAAAATTTGACAGAAGTTTATTAACAGGAGCTTATTAACTGACAGCAGCTGTGTTTGCTGTCACTTACTTGTCAAACTGCCCTCGTACTTAAGCACGACGACAACAAAAAAAAATAATAATAAAAGAGAGCAGAAAACCCTTCAACTTGCTGTTATCTGCCTGTTTAGCTGGGCTTCTGTGTATGTGTGTGTGTGTGCTATATCCAGTTAAAAGGATAATGGAGCACAACAATTTTTACACGCATATATTTTACAAATATTTGCATTTTTGCCTGGCTGCCTGTCTGTCAAGTATGCGCACGGGCGAACATAACATTGAAGACTTTGGCAGCGACGTCGACGGCGACTGCGACGCAGCACAGTGGTCGAAATAGCTGACACCTTAGCACATTTTTGTGCGTAATGTCACATTAATGCTGTGGAAACTGTTGCTAAATGAATTGCAGCTACCCTACCAGCTACCACCCTATATATCAATTTATTATAAAAATTATTTTTTTGAGCCAGTAAATTCTCAACCTTTAAGATTGGATTTAAATTTAAACCATTTCGCAATTTTTTTATGGTTTTTTTCGATATGAAAAAGTAGTAGAGAAAGTAAATAGTTTTGTATGGGATATGCTATATCATATTTTTTGGAATTTAGCGAAGAGGAAGAGACTTAAAAATTTGGGATTCCAGAACATTTTTACTCGATTCCTTCATTTTAGATGATTTTAACGTACTATTCATATATTTCGTATATTTTTTTTGCGAAAATTTGATTATTTATCGAGCTGTCGATAGATGAAAATTTAGGTAGTCGTATAAACGAATAATTATATTTTCACAGAGTTTCAAAATGCACTATCTTAAAAGAATTAGTAAGATTAAGAAAGATATTTTGTTTTTTTTAGAGAAAATTATTTTTACTAACCTATTTTTTAGAAAATTTAGTAAGGGTATATTTCTCTTTTCTCTGAGTTTACGTCTCCGCCCTACCTTATGTTCCTAGACTTTGAGAAGGCCTTTGACCGAGTTAACCGCGAATGGATCTGGAAATCCTTAGATAGGAGAGGGATTCCCCCAAAGATTTTTTGTGTTATAAAGGAGTCCTATCATGCCGCAAGATGCTTCGTTCTACATAATGGACAGGGAGTAAGGCAAGGGGATAATATTCTGTCGCCATTCCTGTTTTTACTGGCGATAGACGATTTACTGACTGCCACCGTAGGTACAACTGAGAGACCGTCGTTGGATACCGTCAATGGAGACCTTTTGAGAGGCTAAGCCATTTGGATTATGCTGACGATATCTGTTTCCTGACAAGTACCAACAGCGGGATGAACGAGATGTGTCAATCACTGCAAGTGAATGGAGAGATGGCTGGTCTTAGGATCAACCGCAACAAAACTAAAATAATGCACACTGGCCGCTCAGCACATCAGGTCAAACAGATTATCTATCTAGGAAGTTCTGTATCGTCAGACGGAGGAACGGATCTGGATGATAACAGCAGAATAAGTAAAGCCCGCAGCGCCTTTGGAATGTTATCTTCAGTATGGAACTCTACTCAAATTTCCCTACGCACCAAGTTAAGGTTCTTCGAATCCAATGTCAAATCTGTACTGCTGTATGCCTGTGAAACCTGGAAAGTCTCTACCTCCATCACGACAAGTTCACAGGCATTTGTAAACCGCTTCCTTCGATATATTCTTAAGATCCGATGGCCGATGAACTAGCCAAAAGCTTTTGGATGTCGAAATTAGACAGCGGAAGTGGCGCTGGATTGGCCACACGTTGAGGAGACCAAACGACAGCATCGTGAAGCAGTCCTTCGAATGGAATCCTCAAGGTACACGGCGAGTTGGTAGACCAAGAACTACTTGGAAATCAACAGTATTGGCCGAAGCAGCAACATAGCGTAAAACGTGGCCACAGCTGATCTGACCTCAGATCGGGAAGGATGGAGAAATTTGGCGCCGCCCTATGCCCCAACCGTCGTTGAAGGACTTGAAGAAGAAGATTTCTCTTTTTCATATTTTAATTATTACATGGCTTTTTAAGTATCTACCGTCTAAAAACAGAATTAGGTATATTTGGAAATTTATTTTTGAGAGTTTTTATTTAATTTTTCTCAAAATTATGATTTTTAATCGGGTTATCGATAGCTAAAAATTTCGGTAGCATTTTTTATTGCTGAGTAAAAATCAATAAACAAAGATATGTATGTAATGTAAAAAAATATATTTCAAAAATTTGCAACTAAAAGAATATTCAACTTTTTATTTAAAATCAAGAAAATCTTATTTAAAAATAAGAAAGTTAAAAAAAAACATAAATTACGAAGTTATGCTTACTTTAGTGATGGAAACTCTAAGGGTCGTCATCATTCAAAATACTTTTTAATAGGGACAAACAAGCACATTTCTTGGGAATGGGAAAATTGGCAATACCACAAAAAACAAATGAATAATTTTCATTCGTTTTCGTTTTTGCGCTTTTTCAATTAGTTTTTGTGGATAACTTTCCAATTTCTTTTATTCTTTTTGATGCATTCTGATATTTGCTAAAAATATTGTTGCCACAACTTTGCACTTTTCGATTACTTCATATCGTTTACATATTAGTTTAATAAAAACTATTGTAATATTTTATTATTCTCTCTTTATCAGTTTTAGCAACAATATTGTTGTGTAAATTAGCAACAATTTTGCTATTTCTTTTACAAAGAATTTTGTTTTTTGTGCAACACATCAACCCTGTGGCAGCTATCAGTTATCGATATTGCAATGTCCGTGTGCATGTCAACGTCGATTTGTGTCAGAAAATAAAATATAAAATACAATTATAAATAAATATCTTGTGAAATACGTGAAATTAGTAGAAATTGAATCGGGGCAATATAAAAAAAATTATTTCAGTTTAAATTATGTGCGCTTCGAAACCCAATTTGGCAATTCGTGTTGATCTCTCTTGCAACAAAGCAGTCGTACTTAAATCATATAAAAATAATTTTTTGGGAAATTGGGCACACCAAATATGTGAAATCAAAACGAATCCTCGTTTTCGTTTTACGGAGCACAGCTGAATTCAATTTTTTTAATAGTGCTTGTTATAAAATTTTAGAAGAAATTTAAAATGTATTAAAGATTGACGATTGTAGAATATTTTTTATTTTTTGTGATTTGGTTTTATTGATGATGATCGTCTTTCAAGATGTTACTTGGACATATATGTAAAAATTATCAAAATCGAAGATATCGATTTAAAAAGTAAGCTACCACACCTATTTTTGTTCAATTCTAATTTGACACAAATTTTGGAGATTTTTAGCATAATTGAAATCCGTAAATATTAAACAAATGATTTGACGATTTTAGGATATTTTTTATTTTTTGTGATTTGGTTTTATTTCTATATAATCCCGTCAAAATTAGTTTTTTGTAAATATTATTTAAAATTGGTTGAAGAAAACTTTGATTTCTGTGCTCAAAGACTTATTAATTTTCTTTCGTAATGTAAGTTTAGGACATTTGCAAGAACTTAAGAATTTCTGATGTTATTTGGTCGAAACTCAGCGATACCAGGAATACCAAAATATGCCATCAAGTCGGTTGACTTTAAGAGCAATAATGAGAATGTTGATAAGAAGTCCTTTGAAGAAGAATTTATCAAATTCGAATGTCTTAAATATGTACATCCTATAATTATATGTATTATATTTATATTTACACCGTCTAAAAAGTTTTATTTTTTAGTGAATAGTAGCGCTTTGAATTTTTACGATTCGAAAGTATTTAATGAATAAAAAATTGGTAAAAAATTACGAAAAATTTCCTATGAATGAATGAATAGCGACCAAGCCGTAATTATGACAAAAAGATGTTCCAAAAATTGTCGATGGGTAATTAGTTATTTAGTACAGGACCTATTGAGAATAGAGGAAGAAATGAAACAGCTGCTTCACTGGGCACAGATACCAGGACTTGAGCAGTCAGACACCCTCCACTCTACAACCATAAGAGGTTTAAACAAGCTCCCTTGCATGTACGTTGCTCACCAGATCTCGTTCTTACCCTAAGTTCAAACAAAATGCTGGAATATATGTAGGCCATGGGACTTTTAGGAGAGCTCTAAGCTGTGAAGTGTATGCAAAAATCTTTTTGGGTCGCGGAGATAATTAGAGCTAGAAATAAGAAACACTACCTGATGCGCATATTTCCTGAGAAGATAAAGTTTGTTGAATCATATCAATAATTTCTGCCGTTCCCCCACATTAGATTTTCGTGGTTTTTAGCCAAGTCGTTTAATATTTCAATCTGAAATTTGACAGAGAACTCATATATCCGAATGTAAAAATGAACAAAATTACACAAATACAGCAAATGTCATAACTAAAAATATACAAATTTCACCTCCCCTTTTCTATAAACTGCGTCAGTATTTGAATCTAATTACGTTTACAAGTGACCTCAAATCACAATTGTTGGTAAGCTGATTCGTTTGGCTCAAATGAACAAATCCACATCCAAATTTGATCGATGCGGACCCACCACCCCCCGCAATCGATTTACCATGTTTTCTTCCACACCCCTAAACATATCAACTCGAAACTTACCACTTATACTTTACATACATTTTTTGACATAACTCTTGGTTTTCATCAAAATCGGTATAAATTCGCAGAAAACAATGTTCTAATTGGAAAATTTTTAGAAGGAATATACAGGAATAAAATCTTTTCGAGAAAAAACGTACAGGGTATTGTCGGGCAAAGAGGCTTGGACCTCTCTTGCGGCAGTTCACCCTATGAAATCACATACAATAAAGTGGACGGATCACTTACTGATCAAGGAAGTGGCCTGGGGGTAGTAGAACCCAGAGCCAAATATTATGGACCTCCAGGCAACAACACCAGCATTTTCCAAGCTGAGGTTTGTGCTATTGGAAGATGTGCAGAGTTCAATCTGCAAAAGAACTACCATGAAAAGGATATTTTCATCCTGTCTGATAGTCAAGCAGCAATAAAAGCATTAAGTAACGCCAAGATTACATCAAGGCTGGTCAAAAAAGTGAGAACTTCACTGGAATATTTAGGATCCAGGAATAAGCTCACGATTAGATGGGTTCCAGGGCACAATAACATTCCTGGAAATGAATTAGCAGACAAACTCGTAAGAACACGATGCAGCCACAGCGCTAATCGGTCCTGAACCACACTGTGGGATTGGTAACCACGTGGTACGGAACCACCTAAGAATAGAGGAGAATAAAAAACAACTGCTTCACTGGGCGCAGATACCAGGGCTTTAACAGTCAAAAACCCTCCTCTCTAACTACAACCGTAAGAGGTTCAAAGTCATGATAACGCACGGGAAGAACACCGTGAGAATTATGACTGGCCTTCTGACGGGACACTGTAGGCTTTGCAGCCACCTCAACAAAATTGGCATAGTGGATAGTGGACTATACCGCTTCTGTAGCATAGAGAAAAAACTTCTTGGCACATATTTTGTGAATGTATGGCAATCGCCGGTAAAAGAAACAAGCACCTGGGCATGTACGTTCTCCCACCAGAGACCGTTGCTACTATAAGTCCGAATAAAATACTGCATTACATGCAGGCCTTACGACTTTTGGGAGAGCTTTAAGCCATGAAGGGGGTACAATAGATCCACCTGGGCCGCAGTACATTTATCCCAATCCCAATAATAATTGCCGGGCACCGCCTCGACTGTATTACATAATTTTACTTAGTTTTGTGTGCAAGACTTTTGGACTGCCATGATAAGTAATAGGAATTAATTGAAATATTATTTATTTAGAGAGAAATTAGTTCAAATTTGTAAAAGAATTTCCAGCGAGAGGAACTTGCGACTTCAGGCTGAATTATTGCATATAATGTAAAAAAATAATTTAGCTTGAAGACATTAGCTGCTCTCTTTTTATAGTTGTTAATAAATAAATAAAAATAATACATTTTTTAGCATCACAATTATGTGTAGTTCTTGTTATAATTTTTAGTAAACAAACTAGCTGTTTGTAACTGTCAACGAATGTAAACACTCTAGTAGGCTTTACCATGGGGGGATTTTGGATTTTTAATTTCATTCACCCACCGTCAACCCGCCACTGCTATTTATATACATACATGCATATATAAACAATATTAGATATATTGTTTACATAGTTGAGAGAACATTTGAATGTTACGTTGTAAAACAATTACGTGAGAATGTGAGATGTTTAGTACATTTGTTGTTGTAAAATAACAATTAAACGTAATTGGCTATATACACATGCACACATATATAAGTAAGTTAATCCTAGCTCTGCCATAATCGTCCTAATAAAATGTGCCATGTCAGCGCATAAAACTACTCGAGCGCCTTGTCAGCATGTTCTCAGGATATTAACCTGAGGGACAGTACAGCTTCAAACCGTTCCAAGAACTAGGATATCAGTGATAACAGCGGCGGCAACTGCAGCGGCAGGGCAACAAAAGCAACGCGGCAGCAGCGGCTTAAGGTAGAGTTTAAAAGACACCTTATTGCCTTTGTACTTTAAAAAGTAAGTTATCACAAAACTAACAACTTGGCAAGTGTCCAAAAACATAAATGTTTTTTATATCTATCGTAAACAAATAATTTTATTTCTTAAAGTACATCGATAGCATGATAGTAAGAAAAGTAGCCGATACTCGTGTACGAAATAAGCATATCGATAGCAATTAAGAGGCGTATCGATATTTGTATCAAACAGAGCATCGATATTATTGTTGCAGCAAATGAAAACAAAGCGCATAATTTGTTAAAAGAATGAATGATGAATGAAAACTAAAAATAAAAACTAAAGTGTACAGACTATGTACCTGTACTCTTATTGACATTTTTATATTTGCATAATACAAAGGTCTAAAACGATTGCTTTATTGTTTGCATTAAGTTTATACTTATTGTGCAAATATATCAGCACGATTGCTGACACCAACAAATAACTAGAATCAATATACTATATATATCTGGCCCTATGTTGCACCTTGGACCTCTAGGAAATATATTTAATTTACTATATGGGGTATATTTAAAGTGTACTTACCGCTTTTGACGATTTTTGCATTATAGCCAGACAATTTTAAGAAAGTAAACCAAACCCAAGTCCTGATTGCGATTTCTATTGCTACAAAATAAGGCTGTGTGAAAATTGTTGCAGGAAAATTTTTAAATACACATTTTGTATGTAATTACCTTTTAACCAAATATATACAAATGGTCTATTCAGCTTGCCTTCTAGGCGTTGTATACAAACTCAATTTGCAGTAACTAAATAGGCTCTTTATCTTTTAGGTACATTGTAATAAGTATGACGTATGACTTATAGCCATTTATATTAATGCACTTTTACTAAAAAAAACACGCATTTTTAACGCGACCAATATATTGGCATACATTTTCTAGCCAACATTATTAACCACTTGCAATTTTAACCTTCAAATTAAACACATTTATTACAATTAGCTTTCTTGCACTTTCACTTAAACAAAAAAAAAAAAATAAAACAAAAAATCGCGCTTGCATTTTGGGGCTGCATATTGATTGGTTTATTTCACCTAAGCCCAAAAAAAAACACTTGCCATTTTCAGACTGCTTATTTATTGGCTTTAATACATATATGCCCATATAAATACAACATATGCTTTTATTATTATAAAACACTTGCACTTTTGGCATTAAAATATATTTATTATAATTATATTTCTTGCACTTTCACTCAACAAATAAAAAAAAATAACACTTGGTTTTTTAAGCCTGCTAATTACATTATATAATACACTTGACACACACACAAACGCTTTTAATGTTTTTAACCATTTTATTAACCACTTGCACTTTGTGCATTAACATTAAATACATTTTTTATTTTTCATTTGTTGCAACGCGCCGCGGCAGTAAACTAATTATTATATAAGGTTGTCAAAAAAGTCTTGCGGTATTTCCGCAAGCTTGTCTTTGCAAGCGCGTAGTTCTAGTTGTATTCGTCGCATCGGTTCACGTTAGAGCTTTTTGGAAAGCTGTTTTCACGTGCTAACACGTGTTTGATTAATTGTTGTTTGCTTTTAGTCGTTCGTGAGTTATAGCGTCGCAAACATGGAGCAAAATAAAGAGAAAATACGGCATATTTTACAGAACTACTACGATAAAGGCAAAAATGCATCTCATGCTGCCAATAAAATTTGTGCAGTTTATGGACCCGATACAGTTTCCATTTCTACCGCACAACGATGGTTTCAACGTTTTCGTTCTGGTGCAGAGGTGATCGAAGATGCGCCACGGTCCGGAAGGCCTGTTGTCGAAAATTGCGATAAAATCGCTGAATTGATCGAAAGAGACCGGCATAGTAGCAGCCGTAGCATCGGCCAAGATCTGGGCATGAGTCATTAAACCGTTATAAACCATTTGAAGAAGCTTGGATTGAAAAAGAAGCTCGATGTATGGGTGCCACACGACTTGACGCAAAAAAACATTTTTGACCGTATGGATGCATGCGAATCGCTTCTGAATCGCAACAAAATCGACCCGTTTTTGAAGCGGATGGTGACTGGCGATGAAAAGTGGGTCACTTACGACAACGTGAAGCGTAAACGGTCGTGGTCGAAAAGCGGGGAAGCTGCCCAGACGGTGGCCAAGCCTGGATTGACGGCCAGGAAGGTTCTTCTGGGTGTTTGGGTGGATTGGCAGGGAATCATCCACTATGAGCTGCTCCCCTATGGCCAAACGCTCAATTCGGACCTGTACTGCCAACAACTGGACCGCTTGAATGCAGCACTCATGCAGAAGAGGCCATCTTTGATCAACAGAGGCCGAATTGTCTTCCATCAGGACAACGCCAGGCCACACACATCTTTGGTGACGCGCCAGAAGCTCCGGGAGCTCGGATGGGAGGTTCTTTTGCATCCACCGTATAGTCCGGATCTCGCACCAAGTGATTACCACCTATTTCTGTCCATGACGAACGCGCTTGGTAATCGGAAGTTGTCCACAAGAGAGTCCTGTGAAAATTGGCTCTCCGAGTTTTTTGACAATAGGGAAGCGAGCTTCTATAAGAGGGGCATTATGAAGTTGGCATCTCGTTGGGAACTCGTCATCGAACAAAACGGCGCATATTTGACTTAAATCGCATTATTATAACCAATTTTATGAACAATTGAAAATTCAATAAAAATACCGCAAGACTTTTTTGACAACCTTATATTTTGGCGCGAATCACTTGTTGCATTTTTCTTTTCACTGCCGACGAGCGCTGCCACCCAAACATAGTGTTGGAAAGATCGCGCAGCAAATTATTTATCTTATTGTGAACTGACTTATTGGCAGTTAAAGTGTTCACAATAAGACTAATAATTTGCTGTGCGATCTTTGCAACACTATGCGAGGGTGGCAGCGCTGGCGGAGAGTGAAAAGAAAAATGCAACAAACAATTCGCGCTAAAAATATTATTTATTTTATTGCCGTGTTGCGTTGCAACAAATAAAATATATAAAAATGTATTTAATGTTAATGCCAAAAGTGCAAGTGGTTAATAAAATGGTTAAAAACATTAAAAGCGCGCGCGTTTGTGTGTCAAGTGTATTATGTAATATAATTCGCAGGCTTAAAAAGGCAAGTGTTTTTTTTTTTTGCTGTTTTTTTTTAGTGCAAGTGAAAGTGCAAGAAATAAAATTATAATTAAATATGTTTTAATGCCAAAAGTGCAAGTGTTATATAATAAATAAAAGCATATGTATGTTGTATATGAGCATACATATAAGCCAATGAATATGAAGGCTTAAAAGGGCAAGTGTTTTTTTTTTTGATTGATTGAGTAAAAGTGCAAGTGTATGTAAAAATATATGTATGTGTATAGTTAGGCAATCGGTGCAAGGCGAGAGCAACAGCGGCTCTCACCCGAGCGAGCACACAAGCAAACGAAGGGTTGCAGTCGGACGATCGCGTGGGCGAAGATTAGTCGATGAGAGTCCCTGGCCACGAGTCAGACAATCGCGTCGCGTTCGAGCTTTATAGATAATATACATACATACTTGTAACGGTAAAAAAAATAGGTTATTAAACATATATAGTACATATATATATGTAAATGTATAGAAGCTTAAAAATGGCAAGTGTGTTCTTTTTCTTGTTTTTTTTTGGTGCAAGTGAAAGCGCAAGAAATAAAATTATAATAAATATGTTTTAATGCCAAAAGTGCAAGTGTTATATAATAAATAAAAGCGTATGTGGTATTTATATGTGCATATATGTAAGTAAATAAATAAGCAGCCTGAAAATGGCAAGCGTTTTTTTTTGTTTTTTTTTTTTTTGTTTTGTTTTTTGTTGTGTGTAAGTGAAGTTGCAAGAAAGTAAATTATAAGAAATGTGTTTAATTTTAATTTCGAAATTGCAAGTGGTTCATAATTTTGGCTAAAAAATGTATGCCAATATATAGGCCGGCTTTAAAAATCGTGTTATTTTCGTAAAAGTTCATAAATATAAATGGTTATAAGTCATACGTCATACATATTACGATGTACCCACAGGATATAAGGAGTTTATTTAGTTACTGCAAATTGAGTTTGTAGATAACGTCTAGAAGGCAAGCTAAATAGACCATTTGTATATAAGTTTGTTAAAAGGTTTGTACATTATATACATAAAAATTTCCCTGCAACATACATATATATTTTGTAGCAATAGAAAACTCAAGCCGGACTTGGGTTTGGATTACTCTCTTTAAATTGGCAGAATAAAAAGCAAAAATATAAAAATATGTTTTCTATATTGCTAAAATCGTCAAAAGCAGGGAATACACTTAAAATGGAACATACTTATGTATATAATTATTCTATTTATTTGTTGCTGCCAGAATCCTGCTAATACATTTGCACAATAAGTAAAAACTTAATGCAAACAATAAAACAATCGTTTTAATCATTTGAATTATATAGCATAAAAAGTCAATAAGAGTACACTGACATATCCTGTTCATTTTAGTTTATATTTTAAGTTTTCATTTATACTTTTTACAATTATTGCGCTTTGTTTTGGTGCAACTATCATATCGATTTCCTTTTCTATTTTTTACAAATATCGATATGCTTCTTAACAATATCGATATAGAGATCCTTTCCTATTGGATACTTATATCGATATGTTTCTGAGCAATATTGATATCGATTATCTTACATAGTACACGAACATCGGTAACTAGCTTCACAGTAGTGCTATCGATGTGGTTTAAAGCGGCGTGTCGTACAGCGCGTCTGTGCATCGAATTGTACGTTGTTTATACAAACGACAGCAGACAGTACAACCACATTTTATAATTGAATTATGTATAGAAAACATTGGGCGCTAAAATGGAGTCAAAAAAATTTGCATTAGCCGTAATTGACGAGTTTTTTGACCAATATGATCAAATAAATCCATAAATCGGTCATACTCTTGGATGTATCAACAAAATCGCGCATTACTTTAGTGCCCTCCATGCTTTAGTATTTTTTTTAAATTTATAAATTGCGCGAAGTCGCTGGCAGCAGGTGCTCAAAGTTCAAAACGTTTTGAACTTTTCGTGCGACCGCCGTATGACTTCATACGGCAGCGCCACACACAATGCAATCGAAATACGACGCGCTCGATAAACATCCTTGCCGTACGACACGTTGTATAATGTATGCCTTGCGAGTTTTTTAATAATGGCTACGATAAAAATAAAAACTTTATGTTTTTGGACCTTTGAGTTTATTGATAATTAACTTTTTAAAGCACATCCCTTAATTTCCTCTTAACTCTACCTTAAGCTGCTGCGTCGCTGTTGGCAATGACATCCTAGTTCGTGGAACTGTCTCTAGCTGGACTGTCCCACAGTTTCATTTCCTCAGAATAAGCTGACATGGCGCACGTGTGGTTTTATGTGCTGACATGGCAAATTTTATTTTGACAATTGAGATAGAGCTAGGATTAAATTATTTGTATAGGTACATATATATGTAAATAGTATACCCAATTAACATTGTCAAATGACTATTACAAACATATGTATTGTATATGGAGGTACTAAGTATGCTTCTAATGTGATGGTGCAAGATTTTAAATTTCTCCTTGCTGCCCATCAAAAAGTTTTAATTGGCCGTGCTCCAAATAAATGGTTTGATTCAATATAACGCCACACATTTAGTGTACCCAATTTTACGAAAACTATTTTTTTTGCAAATGTAAGAAAGTCGTAGACAGTTTCTCACTATTAAATTATTTTTGATTGCTGGCAGTTTCCCATACTGACCCGACACTTCATTTACTCGAATTTAACGTAAAATTAAGTTTTTAACAACTAAAGCTTAGCCTTTTTATATTACTCAATTAATGTGTACTTTAAAATTCAAGCTAATTTTTAGAACCTCCGCTGGCTACGCCTTTATAACGTAAAGATAAAGCAGCTCGTCCTGCTTTTATGTTTTTTTTTAAGAGCAGTTTAGCGAGAATGCGATGTTTAATATTTTGCTTTATCAGCAAAAAATGCTACAAAAATAGTAATTTAATAAAAAAAGCGTTCGTTAGCGTTAATAGGGAAATATATAATTATTAATAAAAAAAATAAATTATGTTGCAGATAGGTGAGCAAGCTTTTTTAATCATTTGCTCCTCAGAGCAAAATTATATGGCAGCTCCTCACTATTGTAGTTCTTGCCCGTAAAAAATTATAAGATCTTAGAAATGGAAAAATTGCAGAAAAGATAATAAATAATATGAGGACCTTAGAAGCAGAGTACGAAAATAAACTAAACGTAAAGTGCTTTTTCGTTCAGTTTCGTGCTTTGCCGAGAAGAAAACACAAACAATTGAAAATGAAAATAAAGTACATTTGATTTGCTTTTGTATTATTTGTGCACCGGCACGAAAAGAAAACCGATGTCGAAAGGTGCTCGGAAAATGAACTGAACAAGAGAACTTAAGCTGCGAAGAATTCGTGAACGAATAATTGTCGTTTGGTTCATTTTTTATGTATATGTAGAGTAAGTCTGCCGCGACCAATTTTTGTGCGTGTGTATGCACTAGCAACGAGTTGTTTTTGCTTTGTGTATGCATATAGGCTTACTGTAAGCATAATTTTCAGTTGCGTTGCGACTGTCTTTGTCTAGGATAGTTGCTGAGAAAATTTTTTTATTTGCTGGTGAAGCACGCGGCACATGGGTAACAGTTTAAATGATACAGTTTACTTTTTGGGTGTCGATAGCAAAATACCCTTTTTGCTTGTTGTGTATCCATTTATTAGTGTTAAGTCAAAAATGGTTATGAAGTGGCATAGTAATCACATGCTCCGAAAGGGTATGCACGCTCAAATCTAAAAATTTGGCGGTTTGTACTCTGCCCGCCCGCACCTTAGAGCTCTAAAAATTTTGCTTACACATCTTAGTATGTACTATATTGTCATTGGGAAACAGTTATCGGCAAGAAATAAATACTTTTTTTGTCTTGTCGCTGCCTCCTTATTATTTACATTTTATTTATTTATACAAGTGACAAAAGCAATGCAAGTGATGCTGCACAGCAAGACAAAGAAAACAGCTGGTGCACACAGACACAAAAACCTACTGCAAAATTTGTAACTACTTTTTTCAAATGCATACTACGCATCAACAATTCTTGCGGGTATATACATATGTACATACACACGTGCTGATTGCTTTGCTGATACATACATAAATACATATGTATGTATATGCACAAACCAGAACAAAAACGATCGTTGCTGGTGCACACACCAAATGTACAAAAATTGGTCGTGGGCGAATAATTCGTTTTCACGTTTGCCAGCCGTTTCGTTGACGTTTCGTTGCGTGTGTTACGGTGAAAAAAAAAACTACAAAGCACGAAAAGGGAATTGTATTGTTTGTGTTTTTTGCCATTGCAAAAATTTTGTTTATGTTTATGTTCTTGTACAAATCGATTCAAAAAATTTAAAAAGTTTTCTTCTTTGTGCGAACGTTTATGAAAAGTACGGTTTATTTTCGTACCCTGCTTAGAAGTCTAAAATACGCTAAAATGTTTTTTATAGATAATAAGATGGAGTTTCTGGCGTAATTTCAGCAATTGAAATTAGAACACCTAATTTTTGGTACACTTTATTCAACTATAACTATAATATGTATAAATTTATTTATTATTTTTTGTTTTTGTTTTCATTTTTCCGTGCTTCTTCTTGTCTTTCGCTATCTACTCAAATATCCCCATCACTTCGACAGCACAGCTAAGCTGCTTTTGATAGGTATTGACCACGTCTATGATATTCTTATTAGAAGGGATTTTATTTACACAAGACTTGAACCATTTTTTACGTAAGAATTCCACCATACAAACGTATAGTAAAAGCTCGATTCGTTGTTAAATTTTTTGGGTTGAAGCTTAAAAAAAAATGTAAATTTCACTTTCACTTAGATAGTACAGATTAGAACTTTTCGATTGGTATTAAACACGACTTTGATATTTTTATTACAAGGGAAATTTTGTTTATGCAAGACATGAACCATATTTTATGCTAGATTTGCACCGCACGAACATACGAGGTGTGTTCAAAAAGTAAGGCGACTTTTCAAATTTCGCGGGCAACGTATTTTCGACTATCGATTTTTTTGTTTTGTTGTGTTGGTACACTCTTCCCGAACATCTGTACCAAATTTCAAGTGAATGGCATTTTTTGTTTGGTTGTGAGAGGCGTAAAGGTTATAAGTGTTTTGCGTGCTCGGCGATTTTTTTTTAATTATCACTCAAATTTCCCTTTCATTTTTTATTTTGCCAGCACAGAACTTTTCGATTGGTATTAAACATGACTTTGATATTTTTATTACAAGGGAAATTTTGTTTATACAAGACATGAGCCATATTTAATGCAAGACCCACCATACGAACGTAGAGTAAAAGTTCAATTCGGTTGAAACAGAAAAAATTATTATTAATAAATATCAAACTTAAAATTGGCATAAATAAAAACGAAGAATATTAGAGAATATTTAAAAAATTATTTCAGTTTGAAATGCGTTCACTTTTAAACCAATTTTGACAATTGGTTTTAATTCTTCCTGCAACAAATACGTCGGTTTGAAACCAAATAAAAAATGAACTAGCGTCATTTTTATAATATTTAGCTTATCGATTTAATTGTTTGCAGAGAATAAATCCGAGTGAAGAGAACAGCAGAGCAGTTGAGTTGGGTTTTTAGTCAAAAATATATAGATTTTTAAATAAATCTAGCGTCAACACTTGGAATTTTGAAAATGTAATGACGGTTAAATACATGAACATCATATTCAATACGTTTCATCACACTTTTAAGGCTTCAGTACAATATAATTATATACATAATTTTCACACGAAACAGTCAATCGCAATCATCTGTAAATTTTTTAAACATGAATAGAATAAAAGTAAATATACCAGAGGCAAAACCAGGCGCCGATTGTCATGAAGCTGATATAAAAAAATCGTTAACTTTTTCCACAAAAATATTTCACATACGAAAATTTTGAAATTTTGTTTCACTATTTTATTTAAATAATTTTTATTAAAAACTTAATTTTGAACAAATAATGTAGACGTTGCTGCTTCGAGCTGCCGAATTAGAGGAGAGACACGTTGCCCGACCTTTTGCGTGAAATAAAGCGAGAATGACTAGTTTGGAATAAAATCCGGTTCCTTCATATAACACCAAAAGCAGAAGAATTTTTAAGCAAACAAATATTTTTTGACAGTTCAGTTCCTATGGAAGCATATTATGATATAGTCAACCGATCTCGATTAAATGTGACACAGTGCTTTAATACCTTTCAAAACATCTGAATGCCAAATTTAGTTCAAATATCTTTATAAACAAACTAAGCACAACGAATTTTGTATAAAAAACATTTTTTTGGACCGCCCTATGGAAGCTATATGATATGGTCTACCGATTCTAATAAAATTTGGCACAATGCTTGACGTTTATACCACGGCGATCGCAGTTACAGAAGTGAAGATAATATAATTATGCAGGCGCTAGCTGCTGCTCAGCAGAGCTTTTAGTTACAATAGATGAGCTTTTAGAAAGAGCTTTTGGGAAACATTTAAAAGCACTGGTAAAATGTTATTTGCAAAAAACGATTTTTTCGACCTTTGACATTAAATATCTGGAGACGGGGTCATGATACTCAATGTTACATTTAAAGTGGATTTCTAAATGTCAAAACGATTAATCATGTCAAGTTTTAACTTGTAATGATTTAATTCCGAAGAGTTATACTTATTTTTCAAGGTACATTTGACTATGCGGGATATCATCACAAAAATAAGCAAAACTTTTGTAATTCTAAAAGTTACAAAGTTTTATTTTTTTTCGTCTTTTTCAGTGAATTTTCACGCATAAAATTTAAAGTGGGAGATCACTTTTGAATTTTAAAATTAAAAACTAAATATGAAAAAAAATTAAAAAAAAGATTCGTAAGAAAAGCGATTACTATTTTTTAAATTTGATATTTTATGATATAACACTATACCATGACAGTAAATTCGCTTAGGAAATATGGCAAGAGAAGTCTAAAAATAAAAAACCCAATTTTCAGTTATCGGTAACTCGATAAATAATCGGAATGTCTCAATAAAATTAAACGTGGTTATCATTGGTTAGTAGCCAGTGGCGGATTTAAGGAACATGCAACATAGGCTGAAGCTTAGGGCGGCAGAATTAGGGGCGGCAAAATTTGAGTCACCTACTTTAATAAAGAACTGATGACAATCACAATCGCGTTAAATATTTATATATTTTTTTGTGAAAAAAAGGGCGGCAAAGTTATGGATTGCCTAGGGGCGGCAAATATTCAAATCCGCCACTGTTCGTAACTCTAACAAATATGTAAAAATCATCAAAATCGAAGAAAGATGTAAGTCTCGATTTAGAATCGAGTGAGAAGACGAATTTCCAAGCCAAAAAAAAAATGTACAGCAATTATTAATATCTGAAATTTTTTGGTTCGATTACAATGCTATTAAGTAACCATTAAATGATTACTTTGATTTTATAGAAAAAACATATATAAATTATTTGGTGGAAGATTGGGCTCGTCTTAGTTTGTATTTACTTCAAAATCTAGAAGTTAAACACAAGAACGTAATCACCAACGGAAAAGTCGATATTATTTATGTTGTTGCTTTTTGACTATATTGAAATTTGGGTAGTCTTCATTAATTGATTCCCTATGTTGATTACGTTGAAAAATTAATCTTAACTTTCATAAAGCCTAAAAACGTTTCGAATTTCAATAGGAAAAATAACATTTTATGTACTCTAACATAAAAAGTGAAATGAACTGTGATGAAAGCTTTGAGTGAATTTTTCTGAAAACTAGAGCGATAGAGCAATCGATTTATAGATAATTTCAAGTACACCCATACCTCGCTTTACGGCCTAGATACGTTCCACGAAACTTGGTCGTAAAGCGAAAAGCCGTATAACAAATCAATTATTTTAATACTAATTCAATAGCGATCGGTTCTGATGCTGTAAACAGCATTCTTGATGTTAAAGTATTTCCAAAATGTTTTAATTGTAGATTTGCCATCGGTTTCCCTTATAAGATTTCGGAGAGTTCGGCGTAGGTAATATGCTTTTAAAGTGGCTATTGCTCCCTGATCCATTGGTTGGATCAGAGCTGTTGTATTTTTCGGAAGGAACTCAATCATGACATCTTTAGATAGTTGGGAAAAACTAGTTGGATGCCCTGGTGCATTATCCAAAATTAGCAAAGCCATGTGGCTTAAATTATGGTTTCGCAAATATTTTTCAACTTCTGCACAAAAGTGTTTCATAAACCAATCCTCAAAAGTAGCTTTAGTCATCCAAGCTTTTTTATTGGATCTCCAAATGACGGGTAATTGATTTTTATTTAGTCCTTTAAGAGGCCTTGGATTTTCGGACAAATATTTTAAAAGTTGTTTTACCTTCAAATCACATTTGCACCAAGTAGCAAAGTTAATCGTTCCTTAGACACCTTATATTCAGGCGCAGATTTTTCGGTTTTTGAAATGTAATAATAACCATAATATCGCTTCCAATAAAGCCCTGTTTCGTCTACGTCAAACACTTGTTGAGGTTTATAGCCACCTCTTTCAATAATTTCCTTTAAAATGTTGGGATATTCCTTAGATACGGCCTCATCGTCGCCCGCTTCTTCACATTTCATTTTTAAATTTTGCAAATTAAATATATTTTTAAATTTTTTAAACCATCCTCGGCTTGCTTGGAATGTGACATCTTCAGCAGATTTATCCATATCTTCATTCTTTAAATTTTCGAAAATACTTAAAGCTTTTTCCTGGTTATTTGACTCACTGGCATTCTACGTTTGTTATTGTTCTCAATCTATATAATCAATAGTTCTTCCATTTTTCAATTATCGAACCAAGCAGCTTTGTGTTTGTAGTGTCTTAGGCCTTAAATCGAAGCCGTGCTTTAATTGAAGACGGCCGTTATAGCGAAATACCGTATAAAGAGCGGCCGTATTTAAATAGGTTTGCAAAAAATCATACCGATTTCAAAGTATTTGACGTTTTGGGAAAAATATTTGTCTACTAATTATCTTTTTTATGTTTTATTTTTGCAATAATTCAAAAATTCATTTATTTTTATGTATTGCATATTTCTATTTTGATTCGCCAATCACAATACACAGAGTGTAGGAGCCCTCGTTGGACATGCCGTTAAATTAATTTGGGTGCCACAATTGCGTTGTAAAGTGCTCTTTTGCATCGTAGCGGAAGAGGACTTTTTGTGTTCAGAAGCCAATTCATTTTACTCATTTTAAAGCGACAACTTTTAATCCTTTGGTTTATATGTGATCGAAATGTTAGTCGCTTGTCGAGTATCACTCCAAGATATTTCGCTTCACTATGAATGTTAAGGGGCTGGTTATCTAGCCATATAGCGGGTGGAGTCTTCCTCTTTAATGTGTATACAACCGACTGACATTTGCTCGGATTTAAGGTAATATTCCACCTGCGAGTCCAGTTCTCAAGCAGGTGGATATACTCTTGTATCCCGTCAGCTACTTCATACTCACAGGATGATGAGTAAAATATATTGTAAAATATTATTGGTCCGCAGGTTAATATTTGAACTCTTAGTGTGCTGCATATAGTCCTGGTCCATCGATTAAGACATTAAGAATAATAATTTCACATGATTATTTATTCAAACAGTCGTATCGGTTACATAAGCTGTTAAGGTGCTGGTCACCCGATAAGGCTGTATCGGTGTGCTGCTTGATTGGTCCCAGTTTCCCGAAAAGGGAATCTCTGTCAAGAACAATATCTTTATTTTTGTCTTAGTATCGGAATCTTAGACTTAATGTCCTCGTTTATAATGTCGCACGTTGATAAAGGTGCGCAAAAATCCAAAATTCAAATGCTAACCCGTGGAAATACTTGCATAGGCATGAACAGTTCAAATAAACCTCCAAAAACTGGTGCACAGACCACGAAAACACTTGAAAAAGAGCAGCGTAAGGCATTGCCAGCAACAGAAGCTAAAAAACAATTGTATAGGAAGAAAGGAAATGATGTGCTAGCAACAGCAGCTAAGGATGTTGTCAAAGTAGCGGAAAAGCCTTCCCGGAAAACAGTCAAAAATGTTGTCCAAACACAAAAAACGGACACACAAATCTTTTACCGCCGAAGCGTCGATGTAGGTGATGAGCATAATTTTGACCTAGAAATACAGGAGAAATCCAAAGTTACCAAAAGATCTGATGCACAAGGGACTTTTGGAAAAGAACGAGCAAGTGTCCACAAAGCAGGTGCGCAAAAATCTAGAATTCCAGTATTAGTCCGAGGAAAGACATGTATAGGCACGATGCAGACTCTGAGCAAATTACCTAGATTAAAATATGTGTGACGCAAGTACTTCATGCAATTATGTAAGTCCATTCGAAATAGTCGAATTGGAAATCCAATTTAGAAAATTGTCGCTGTACGACACTAATGTGAACCATACGGAATTAAAGGAAACGGTGGCCATATTTCGTAAGAATAGCCTCAATAAGGCAGAACTGGCATTCTTCAGATTTACTACTAATTATTAAGTTAAAGAATAATGAAAAAAATTATTTAATGGATTCTTTTTGTACACCAATTACTTCCAAATCTCCAATTTTTCGTCAAAATCATTCGCACATTAACTAATAAGAGAAAATTTGTTGCAAATAAGTCAAATAATAATTAAAAAATTTATATTATTCTGCGCTACTAGAGCTGGTCACTTCTTGAACCAGTTATGAATTGTAAGCGTGTACAAATAAAAAGCACATTTTGCTACAGTTTCGATAAACATTAAAGGTCTTTAAATTGTTATAACATTTCCTAGGCTTATACTGATGATGTTACGCAGTCTCGTTACATGGATATAAGGAAAAATTACAGAAGTCGTGTACGCCAAAATAGCAAACAACAGAAATACAAGCGAACCGAAGGCCTGCGCCGTGCAAACCCAAGTGTCTGTGTACTACAACAATTAAGCAAAATATATTATAAATTTTTTATAAAAAATCATCGATAATTGTTAAGAACAATTTAAAGAATCGATCGTCTTCGTAAAAAATATACCACATTTAATAAGTTTAAGGCAGTAAAAAATAACAAACTGTCTGCAGTGTGTGACGCAGTTTTTAGAGTTAGAAGCATTTTTAACTGCTCTATTATGTATAAAAATAAAAATAATTGTATTAACATAAACTAAAAATAAAATTATATGTGTAATGGATCCCAAAATATGGGTAAAAAGAGCGGTTTCAAAATTTTAAAAAATATCTGGCACCAAAATTGGCTGAAAGTTCTTTGTACAAGAACATTTTGTTATTCGCCTTATAACAACGACTTCGCCCACTGTGCGCAGCAGCAGCAGCAGCAGCGTCTTGCGCCTTTAGCCATTTTCAAAGACGCGAACTTGCCACAATGTTGTTGTTGTAGCTGTTATTGTTGTTGTTGCTACTTGTTGTTGTCGCAGTTTAGGCCTGAAAAGCTTTAACTTTAACTAAAGGACTTGCTCAGGTGCGTATGCGTGTTTATACATATATGTAAATATCTGTGAGTGTGTGCGTCTCTAAGCATCTGCGTATATGCGTGCGTGAGTGTGTGTGGCAAAAGGATTTGTTATGTTGGCATCGCTTGGTTTGTCGCTTTTTGTTATGCGAAGATGAGCTCGATGAGCGAGCATCATCAGCATCAAACAAATTTAACACGTCTTTAATAAGATCCAATGTCAATTTGCATATTACACATACGCCACGTTAGCCCAATTAGCTGCACCCTCTCGAGTACGCTTCAATGGAGTAAGGTCAACGTGGCAGTGCTTATTAGGTGCAAGTTGCAAGTTGCAAGTTATATGGGTCAAGCTGCCTAAGCTTGCATAAATGAGTCTCATAATAATGCTCATCATGATGAAAACAAAGATGATTATGAGGGGAATGATAATGGGCTTGGGGGGAGGGGGACTGGGCAGGGGGCAAAGCTTTGTAAACACTTTAAAGTTACTCTGCCTGACATGGTCGCTGTGTGCCAGTGTGTGTGGTGTGTAAGTCCGTGTCCTGGTTTTGTTATCTGCCATAATGTCGACATGTAACTCGTTTACGCTTTGTAGAGAGCATATTACCTTTGTTATGAATATATGTAGAAATATATAATTTTAATATTTAATTGTGGAGTTGGAGTTATTTTAAATTTGAAATAAGTTTGTTGTTTTAATGTCTTTTCGTCTGTCAGTTTCGGCAAGATTTTGAGGAAATATCTTAGTACCATTTTAAGGATTACATCAACTGAACATAAGCTAGTCAAATTTCCCTTTCACTTTGACAGCGCAGCTCAGCACTTTTCGATTGGTTTTAAACATGACTATGATATTCTTATTAAAAGGGATTTTTTTAACACAAGACATGAACCATATTTTATGAAAGACTCACCATGTGAACGTATAGTAAAAGTTCAATTACTGAAATTGAACTCGTGTTGGGTTGAAGCTGAAAAATTTTGTTGCAAATTATCCGCTCAAATTTCCCTTTCACTTCAACAGCACAGCTCAGCACTTTTCTACTGGTATTAAACACGACTATGATATTTACATTACAAGGCAAATTTTTGTATGCAAGACATTAACCATATTTTATGCGAAGACTCAACTTAGTATGGTAAAACTTCGATTTGAGTATGTGTGCTATATTTTGGGTTGAATCTGAAAAAAACTTATTTACAAATTGTCGACTCAAATTTCCCTTTCACTTCGACAGCTCAGCTCAGCACCTTTCGATTGGTATTAATCACGACTATGATATTCTTATTGAAAGGGATTTTTTTACGCAAGACATGAACCATATCTTAAAGCAAGTCTTGCACATATAAAAACGCATAGTAAAAGCTCGCTTTGCGTGTTTTTTCTATTTTCAGGGTAAAAGCTGCAAAAATTAAATTTCGGCAGGATTTTTCGGAATATGTAATTTCGTACGATTTTGAGGATTATATGAACTCGAGCATAAGCTAAAGAATTTAGAAGAATGTTCTTGTCAAATTTGTTCGAGAAAATCGATTTTTTTTGCAAGAATGCAAGCCACATATTCTTAGAATATGTATACGAAAGAATTTTAAATTAAGATTGATATTTATAAAAATAGAGCGTCTTGAACGCAGCAAGTCGCACTTAAGTCGCTTGCGTTTTTGAACGCAGCCAAGTCGTTCCTAAGTCACGTTCGTTCAGGGACAAAAAACTTTAAGCGCCTTTTTCTTGGAACCATGTTTTTTATCAAAATTTCTGACACAGTTTTTGATATATTGTTCCTTGGCTATTACTCTCAACATTTAAGCCACTTAGAATATATGCGTTTTGAAGGTGTTATTTGTCACCTTAATGATAGTGCTTTGTTATAAATAGGAAGAATTGAAAGGAGAAAAAATGTCTTTTGACTATAACTACTTTGCCCTTGATATATATGTGGGCTATATACCTAACTCATCCAAATTTTAAAATATATATAAATTTCCTTATTATTTTTCCATTTCAATGATTCGAGGTACAAGGAACTCCAGCATCCGTCGGTGGGATCGTATAGCCAACAAAACCCCATTAAGCGAGATTGTTTGAAATCTCTCTCAGAAACCTAATATATTGGTGTTTTTTTTGGGCAAAGGCATATGAAACAACCGAAAAACCGGTCCCGAAAAAAAATTTGGCCAAACCATTACGAATATAACGTTCTTGTGGTGTTTTTGGGGTTATCTCGAAAGAATTTAACCGGTCCGAAAAAAATATTTGGGTCCAACCATTACGTATAACGTTTTCGCGAGGTTTTTGGGGTTATCTCGAAAGAATTCAGTGTAGGGGCTTTGCGAACCTTTTATTTGGATTCATTTATCCCTTTTTGCCTATATTATATGAGTCAACAATTTTTCACAATTTATTGATTCAAAATTTAAAAAAAAAAAATATCAAGAAATTTTAAATAATATTGATAACTGAATTGGATTTTTAATTTCTTTTTTACTTTTCTTGGCCATATCTCTTAAACCAATAAAAATATTGACGGAAATTTGTTCAAGATGAAAATATTGAATTAAAAACAATTGTATTTTTTGAAATATTATTTTTTAAATGTTAGACTTTTTTTAATTTAAAAATTTAAAAGTGATCTCATACCAAAATTTGTCTTATGGTAAAGTCAACTGAAGTGCTCCGCAATACCCCAATCTAATAACACCGATAGACGAGCATAGCTATATCTTTTTCTCTAGTCCTAATTATATTTTGGGGGTCTGCAACATTTTCTAAAAAAAGGAACTAAAATCCGAAACGCTTCAACTCAAAACCGGGCTATTTTCTCAAGAAAAAACTTTGTTATTACACTCAAATTTTATTAGACGATTTCAGTGTTTTAAATAATTTGAATCTATTTTTTGTGTTGCTTTTTGCTTAAAATTATATTTATCTTGTGATAAATATTGAATTTTCTTTTAAAAAATTTTACAATTTGACAATCCTGGCCAACCGACGGTAATCATCGGGACACCGGGACTGTACTTCCATAACTATAGCAGGGGTTTTTCGGGCCGATCTTTAAATTTGGTCGAGAAACTCGATTTTCGATTCGAAATGAAAGCTACTTATTCGTAAAAAATATGTGCGAAAGGATTTTTCGATGCGATCGATATTTATAGAAATAGAGCGTCTAAGGTCTAAACAGGTCTTGATCTATTGTTCCGATTTCCTTCATTTAAAGCATGTTTAAAAAGATATAATTTTTTGTGTGGCTTGTACTAACAATATTAAAATGTTATTTTTAAACAAGGTCAAATCACAAAAATAGTGAAAAAATTAATTTTTGTTTTGAACGACATTTCAATTAATTTTTCGTCAAAACTAATTTTGATTCAGTATAAGCCATAGAGAATTTAATTAATTTCATTAAACGAAAAACATTTTTCATTTCATTTTACTACAAGAGGCTGAAGAACTCAAATTCGGGTACGATGTTCTCAGGCAGACAAGAGCCGCCATTTTGCTTTTCTTCGAGATAAAATTGTCCAAGTATTGTACAAAAAAAATCTTATTTATCCAGTCAAAACAGGCAGTTTGTACGTCTTTTCATCATGCCAAAAATAATTCTCAAACTTTGCCTTCTTTTCGGCCAAATTTGAAAGAAGCTCTTCCATTGATATATAATTAACATATTAATTAATAATGAGGAATCAAACTTTTACTACATAGATAAAGATAAATTTTATTAAAACATGTATGTATGTATGTATATAACGAAGCATTTTATTTGTATTTAGCTTGACCGCTAGATGGCGCAAGCCGTAAATGTCATTAGGTAACGCATGAACCTGTTTGTCAATAGATGGCGCTATCTGTAAACGCCGCTATGTAGCGCATGAAGCTGGCTGTCAATAGATGGCGCAAGCAAGTTTTTGTATATGAGCTACCAATAGTATAAAGTCAACATTGTAAATATCAAAATAACATAACAAAACTGTGCTTCGATAGTTCCTTCTAGTTTATCAATTTATTTTGTGTACATAGTGCTACCCATAGTTAAAGCCTGCTTTTATTTTATGGCTTGGGTATGAACAATGAACACTTTCAAAAACTTATTGCCAAAACTAAAGCTTAATTTAAGATTTACCAGATTCTAGTACGATCCGTATAGATTTACACATGAATATAATAAAAATTAAAATGAACAAATTGGCAGTTTTTTTATAATTAAAAAATACAAGTAATCAAGAAATAAACTCTTCCAAATCAAATGTCATTCCCCTTATAATATAAATGTGTAACTTTCCAAATAATTTTCTAATAATCAACCGCACATAAATTAATTAATAAGAGTGAACTAACTGCAAATAATTAATTCGATGAACTATTATATAAATGAGACTGGCTCAAGCATTATTATTATTATTAAGGCTATTACTGATTGAACCAGTTCTGAATTGTAAGCACGCATAAATAAATATACCTTTTTGCGAAAGTCCTGATAAACATTAAAGGTTTTAAGTTGTTATAGCATTTCCTAGGTTTATAGATGATGTCGCTCTGTGACTGGATATGAAAGATTGCATAAGTCTTACAGAAATAAAACAACGAAATACAAGGAAAATTTCCAAAATTGAATTTATATGGTTATAGGGAAGTCTCCAATAGAATCGTAAATGTTCTTAGAAATTTTATAATATATTGATAACTATAATACATGTAAATAAGGCTAGAGAAACTGGTAAGGATTTTAAGTTCTTCAAGTAACCACGCCTTTAATCAAAAGCAGACGTTTGAGAGTGAATTCTTTTGAGGAGAAAATGAACCAAAGAAATTCGAGAAAATTAAAAACCGAGTGGCAGTTATCTGAGTTTGTCTAAAATATGCAAAGTAATATGTACCGGAAATACTCCGGAAATACTGCTAGTGTAGTGTTAGTGTACTTAGGTCATAGATCTGAAGTTAAGTTCGAATTTTCCCAAAACGAGATTGTTGCAATCTAGACTTTAAAAAGTTTTCTTGTTTGCTATATACCTTAAGTTAATAATAAATACTCTAAATCCCCGCATTAGACTTTCATAAGGGGAGGTTCTTTCAAGTTTGGCCGAAAAGAAGATTCTTCTACGAAGATGTATTGTAGCTTTCAATTTTTTTTTAAAAAAAAGAAGCATTTTCTCGATCTTTGGTAGAATTTCCTCTTAAGTATAAAGTATTTTTGAGCGTTTTTCTTCTTTAATCAATTCTAAGCATTTTCCAAATCATAATTTCTGTCTTAGAAGCTGTCTACAATCAAACACAATTGTTCTTAAAATCTTATTAAACAATCCCAAATAAACAACTTTTCGGTTCTAAAAGTCAGTATTGTCGAAAGCTCCGTTGACATCCAGGAATGCACACAAAGCTATGTTCTTTGAGTCGAGATGTGCAGATCGAGGAGTCTCTCTACTGTTTTCAGAGGGAATGAGGTTAGACTGATTGGTCTGTATGACTTGGGCTTGTCTATTGGTCTCTTGCCAGATTTGGGGATGAAGACAACCTGTACTCTCCTCCAAGAGTAAAGTATGTATCCCCAATCAAAACCTGCTCTAAACTGACAAATCAGTGGGTTTAGGATGAAATCCAGACATTTCTGGAGAAGAAATTTACTACTCTTCTTTACTTAAACTACCCTTAATTGTTCCCAAACTTATTCTGTATATTCACAGGTTTCCAATTCTTCTCAATTCCTATCTATAAAAAACGCTATGGAAAAGCGAATTTTTTTTACAAATAGAAAAATCTCTCTTGACCTACATTTAACAATATTATTCCTTTTTTGCTTGCTTTTTCTATCAGTGCAGCTCATTCTGAATATTCACAGATTCCTAATTCTTCTCAATTTCTGTCCTAAAGAAACACTCGGAAAACAAATTTTACTACAATTAAAATCTTTTGGTCTATCTTTGACTAAGTTATTCTTTCTTTACTTGCTTTTTCTCCCAGTGTAGCTTTGATTAAACTTTTTTGTCTTAAAAGCTACAAAAGAAAACTTAATTGTTCCTAAACTCAATCTGAATATTCACATTTTCCCAATTCTTCTCAATTTCTATATATAAAAAAAGCTACGGAAATTCCAATTTGACTACAAATAGAAAAATCTCTCTTGGTCTTCTTTTGACAACATTATTCCTTTTCTAATTCCCTTTTCTTCCAGTGTAGCTTTGATGAACTTGTGAATGGTGAGATTGAGATTTTAAAAGATTTCCATTTGCTCTTTACTCCGAAGAGACAGACCCATCCAGATGACATCAAGAAGAGTATATGAAATTTGTTGTTAGATGTATTAACTTGTTCCCTGTAAATTGTTGTTGCTGTTGCTTTTGCTTGTTATTTGCCGCCGCTTATTTGTCCCTTTAAGTTGAGTCAAAAGACAACGAACGAAGAAGAAGAGGAAGAAGAATGCAAAACGAAACGTAACGAAATGAAATGAATAGAACGAAAAACTAAAATGTTGGTTGCTTTTTGGCCCAGAGGCTGCGTGCAAGTAAAGTGGCGCCAGTTTGTATTGTGTCATCCTTTTTGCTGTTGTTTTCGTTGTTGTGTTAGTTGTAGTTGTTGTTGTGTAGATCCGCTGCTGCTTCTGTTGCTGTTATTGTTGTTGTTATTGTATTTTGCGCTTTGCTTTGGCTTGGCTTGACTTGTCCTTTTTTTTTTATTATTGTTTTGCAACTCAACTTGCCACTGTCTATGTGAGTTAGTATGTGTTGCTTTGGTATATGTCTATGAGACCCTCGCAGTGGGCACGAGGGTTGGCTGAAGTGTTTCATGTTGTCTCTACCTTTTTACGAATTCTCCTGTACCTGTAAGGGATATGGCGTAAATAAGGTAGATCTATAAAAGCCATTGAGAAGGTGTCTCTCTGGTATTTTATCAACGTTCTGGTAGTAGAATCGCTGTTGGATTTTTTACTATTAGTAAGCAACGCTATTGAAACTTCTGAAGCTTCCTGGTTTCTGATTAAAGCAAGTATTAGTGGCTCGAAAAAGTAGTGTATTATTATATCTTTTCTTACACGGATTTTTCTGGATCGTATCTGTTCGTAAAAATAGAATTAGGTGAAAACTTTTGCTTAATTTTGATAAGAACTTTTCGGTCAACTATATAATTTAGCCAAATCTTAAACCTCGCTTCAATTATCTTTTCCTACTACTCAGCATTCATTAAGTGCTGGAAAATTATGTTATTATAGTAAAAATGCTAAGAAATAAATAAATATTTTTCTCTAGTACTGAGTTTTATGGTAGTTAGTTTTCGGATTAATGAGTAGATTGAGGCAATTGAGATATTCATTAAAAATGGTATGGACGGATCGAGCACTTAGCGTCAGAGGTTCACGTCAGGTATCGAGAGTTCATAACTAAGTCCACTTAATCTCTTTTTTTGCCTTGATATAATTTTAAAATGAGGAAAATTCTTCGTAAAATCTTCGGCCCCGTACGTTTTGAGGACGACTATCCCATACGTATACCACGAGCTGTACGAGCTCTACGACGACATAGATGTTGTCCAGCGCATCACAATACAACGTCTGCGCTGGCTCGGCCATGTCGTACGTATGGATAACGATGCTCCAGCGAAAAAGGTATTCGAAAGCCGACGAAGGAAGACGAAGGGGACGACCGCGACTTCGATGGAAAGATCAAGTGGAGGAGAATCTATCCTCCCTTGGTATTTCTAATTGGAGAAGGCGCGCGCAAAGCAGAGGCGCCTGGTGAGAGCTGCTAAGGTCGGCTGTAACCCGAGAGCGGGTTGTGATGGCCACACGTCATCATCGTGTGATGATAATTTTGAAAGGATTCTACAATATTCTGAGCATTTTAAACTGTGCGTCAACTGCAAGCTGTTACTATTTATATATATATAGTATATATTTCATTACTTTGAACTCGAATATCCTGAAATTTATTTAATTTTTAAAGAAGTACAGTAGCGAAGACCAAGTATTCTCAATTATCACCTATCGCACATATCGATTTAATTTATTTTTTTCAATATACCTGAATATCTTAAAATCTTTTTGGAGATCGAATAATTTTTTTCTTAAAACTAGGGTTACTATCTAGTAACTATTGAGTTTCATCCAAAAAGTGAACGTTGAATGATAATAGCGTTAATTTCTTCATAAATGTTGAAAGCTTGGTTTATCAAATTGATCATATTTTGCATCCGGCCTTCACTTGGAGTTCTCGAAGAGAATACTTTTAAAATCTTTTTTTTTATTTATATTTTTAATATTGGCAATCAGCCTATTCAAAATTAAGGCCATAATCCAATAGGAAATAACTTAGTTAAACGCTACACAGTATTATGGTATTACGTTCAATACATATCTAAAAGCCAAATTTGTTGCGCAAAAATTTCAGAACAGAATCAATTACCTCCAAAGCTGTCCAAATTTTGTTAAATTACTTTTTCAAATGCTTACAGTTTCTCATGGAAAATTGACATTTAAGATGGGACGAAATACATTAAACATTAAGAAAAATCGCTTAAAAATAAATTTTTTACTGCTCTTAGGGGGGTTCCATTGGGACAGAAATTATGATTTAAAACCTTAAAAAATGTTCAAAATGCGCTTAACTAATGCTTTGTTTTCGAGCTCTGATTCACATTTGTGGAAAATATGCTTAAATACTTGGTAATAGATGTAAAAATATGTACAAAGTAAAATTTGTAGAAAAATACGACAAAAGTTGATTCATTTTGGTCTAAACGAGTGAAAAAATCGAACGTTTTTGTAAAAAAGCGAACAAAAGACAGAAAAATCGAACACATGGTATCCCTCCTTGAAACAAGCCTATTTTTTGGGGCTGAAAGAATTTTGGGACTCTAAAAATCTATTTGTTCTTAAAAAAAATGATTATTGTTAAATGATAAAATATCATCTATAAAAATTCATATTTTTAAAGTACGTTCGAGTTGAGTAATGTTTTCAAGATCGATTTAATTAACCGCAGTCTATTTTATAATCTTGAAATATTTTTTATTTTCATTTAAAACAAAATTTTGATTTGTAAAATCATCTTTATTTTCTTAAAAATTATCACCAGAAATTTAACAAAAAATTTAAGTTTATTAATTTTAAATGGAAATTGAACAATAAATGTAAGTTTATTAATTTTAGATGGAGTATACTTCATAAATTGTGCTTATAGGATGAGATGTTAAGAAAAAATATTTTTTTTAACTGTGGGCCCAAGTTCTCATATTTTCATAATAATTTTTTACAGAGATGAAATTTTATGCGTAAATGATTGAACTTTTTTCTGGATAGTTTGAGCCTCCTAAGATTTTTTAAGATATACATGAACTAGACCAAAATAGAAAAAAATATTCAAAAAAATTATGTTAATTAATTACAACAAAAAAAACTGTTAATTCGGAATTGGACCATATTTTAGATAGAAAAAGATAAGAGCTCCACATATATTGAAAAAATAATCGATACCGAAAATATTAAATCGTTTTGGAACTATTCAGCCAAACAGTTTCAGATTGCCAAGCCAATTTACAAATAGACAACACCACAAATCAATCCGGTTTTTAAAAGTTTTTATTTTTTTAAAACTGAACTTTTACAGAAAATTCAAATTCGGAAATTTCGGAGGTACCCTTAAAGTGAAGTAGCCAAATTATAAAAAAAACCAAAACCACATTCAATTATCACTTTTGTCCAAACTTTGACTTTTTTTGGGGAACTTTTATCCAAAACCCGGACCTATTTTAGCAACGGGTGTAATTAGGATTTTGATATTGAAAAATTTTAATAAAACATATTTTAACTTCACTAACAGAGATATGCCATAATCGATTGAAAAAAAAAACCTTGAAAACCTTATTTTTCCGATAGAATAAGTAAATATAACTCCTAAAGGAAGTGCTAAAAGTTGAGGGTTGTTTTTATAAAATTATTTTTAAGAGAAACTTTTCGGATTATTAAAAGCAGACTTTAATTTTTAGATGTGATATTTGATTTAGAAACCATGCTAATTAGAGTTATGGGGATGAAAAAATCAAACCGAAAAAATTGGTTTATATGAATGTGCATGCTGCGATATACAATTTTAATTTTTAATTATACTAAACTATAATTATATTAAAAAAAAACTTATTTTAACCCTTATTTTTTCGCAAAAAAATAATAAAAATCATGCAATAATACAATAATTGAATACAAATTTTTATTAAAAATCGCGAAATAACTCTATTCATTTCTTAAAATACAAATTCAAAATAAAACTTGGTCAATAATCAAAAAATCAAATTTTAATTCTTATTTTTTCTCACAAAAATAAATAAAAATCATGCAATAAAATCTAAACATAAATTTTTATTAAAAATCGCATAATAACTAATAATTTTAAAATTAATTTTACAGTAAATATTAAAAATAAAAACTATTGGAAAATTTTTATTTAAATAAATTAAAATAAGAGGTACTCTGAAATTGTTATAGTACAAACTAAAATAAAAGTTATGCCGTGACTTGCATTTTAAAATTTGAAAATAAAAATTGAACTTAAATATTTCTTGAACCAAGGAGCGCACAATAATGGTTCGTGCATTTATGAGTTGCATTCTATTCAATTTTTAAATTTAAAAGGCTTGTAGGCTGATTTAAATGCGATTGTTTTTATGTCGAGGTTTAAAATCCTCTAATAAAGCTCTAGGTTCTGAGCCAAATTCTAGTTTACTTTCAATTCAGACATAGATTTTAACGCTGCCAGACTTTTGAAACTATCTTTCCATTTTCTTCGTCCTTCTTTTTTCTCATTAGATTGTATTGACAAACTAAATCCGAAAAGGGACACCTTTTGGATAAATTTTATCTCTTATTAGGTTTGCCTAAAGACTATCGAAGCTATTCAAGCTCAAGTTTGCAGTTTAAATTTGATTTTCAAATTTTTTCAACTTTCAAGAAATTTTTTAAAAATAGTAATTTGAAATTCTGCAGGCTCCGTGAGAAAAGTTCTTTCCGATTGTCCGCCTCTGTCATCAGGATTGGCTCTTAAAATACCTCGCGGACAGACTCTTTTAATATTTTAATTTCATAGTTTTAGCGTACTTGTTAATAGTCAGTAGGTATATATTTTTTTTTTTTAAATTTTGGCTATTTATCGAGTTATCGGAAAAGTTCATACAAGAGGTAGAATTTGCTCTGAAGTGAACGGCCTACAGCAAATAAATACTGCTTTAAATAATGTCGCTCTCTACGCCTAGAGGTTTTGAGAGTCACGCTTGTGTCGTTCTACGAATCTATATCTTTTTAGGGGATGTACCTCCTAATTATGTTGATTTTTATGTTAAGAAATAAGAGTTGCTTTTCAATTTTAATGAAAGAAACCAAAAAAGTAATAAATATTTCATAATTTGTATTTTAAATATTATAAGTGTCACAGCCCCTGCTAAAAAATTTAGTGCCAGCATATTTCTAAACTTTAAACCCCACCCTCGCTACTCTCTATGAGTTTTTATCTTTGTGTAAGTTAGTATCTGTGTATAAGTTTATCTTTGTGTGTGTGTATGTGTGTATGTGTCACTGTGTTTGTGCTCTTTTTCTTTTCTATTATTGTCTCACTTACAAGTGTACCCGATGTATTATGCATATCCTGTAACACTCCACTTTTGTTGTGCATTAGTCAAATGTGCGACAGTTGGAAAAAGGAGCGTCGAGCAGGCTGGAAGAGGGAAGATGGAAGAGGGAAGCTGTGCAACCAGCCCATAGGCCAGACCAAGAGGCAATCGGGGGTAGGGGATGCTGCTGGCTGCTGACAGTGGCAAGTATGACAGTTAGCCGAGGTTGAGCACTCCAAGCTTGAGATGCGATTCAACATGGTCTTCACATTTAGTCAGACAATTGGCTACACTATATGAGCCAAAAAAATAAAGAAGGGAGGTGTGGTGCGGGGAGCACCCCGAGTTTTTTGTAACTTTTCGTCTGCTAAATATGTTGTCTGTAGTTTTTCTTTTGTCTTGGGCTCGGGTTTTGTTTTTTTTTTAAGCAAGACAAAAGGCAAATTAAGTTGCTATTGTGTAGGTGGATCTGGCGAGGATTGAAGGAGGAGAAGCAAATTAAGCAATGAGCGGCATCAAATTAATAAGCACTTTAACACGGGGCCGAATATAACCTTTTAATTTAATGCCCGGCTTAGGCCTAACGCCCTTTGGGAGCTGCTACAAAAAAGGGGTCGACGATGGGTCCCATGTCCATGTCCTTGTCGACGTCGTGCCTTGCTTTATTTATTAATATGCCAAAATGTAAGCCAGGGCAGTGCATAAACTGTAAATGCCTTAACAAGGCGACCGGCATAATCATGGGCAATTATCTGGCAGTGGTAGAGTCTCCCTACTCGCCGGGTTTTGAGTTCCAGCCAAGTGTTCCAGTACGAGTGGCTTTGGCAATGCCATAAAAGTGCCACTTAACCTGTTTTAGTTTCTTACTTGGCCTGAAGTAAAGTGCCTGCAAATTGCCCAGGCCTAATGCCGAGGACTTTGGACTTGGACGTGTTTAATTGCTCGATTAGCGCGCAAAAGTTTCGGTTTTTTTTTAAAGGCGTGGCTAGCTGTCCATACCGCGCTTTAGATATATATTTTGAAAAATATTAGAGCAGTCAAATCCCCGAAGCATAACAAAAGAAGAAAGAAATACAACAACAACAACAACTAGAAAATTGTTGCCATAATCTTGAACTTGCGGCAAAAGTTGAAAGCCATGTCCGTGTACTAGTCAGTGGGTCAGTCAGCTGGAGTGTGACGCAACAAAGCAAGGTATTCAGTGAGGAAAATTCGTTTTCATTTTCAATTTCATTTTCATTTTCACTCGGGCAACACTTAAACACAGTCGCGAAAATTAAATTATTCAAAATGTCAAACAATTATTCAAACGCCAAGAGTGCCAGAGAGCGGGAGAGAGCGGAGAGAGAGAGAGCGCCAAACGTTTAGCTTGACTTCTGTCAATTGTTGTTGTTTTGTTGTTGTTGTTCTCGTTGTTGTAGCTTGGGGCAATTTCAAGAATCAGCGGCAGTCACTGAACTTTGTTGCTTTTGTTGTTATTATTGCTTTATTGTGTATGCGTTGCGTATACGCAACTTATGATTTAAAAAGATATTAGCCTTGTCCGCAGTTGTTGTTGCTATTGTTGTTGTTGTTGCTATTGTTGTTGTTGTTGCTATTGTTGTTGTTGCTTTTGTTGCTCTGCTTTGTTCTTTATGCAAAACAGTAAAAACTCCCTGCAAAAGTAGCAAAAGCTTTGCCAAATTATGAGCCAGGGCAAACACAACAACAACAAAAAAGAAAGAAATACCAAATGTAACGAATGCGTTGTCAAAAAAAGAAGAAAAAACAAAATTTTTCATCAAGTCGGTCGACTTTGGAATGCTCTACACACATTTATTTAAAAAAAAAAAATATTTGTTGCTCCAATTATTATATTGTAAATAATTGGATTTTTTAAGAAATATTATTTTGAAGAATAGGACTGATATTTTTAGAAAAGGTATACTTTTTGGTTTTGTTGATGATACTTAAATACCGACTTTGGTGGTTTTAAATAAAGCGTTGCACATACTATATTCTTTGTGATTTAAATGAGTTTTAAATGAAAATCTAATTTCAAGATTTGATTTATTTATTTAATGAAGACTAAGAAAGCTTACAATATTTAGCTTAACTAATAATAGCAAGCAAGACTTTTAATGTATTAGGTATTCGAAAAAGTTTGGTTATTAATTGTCGTTAGATAGCTCTTAAATGTAATATCTCTGGTTATATTCTTTGAAAGTAGCCAAGTTATAGCTTGTTTGAAAGGTGACATTTTAGGCATTGTTTTGTTATGTTTAGAATCGAATTGTTCTGTGAAAAGTTATATACGTTCATAAATGATTGAAAATGTAGAATATTTTCGTCATATTTTTCTTTTCTATTATAAAAAGGTAAGAAAACGTCGCAGGCTGCTGAAAAAATTTGTGAAGTTTACGGAGACCAGAAAAACAGTAGCATAATGATAGAAGCCTCTTAATGGTGTAAATTTAAAATCCGTGGATGCCTGCAAAATTCACTTGTATCAGTTTTTCATTTATAAAATCATAATTTCTGTACATATGGAATAGTGGTTTTAGCCCAAAAATGGAAAAAGGTTATCGATCAATATAGCACATAATTCGTTTGATAAAGTTTGTTTCAACTATATATATAAAAAAAGGGTTTTCTTTTTGTCAAATTTGTAACCAAAGTTATTCGTATACCAAATATAATATTATTAAGTGTAAATTGCTCATACGCAATTCTCAAATTTGCTTCCATAATTGATATTACATTTGTTCGCAACATTAAAAAAACAAAATTATAAATGTCCTTAATAACTGCGATAGATACTAGCATCATAATTTTGTTTTATTGCTAGTCACATTATTAAACACTCTTTCTATTATATTCAATAAAAAGGCATTGAATTTTTATATTAGAACTCAAACTTCTTCTATTGGTACTTTTCATACTTTATGCGTGAATAATTTACACTCAACATATATTTACTCATTTGATACCAAGCTTGCAAGGAACTTCAAATGCTTTTTTTACCATTTATGTAAAGTAATTGTTATTGAAACTATTAGAATTTTAATTCAACTAGGAACATTGGCTGTTACATTAACAGCGTATATAATCGATTTTGAATTACTTTAATAAGAAATAAGAACATTTTTTGACTAAGATGAAAATAAACTTAACAATTTTTAATATAGAATGCATTTTGGAATATAACAAAAAACATTTTTAAGTTTTACATAAACTATTTCCAGCTAGTTACATTGTTCAAATTTTATCATTTGAACATTTTTTCTAAGAACATGTTTAGGATTATTAGAAAAATCAAAAATTTTTAAAATTTCAAAGTTTTACCTGAATAATTTATAGTTTATTGATATTTCCATATTTTAGTGTTGAAAATTGTTTTCTTTGTAACGGATTTTGGGATGCTGGTAAAAATCCATTATTAAAATTTTTCGCTTTCCAAACTTTACTTGACCTACCTATTTCTATATTTTGTAAATAAGATGTATGGGAATTGACTTCCAAATAAGGACAAAAGGCCTCGCAGGGACTTAAGTATACCATATATTGTTTTGCCCATTTTTTTTTATTATAATTATTCGTAATTTTTATCACATTTTCTAAAAAATGAAAACTGTAAATTGTTCACCAAAAAATTTGTTAAATATTTTTACTAAATTAAAAAACTTTATACTGCATCACCAACATTTTTCAAACATACGCCTCCCGTGTTGTAAAATTTTTTTTAAAAAAAACCCTAATATTTTTATATTTTAAAAACAGACTCAAAACAATTATATTAAATTTTCTTCACACTATTTTATTATTATTTATTAAAAAAATTACAATTAGGAATAGTATGCATTAAAAAAAAAAGACATAAAGAGTGGAAATAATTTTCTTTTTTACTCAGAATTAAAGCGTTAAGTTAAAAAACTAATATTTGAATTTTTCTTTGATCAGTGATCTGATCTGCTTTTTTATTGTTTGAAAAATCGCTTGAGGACAATATTTTATTCAATATCTTTACACATCCTTTCCACAGTTTTCTCTTAAATGAATGCTATACTTTTTATAAGATAAATAATGGAATTAAACATAAATCATTTTCTAAATATTGTATATTTGTTTTTTTTAAATTGGTCGCATATTTAGAATGAAAAAAAATTCAACGCGACTTAAAATTTTAAATATAGTAACAATGTTAAAAACTTCTTTATGGTCAGTAAAATTTAAACCAATATAGAATTTTATATTTTGATATCGATTTGTGTTTATTTAAGCTGTCTTTTATGATATGAGTTAAATAAACTTGAAAAATTTGTTTCTATCCTATTTAGCTCATATGTACGGTTTTGTTTCCTAAATTCTCATTATTTAACGATTTACCAATAAATGTAGATTGGAGTCGACTTTTGAGAATTAAGTTCTTTAACGAAGCTTGCAAAATTAAATAATAGAAAAATCGTTACGTAATGAAAAGAAGTGGGGAAACAAGTTTTTATTTACTTAAGACTTTTTCTCAGGAATGCATTATAAATTAAATTTTCATTTATTAAAATTTGTAAGATATTTTTTAACAGTGAAATATTTTGGAATTTTTCGTTTTTTCTCCGGGTAACCATCACAAAACGCGCTGCTGCTTTTGAAAAAACTAACACACTCACAAAATATATTTATTTTTACTCAAGTTATATGATAAAAGATATTTCGCATATTTTTGTAACTTACAATTGATCTCCAACTTTACAACAAAATTATTTCATTTTTAAATTTGAAAATAGAAATAATACAGCTTATTATTTCTTTGATTTAAAATACAAAATATCTCATTTTATTCAAGTCGAGAAAAACATGAGCTCTAAAGATCAGTAAACATAATATGACTATATGCAGGATGCTTCAGAGCATGTGGTTTATTTTTGCCTCTGAATCCTAAACGGTTTCCTATCTGCTCGAGATATTACAAAATATCACTTACTAATTTAAAATGTCTAATCGAAATTTTTTGCTTAGAAACTTCCCAATTACTTTAACATTAAAAAAAGTGTTCAACAAAATTTTTCTTTAGCAAATAAAAAGAGAAGTAGCAACAAAAATTAAAATTTTGCATGAAATTTCACGAATTTGTTTTTAATTTTCAGTGAAATAAATTTAAAGGACATATAACCTTTGATCTGTTATTGAGCATTAAAATAAAATAAAATAATAAATTGGTTATTCAAAAAAATAATTAAAATATAATCACAGAAGTTTTTAGATTAAAGCCTCCCATTTACTTAAAAGTATCCAGTACCTCGTAATACAGTCAAACAAGACAAATATAGAAAATAATTAAAAAATATATATGAGGTATCTATGAATATTCGTTTTTGTACGCTATTTAGACGCAAAAATATTTAAGCTTAAAGCTCTCAAAAATAATGTATTTTTTATTAAACATTCTTAAAGGTAAAAATTTTCTATACAGTCGCTCTACACAAAATATCTTCAACTGTTCACAATTCTCATATTTTTGACATAATTAGCATTAATGCTGACTCTCCTTCATTCCGCTAAATACACTGCAAAAATCCAAACTGCCCTTGACCCTGCGGGTATAGGGTATAAAAATGAAAAAGAATTTAATTATATAAAAGTTGAGGCAGCTTTATGGCTCTTTACTTGCATAAACTTGTATTAACTGTACGCATATTTTGCAATTTAAACTTTTACTTTTACTTTATACATTTATACATATATACTAAAAATTATATACATACTATATATAGAGAGTACTTGTGCTAGAACAAATGTTGGGAACACAGTTTTTAAAGCTGCGCTGGAAAGTATGCTATGAAAATTGCATGGCGACTGCTGATAATTTGCACACACAGAAACACACTCACACAGCTACTCACACAAAACTCACGCTGTGTGTGTGTGTGTGTGTGTGAGTCACGCAATTATGCAACTTGTTTCTATCAATCAAAGGGTTGACACCACAAATGCCACAAAGAGGCGCTGCTGCTACCACACCGCCTCGGTTGCCACTGGCTGTGGCACGTGTAAGCCAAATAGAGCTGCTCTCTGTATTTGGCTAAATTAAAGCACTAGCTTGATTCAAAATTAATGGAAATGCGGTTTTTATTTTAATTTGGAGTAGCGCTAATCAAAGCCTATTCCTAGAAATTAGTAACCGCAGCTATATATATGTATATAAAATACATTGAAAACGTGCCACAAAATGCGCCGAGCTCAGGGAACCCCAACAGCGAACGGATCAATTTTATAATACCTGCGTGGGTCCTTTTTTGGTTTGAATTCGGAACCACTTGTAAAAACAGAGAATTCTAGCTAAAAATAATAAAATAAATAAGCAAATATTTAAGGTTTTTAAGGGTTTCGAATTGAGCAAAAAATACTGAGGTAAAATTTCTGTAGGTTAAATAACTTTGAGTTCAAATTCTGCTAGACAACTCAAGAGAGCTTAATTTAATGCGCTTGTCTCACAAGGTCAACTTGATGTCATTGACTTCACATATCCGTGCACGAGACTTGTCAATGTCCTTTAAATCCTTCGAGGCGATTTAAATAAAAATGTTTTTTGAGAGGTTATTTTTGGTGACACAGTAGTCATGGAAATAATTTTCTAAGGAATGCTTTGAGCAAAATAGCTCAGGTTTATGACCTTATCGCTGTGGTCAGATATTGTTTTATTTTTAGCTAATAGATTTTGGCATGCCGATATTGAAGAGGCTAGCTGGCTCCTAGTCAATCTATAGTAATCTTAATTTGTGTTAAGGTGTCGGTCGCTATAAATTTTGAGTGATTGTTTAGTTTTGAAACATGGTTGCTTTAGCTCTCTAAAACATACGTATGGACGGATAGCTAGAGAGATGTTTATATCTATACCGACTTCTCTTGTTATCGTGATTTTACTTTATATAACTTTGGAAGATTTCCAGCATCCACTTCTCTACGTTGCAAGTATTTTCGAGTTCCATAAATGTTATGCCTCTCAAAAATGTAGATTTTCGGATTCGAAGGCTCGACCATGTTAGCTAATAGTTTTTGGGGTCGCTGAACCCATATCCAAACTCCAAAAAAAATCACATCTGTCGTAATAATCATAAAACGTGGGAGCCCTGTCTAGCTGGGATTTTTTAGACCTTTGATACGGATGTGGCATCCTTAAAACGTATTATTGACATAGACGTGCGCCTGGACCCGATTTTTAAAATTTTTTTTGTGGCTATGTGGGAACTTTAGTTTGTTCGGAGGCTTTTGCAACTTCGATGCGACGACTCCGGAATCATGTGATCATTCCCGTCGATTGGAAGGAGAGAAGGGGTAGGGCCCATGAAATTACTGTCGTAATTCAATTTAAAAGTGTAATAGATGAAAATAGAGATTTGCTCTCTACGGCCAAAATGATCATATAATTAAAAAATGGCGGACGTAAAGTCGGGCGCGGACGACTTTAGGATACCCTGTACCACTAGCTTGTAATAAAGTCCGATTTCTTCACAAAAAACCAAAAACAGAAGAATTTTTAAGCAAAAATTTTTTTTTGACCGATCGTTCCTATGGGAGCTATATGATATAGTCAACCGACTTCAATAAAATTTGACACAGTGATTAAATACATTAAAAAAGATCTGAATGCTGAATTTAGTTCAAATATCTTTTCAAACAAATGAAACACATCGGATTTTGTATAAAAAACGTTTTTTGGACCGATTGGTCCTATGGGAGCTATATGATCTAGTCAAACGATTTGGATTAAATTAAGTACAGTGCTTAGGAACTATAAGATACTCACGAATGTCAAATTTGGTCCCAATATCTTAACAAACAAACGAAACACAACAAATTTTGTTAAAAAATCGATTTTTTGGAAGATCGGACCTATGGGAGCTATATGATATAGTCAACCGATATTGTTCAAATTTGGCACATTGCTTAAGTGGTCTAAAAAATTTCCAAACGCCAAATCTGGTTAGGATATCTTTATTAAAAAACGAAATATAGCGAATTTTTCTTTAAAAAAGTTAATTGGGCCGATCGGTCCTATGGGAGCTATATGATATAGTCAACCGCTTTTGATCAAATTTGGTACAGTGATTGGGAACTATAAAAAACTTTCGAATACCAAATTTGGTTACGATATCTTCATAAACAAACGAATTATTCATCTAAAATGCTTTTTTTTGTCGAGGTCGTCTCAAACACGCCCATGGGAGCTATATAATTTATCCCTGATATCAAAAAAATAAAATAAACTTGCCTCCTATGGAATAATATGGGATCTAATGTGAAAGTTTGGTCGCGAGCGATCTGCGTAGTACTGGATGTAATGCTAGAAAGTTTTTCTTAAATTAAAATTTACACTACAAATTGACAAACCCATAATCTTTTTGCAGAGATGAAGAGGGAACCCAGATATTATTAGGTCTTCAACTTTGCTCCCGCCGTTTTCAAATAAATAAATCACAGCTGTTTTCCCTCTGTTTTGACATCGATGAATATAACCTTATATCGATATTAGTTAATTTTTGTTTGCGTCATATAGTTACACTTAATTAAATATGTCAACTTATAAACCGAATTCACATCATTTGCGGGAGACTCTACTTTTTCATTTCAACATGAAAAAATCGGCGGCTGAGGCTCATCGGGTTATTTCAAGTACTTATGGTGATGATACTATTAGTGAAAGAACGTGTCGCGAGTGGTTCCAGCGCTTTAAAAGCGCTGATTTTGTTGTTGAAGATCTGCATAGCGGTGGCAGAGAAAAAACTTTTGAAGATGATGAACTGAAGGCTTTACTTAATGAAGACTCGTGCCAAACTCAAGAACAGCTAGCAAAATCATTGGGAGTAACTCAGCAAGCAGTGTCAAAACGCCTGGAACAGCTGGGGATGATCCAAAAACAAGGATACTGGGTACCGTATCAGTTGAAACCAAGAGATGTTGAGCGACGTTTATTTGCTTGAGAACAGCTGCTTGAAAGACAAAAACGAAAAGGATTTCTTCATCGTATTGTTACTGGGGACGAAAAATTGGTGCACTACGACAAAAAAAGTAATTTTGCAACACGACAATGCTCGACCTCACGTGGCGAAAGTAGTCAAGACGTACCTCGAAACACTGAAATGGGAAATTCTACCTCACCCGCCATACTCTCCAGATGTTGCTCCATCTGATTACCATTTATTTAGGTCGACGGCACACGGCCTGGCGGGCCAGTGCTTCGATTCTTTTAAAAAAGTGAATGAATGGATCGATTCTTGGATCTTATCAAAGGATGAAGAATTTTTCGGACGCGGGTTTCGTTTGTTGCCTGAAAGATGGGCCAAAGTAGTGGAAAGTGACGGACAATACTTTGAAACTTAAATAAGATACCATTTTTTTTTTTATATAATATAAATATAAAAACGGCGGGATCAAAGTTGTAGACCTAATAGACGGTGCGCTGATAGTCAATGGTAATGCCTCCGCCGGAGTGGAGTTTCTGATATTTTTCTTCCGATAGGGATGTTTTTCCCAGCTTTTTTTTATAATATGCAAAGAGAACGACATGCATGCTCTTTACAAGCAGGGACGTAGAGAGAAAATCCGGGCCCACGGAAAATGTACCGGCCCTTCTGCTACACCTTTAGCTTGAATCATTTTATTCGTCAGTAATCACACCAATTGGGATTAATTTTTTTTTTGTTAATTCGATAATTAGTCCTATAAGTTCCGTAAATTTTTACGTCGAACGTTACGTCAAAAAAGCTTTTTACAGTACACGGAGTAAGTTTCAAGTCGGAGGTGAGGGAGTCCGCATTGATAAAATTTGGATGCAGATTTGTTCATTAGAACCACTTGAATTACCTTAGCAAAAATTGTGATTCGAGGTCCATAAGGCATCACTCAATTAAATTTGAGATGAAAATATTAAACGGTGTGCCCAAAAACCGCGAAATTCTACTGCGGGGCATCGTCGAAAGATATTGAGATGATTCAAAAAACTTCATCTTCTGAGGAAATATGCGCACCGGCTGGTTAAGTTTGGTGTTTCTAACTCTTCTAAACTCCGAGCTCTAGGCGTTCATTCGGACGGACGGATGGACGGGCATGGCTCAATCGCTACCCGAGGCTATGATAAGCATTTTGGTATAAAGGCCATGGGGTCTGCCGAGCCCCCTTCTGTCCGTTACATACATTGACAAATCTAGTATACACGTTTGTACTTTAGGTACAGGGTATAAAAACTGTGTGTTGATAGTTGGAGAGAAATAGCGATTCTTCCTACTTTGTTATTTTGTGTACCTAGTGCTTTAGTTAATACCGCTTTTATTTATGTTCCAAGACTACAATCTTTCAAAAGAAACTTTTGCTTATACAAAATTGAAGACTTAGAAGATTCTAGAACGATCCGTATCGGCTTGCACATGAAAGTAATAAAAATAAAAACAATTTGGCAATAGAGTGAAAGAATAATACAGTTTGTTTATTAATTAATTAATTTTGAAAAACAAAAAATCAAGAAAAAATGTCACCAACTCATGGATGCAAACGCCGAAGCGCCACTCGCCCGCACATTAGGACGTCCACGCCAACTTCCTCCCAACTTATCCAGCGGTATAAAAAAGGTGCGTTTGCCTTAATCGAAACCACATATGCCGCGCATACATGTTGCAAATCCTTGCAATTGGCAGCAGTGACTTTCCTGCCTAGCTCCACAATGCATGTGAATATGACACCATTACCTAATCAGCCGAAGAAGCTGAGCATCCAATGGAACCACCGATCACCGCACAAGGACCTCAACATTGGTTTAATAAGCAAGTGTGGGAAATATCCTTTCTGCTCCCGTTGCTGCAGATCACCATAAGTCGACGATTTAGCAGCCAAAATGAAAAAAACTATCCAATCCGAGCCATCGAAGCACACTACCACTCGCGGAACCATTCCAACTGAAACCCACTTCATACTTGGCGATCTTTCATCTATTTCATACTCTTCCAGTAATGACCTTTGCGTATCCGGACTTTGCAAGTTTCCATTGAAGTAAAACTTGGGGACACTCCTGATGACATTCATCCAGACACTTAAACCGCAAATGAGTATGATGAATAGGCGCCTAAGACTTCCCAATTAATGGTTAATAGCAATCTCATATTCCACGATCCAGGCTTATAACAGAATTTTCTGAAAAAAAGTCAAATGATGAATCATTTAAATAAAATCACCTCAACAGTATCCATACTTACCATCTATCTAAATGTAACGCCATGCTTGTAAAAATAATTCCACTGGAAAATTAAAATTATAATGCACTGTTAAAGCTGGCCGCCACTGCTTGAATCAGTTCTGAATTGTAAGCACGCACAAATAAATAACACTGTTTGCTAGTCTTGAAAATGCCCCTTAAAAAAATGATTAAATAAATTTTAATTTCGAAATGGTAAGGTAAATGATAAATTTTCTTTAAAAAAATGTCTAATTTGGATAGTGTACGTTAGCTCTGGAGGAACATCGAATTTGGCCAACAGAGACATCCCTTATGGATTTTGAGTCAGCCGAATCCAAAGTCCATAAAAAATCCTTCATACTTACGCATTTGCGGTTGATCAGGATGGTCTCCATATTCCAATCGAGGGCAACTGCAGATGTAGTGTATTTCGAAAGTCCAGATACGCTAATGCCGTTGGTTGTAGAGAATGGATCCGCCAGTGGAGTGATGTGCTGCGATGGCTCACAAACGGATGGAACTGTTGACTTCTCGTTTGACTGCATAATTAATGACTGACGGCGATCTGCACGACGCAAAGTGGAATTTCCAACACAATCTAGACGAAAAAGAGTTGAGCTATCTGATGCGGAGATTGGTGGTCCTAGTGAATGCTCCTTCTCCGGCTGATTAGCTAATGCAGTCAAATTCACAGGCATAGTGAAGCTACGCAGGGAAGTCATTGCTGTCAAAACCAACGATTTGCAGACTTGTATGCGCTCCATTTGTGTCTCCGGCTCAGGCAAGCGCTGCTTTTTTTCATACTGCCAGATCAGTTTCGAGGAACTTTGCGTGGACGTTCTTCTATCCAAGCAACTGGCACTTCAGCGTTTCCATCCATGATGACGAAGGCTTTCCAGGTAATGGTAAAAAGAAAACGCACACTCCAAGATCCAGGCTTCTAACAGAGAATTTTCTGAAAAGAAGTCAAATGATGAATGATGAATTATTTATATATTATACCTTAATCGTCCACACTTACCAACTAAATTTAACGAAACGCCATGCGTAAAGAAGTCCACTTGAAAATTAAAATTATTAGGCAGCATTAAGTCCACTCACTGCTTGAACCAGTTATGAATTGTAAGTACGCACAAAAATAAATAAATAAAATTTTAATTCTAAATAGCTTGTAGTCCTAGCTACATAGCCTTCAGGATAGTTTTAATGGTGTTGAACATTGTAGGCTTATGTTAAAACTAGAGGTGAGCTATAGGAAATTCCTAATATTTATAGTATTGGCATTTACTTAGGATTTGGAATTAATAAGGTAATGCTTAAGGTTCCTTATATAGAAAAATTCCAAAGCAGAAATTCCTTAAATAATGCATAATATGGAAATGTTCGTTTTAAGAAGATTCTACTGTACCATAAATAAATATTATGGATGATCATACGTTTATTCAAAATATTTTTTCTTTCTTTCAGCTTACTACTGAATTCGATTTGGATATCAGCAGCAAAGGTAATTAGTTAAATATATTTATTCTTTAAAACGCGAATAACGTCTTCTTGGGGTAGCTTCATAAAGCAAGCAGTAGATGGAGCCACCTTTATTTATTATGAAAAAAAATCAAGTGCATTTATATCATAACAAAGAACTTACGGATATATTAAATGTAATTAAATTTCAAATCATTCAAATCATTATCGAACCTCTTACATTATCAAAAGGATATTCAGGTATTGTTAAATCCCAAGCAAATTTACCCCTTTCGGTATAATGAGACATCAAATTAGTTGACTGAGAGCGCCTACACGGTGATGATTCCGTCAAATTTTTGATTAAGGTAGCCTACCATTTGTACCCTAAGAGACATGGTATATAATAAAGGTGGGTTTGTTTGACTCACCAGAAATAACTTCTTCTACCCCTTTAAAGCCTATAGTGCATGGAAGCATATTTTACGTATTGCCACTCCCTTAATCCACATTCGAAATCCAAAAAAGTCAGGATTTTATAGACGCATGATTCGGACACACTTAAATCATATTATAAACTTTCCACATCGAAGACTCTGACCCGATTTTTTCTAATTTTTTAAGGCTATGTAGGAACCTTTATATCCTGATATTTTAAGTATCTTCGATTCGAATGCGACGATTCCAAAAATATTTTGAAAAGAAGGTTTTTGAACTCGGAAATCCTTTTTTTTTGTGGTTCTATTTACGTCAGCTCTTCACCGAGTCAATGACTATATGTCGGGCTCTTCCCGTTCATTGGAGATATCATAAAGAGTGTTGCGAAGTCGCTGCAGAAAAGAGCGCAGTCATATGGAGGTGACGCTCTACGCGTTTGTTTCGAAAGTTGGGACAATATTGGAGCCGATAATATAAAAGGTCCAGGAGACCGGAGCGCTTGTAGTGCTGTGTAAGTGGCTGAAGTATATTCAGTGAGTCAAAATACCCGTGTCCGTCTGTCTGTATTAAGCCTAGATGTAAGAGATGATAAAAGCGACAACATTTTTATAGATTATATGCATAATTATGTCAGTGGAGACAAATTTATTTTGTTTTTTCGATATCGGGGCTATTTTATATAGCTTCCATAGGGGTGTTTAAGAGTCGTCCGAACCTAAATTTTATTGAATTAAAAGTTAGACTCAGAAACCGCCTAACTGAGAATTTTTATGCAGAAATGAAGAGGGAACTCTGATATTAGACAGTGCGCTGACGCTCAATGCTACCACTGGAGTGGAGTTCCTCACATACTTAATCTAACGATGTGGTTGCTATTACATGTAAGTTCCTAAATGTCCTACTAGGACTAAAATACCCTTACAAATCTTTTCCAGTGTTGGGGATCGCCTGACTTCGGTTTAATTTGGCGGCAGTTCATTCCTAGATCTTTCAGTTTCAGATCCATTTTTCTACTCTATGTGTAAGCTGGTTTACCAAAGGCAAAGCAGACAAAGAGCTTTGCCTTTGCGATTCCACGTGATTGAAATTAGCGCTAGCTCCGACTCAGGCTTCCCAGTGAGTGGTTTATCCATGCCCATGGCATTTATATAGTTCACGCACGTAGCTCCTCATTTCTTATTTTTTGTGGCCAGAAGATGAGGAGTATTTTGCTATTAAAGGGCCTTAAAAGCCAAAAGCTTCCGGCTTCAATGGACTTCCGTCAAGACCGGTGCAAGAATACAATAGGGATTTGGTAGAGTTTGTGTCCCAATTATTTTTGGAATATGCCAAGAGGAAGCCCAACCCAGAGGTTCTCGTAACGCATAATTAGGATTTACAGTAGTCTACAAATACATATAGAGGAGGGCCTGCCTGATCTTTCCAGCATTTGTCGATTGCACTTTGAGTGAACAGTTCTTTTAGAGAGTGGTTCATAAAATTCGTTCTTCGAATCTCGGCTATATCTTAGGAGTGTCTGAGGGATTGGCAAGATCTGACAACGATTTAATCAAAAAGTTTGTTTATTTTTGAAATGAGCCCTTAGTTTATCGTTAGTTAATCGTTTTATGTACTTTGCAGTGTCTTTGGCACTATAAAGATTTCGCTCATCTGCGTTTTCATTTCTTTACTCTCTCTGTCTTACTATTGTCACAGTACGAACTTCTCTTTCTCAGTTTGCTCAGTCAACATCGGCAGCTAGTCGATAGTTGTAGTTTTACAGAAATTGGTTCGCTTAATTTAAAAAAAAACAGGAAGAACATCGGATAATTTTTTGATGTGAAAAGTTTTGAAATAAATTTTTAAATATTAAAGTGAGGTAACTTCGGAAGAATTTTTTGGTAGACGTTTTGGACTGTTTTTTTTTTTTTAAATTGGAAGTTCTGTTCTTCAGTTTATTGAAATAGCTTCATTGTGTAAAGTTTTCAAGCCGATACTGAAATTTTTTGTCAGTTAGACTGAATCCTAGCCGAATTCGTGTTTTTCAATTTTTTAGGGTGAATCCGGAAATATCCAAAAATGATAAAAACTGCCATAAAATGTCATAGCAAATATGTTATTTCTTTATTTTTGGTAGAAAAAGGGTTGAATATGAATAACAAATTGAAATATATGAATATGAAAAATAAGTAATGTTGTATTGTTAAAAAGCTTGAATTTTTTTTTTTTTTTTTTTCGATTTTTACTGCCTTTAGCATTTCAAATTTGTTTCGCTTTTTTTTGGAAGTTCTCGTCATTTTAATACAAAAACAGTTGAAGTCCGTGCTGAAATTATATTCAAAATAATTATTTGGCTCATTTCGATACTTCCATCCGGACGTGAATCCCACCAATAATCGACTTTTGCGAACAGGAGTAGCGCCATTCTGGTGACTTTCAAAAATTTAAACGACTATATAGAGTCTACAAAATGTTATAGATATACTTAGACTTTATTTTACTCGAGAAATTAAGCTTAAAATAAAACTTTCAAGGTAACATTTTTTTTAGAAAGATAATACTCAGCAGAAAATTCGAAGTTTTATCTAGTTTTAGTCGGTCTTCTTTCTTTCTTATGTGGCCATAACAACCCGATTACCGGATTACGGCCTGCCTTAAAACATCTCTCCAGGCGCGTCTGCATTGCGCGCGCCATCTCCAGTTGGTCACACCGAGCGAAGACAGGGCCCTTTCCACTTGGTCTTTCCCACGCAAACACGGTCGTCCTCTCCGCCGACGGCCGCTGAATACCATATCGAACATCCTCGTCCATCCTACCGACATGTCAGAGCCAGCGAAGCCGCTGGATGTTGATACGCTGAGCAACGTCCATGTCGTTGAAGAGCTCATACAGCTCCTGGTTGGTGCGGATGCGGTAGTCATCGCCAACTCGAATAGGACCAAAGATCTTGCGCAGTACTTTCCTGTCGAAAACTCCCAAGGCAGCTGCATCAGTTAGCGACACGGTTCAGGCTTCCGCGCCGTAAAGAAGCACTGGAAGGATGGGTGCCTTGTAGAGTGATAGTTTTGTCGCGCGTCCCTACTTGTCGACAGCATATACTTCGTTATGCCCTCATCTCGCTTGGTACGCCCAATGATGTCGATGTCGTCGGTGTACGCAAGGAGCTGGACAGTCTTGTAGAAGATAGTGCCAGTGCGATGTACGCCGGCCTTCCGGAGAACGCTCTTCATGACGAAGTTGAAGAGGTCGCATGATAAGGGGTCGCCTTGTATGAAACCTTGCACGGTATCAAAAGGCTCGGAGAGGTCCCATCCTACCTTGACGGAGCTGCAGAAATTACTCAACGTCATTCTGCAAAGCCTTATCAGCTTCGCAGTGAAACCGAGCTCAGACATTGCGGCATATACGCGATCTCTTATTGGGCTATCGAAAGCTGCTTTGTAGTCGACGAACAGGTGGTGATTGTCGACATGATGTTCGTGGGTCTTTTCCAGGATTTGGCGTAGTTTGAATATCTGGTCGACGATGGACTTGCCAGGTTTAGTCGGTCATGACTTTATTTGTCACTTGGATTCATACTCAAATGTTAATTCAGTAATTCGATAAAGGTTTTCGGAGTCACCCCACTTTCGAATTCACCATACTTGTCGTCTACTGGTTTAACAGAAGCGATTATATCATCAGATTCAGAAAGTAATTCACAACCAGAGTAATACCCAAAGTAGAGCTAAATCGAAAGTCCAAGAGAGTGTCTTTTAAATGCGACAAAAGCTTTATAACTTTAAATGCAACTATTTTTAAATTTTTAGTCTGCACAAATAGTTTTATCTTTGAGAAAAAATTTGCAAATGTAAGGAGAATATTTATACATTTTAATGAAGCACTATTCATATATCTAACTATCTCTCTACTTAATTGTTGTTTATTTTAAGCTCGTTATTATCAACGTTCGTCTCAATGACGTATCGTTAAATTTACACGATAGAAAAATTATGTTATCTGTTTGGAAATAAATTTAATGAAATTTTTTCAATTAAAACCCCGAGGTAATAGACTTTGATGATTAAAAACTAAAATGTTACTTTAAATTTTTGTCAATTAACGAAACTACTCGCAACTAAACCAGCTACACTTAAAATTTGCGAACCGCCAAAACTTTATATATATTTTCTTTATTACTAAGTTAAAGTTCAAAAGCCAAAGCACAATTTAATGCCTGCTCTCTTGACTCTAGTACTCTCATATATATATATATAGTACATACGATAGAGAATACTCTACGCCTTCGCTAAAAACAACTTCCAATGACATCCAATTATGCTACAGCCCCGATAAGTATGCTATGATTAATGTATATGTTTTTACCAACTCTTGGTTCTTGGCCTCGTCCTCGGCCTCGGCTCTCTCTCAACTAACAGTTTCATTTATCATAAGCGCAATCAGCAAACTGCAAGTAGTAGTGGAATATACACGGAGCTGAGCTTCGCCCACACACAAGGGTCTCCGCCCCCTGTCTGCTTATCGCAGCGCACATCTTCACAAACTATATGGAGCGCTTTTCACTTGAGTATTCATAAGTTGAGCTATCGACGTCGTCCACTTCAGTACTCAATACTCGATACTTCAATATGACATGCGACTTACTTAGGAAAGTGAAGCGCAAATATTTTTCTATTTTCATTTGAGCTTTGTTTTTGACAGCAAAATTAAGTTTTAGCTGCGATTCTTTGTTCTAGGAGATGTTGATGTTGTTTTTGTTGTATCTGTTGCTTTTGTTGCCTTTGCCTGATTGACATTAATTTTGTATGGCTTCTAATTGATGTTAAGTTTGAAGGAGCAGCTAAATTGAAATAATGGCGTAGGATATGCCGCTCTAGAAGCAGCAGATGAAGCTTGGTCAACATGGCACCAAACATATTTTTGATGGATGTTGAACGACGGATGTCAGTTTGTTGACAAAGCGAGTTTATATTTAGGCGAAAAAGTTTTTTCAAATTTTGTGCCAAAATTGCAGCCAAGGAGTGAGAGTTTAGGTTATGAACCCATTTTAATAAATATGTGAAAACTTGGGTTTCGAGTTTAAGGATTTTGAACTTTTTTTTGTGTGGGTTTCTTAAATGCAGGCTAAGAGATAAGCAGATTAGTATAGAAATGTCACACCTACTCAGTGTATGGAATGATTTTCTTGTACAGGTTCTATAGATTAAATTAGTAAGAAGGCAGCTGGAAATACCAAAAGCATTAGAAACGGAACTGTTTTTGTTTGATTGGAAGCTTCAATAAGTTAGCTCAAATGACGTAGGTGTTTTAAGGAAGTTAATAGGATTTGAAGGTAGCTCTTATGACGTAGGTGTTTTAAGGAAGTTAATGGGATTTGAAGGTAGCTCTAATGACGTTTTAAGGAAGTTATATGGATTTGCTATTGATTTTTCATCTCGAATTTAACAATATTTCTTTATTTAGAAATTACGCTTGTACAAGATAGGCAGGCGAATTAGTAAGACCATTATAAGGGTTTGAAGCAATATATTTTTGAAGAATCCTTGACAAAATGAAAAAAATATTACAACGCCCAGCTAAGAAAGTACGTGACTTTGGCTATGCATAGAACTGGCTCAATTTTATATGGCTGCTATGAAAAATGGTGAAGCAATTTAAATTAAACTTCACATAAATGTTTAGACTTTAATAAAAATAAAAAATTTTTACCTCAATTTGATGTCGATATTAAAAACAAATCAAATATTAATTCTAGCACAAATTTCCGGAATTTTTTTTCGGTTACATAAGTCTACTTTTTTGTGGAAATATAAAAATTAATTTTCTATACCTGGGCAGGCACAGAGAATATGCCTGGTGGTTTCATCGTCTTCTAGACAGAGCCTGCACTCTGAAGAGTCCGATAGGCCAATTTTCAGTAGATGATATCTAACAGTGTGGTGGCCTGATAGGTAAGCTACCAGGAGCTTTAGGTCCGCTCTGCAAAGACCTTTTGTCTTGATTGCATCCATAGGTTTGACAAGCACTTTTGCTTGACGAAGCCCCGGAAGGGAGAACCAGTATCCCCTATGTTCTCCTGCGGCCCATTTGATTATTATGGTGTTGATCGTGGACCAACCAATATCACAAACGGCGCAGGAGATGTAGTCAGGGTGGAGGCACCCTGTCGTGCCGGGTGCCCAGGCACCCAACACAGCACGACTTTGTTCCGGGCGGACAGGGTTTGCAGGTAGTTATAGCATTCTTTAACCATCCGGGAGGAGATGCTCCAAGAAGACAATGGCCTAATGGCAGCTTGGCTATCTGAAAAAATGCTGATGTTTGCGCCTTTAGTTCCTTTGAGAAGGATATTAAGGACGCAGATCTCTATGACATGAATCTCCACTTGAAAGACGCTGGGACAGATGCCCATTGCGGTAGAGATTCTGGTGTTGGGTCCAACGATTCCAACACCTACACCCTGCTCAGCTTTGGACTCATCCTTGGACCATTGTTGCCATCGGGGGTTTCCACAGGTGCTGCCATCATCCCAATACTCCCAACTAGGGAGAAGAGATCTAAACTTCCTGTTGTGGAAAAGTTCCGTGATCATAAGATCTGATCTAGAGCAGATCGATATGTCAGGAAGGGAATATATATGTGCGGCATGACTAGTGTCACTTGCTAAGAGTCCAGATGTGATCTGGATACATAGTAGACTCTGCATGGCTGACTTTTCGATGAAAATATGCAGGGGTGTGAGTCCAAGGACTGACTCCATGAGAGCTGTCGATCAGGTACGCCTAGCTCCCGAGAGAGATATGCATACTAGTCTTTGAAGCTTGCTGCATTTATTGATGGCCACAGTTTGCTGCGTCTTGGGCCACCACACATGGGCTGCATATGTGGCGATAGGCCGTACCATCATACGGTATATCCATTTTATAATACGAGGGCTGAAGCCCCAAAGAATTTTCTACAGGCCCACATGGCTCGAGTAGCTTTGGAGAGCACTTGTTCTAAATGGGAGTTCCAGTTGAGTCTTTTGTCTAGGACCACACGTAGATATTTGACCTGGTCTAAATACTCCACCTCAGTGTTGTTTATAAAAAGGTTTTGAAGCTGCATGTTGTATCTCTTCGTGAAGAGAACAATCACAGCTTTTTGGGGGTTGATGCTAAGCCCTGTACTTAGACACCCGTTAAGGATCATTTGAAAAGCATTATCCATCATCTCCCTTATGGTGCTCTCGTATTTACCCGTCACTATGATGGCCAGGTCGACTGCGTACCCAATGACTTTATAACCAAGCTTTGTCAGCTTAATTAAAAGTTCATCGATTACAAGAGACCATAGCAAGGGAGATAACACATCTCCTTGTGGACAACCCTTTACAGCTCTTATGTTGACTGTTGTACCGTCTAGAAATGAAGTTATGTCCCTCTGTCGGAGCATGGATTCAATCCCTGCGGTCACATTTGGTTCTTTGTTCTTACGGGCCAACTCTTTAGATAAAGAACCAAAGTCAGTGTTGTCGAAAGCTCCCTCGACATCCAGGAATGCGCACAAAGCTATGTTCTTGGAGTCGAAAGCATTTTCAATCTTTCTGACTAGATGGTGTAATGCAACCTCTGTTGACGTCCATTTGGAATATGCAAACTGCATTGGATGCAGCGGGTTCGCGGCATGCAGTTTGTTTCGAGAAGTCTCTCTACTGTTTTCAGAAGGAATGAGGTTAGTCTGATTGGTCTGTATGACTTGGGCTTGTCTATTGGCCTGTTTGCCAGATTTGGAGATGAAGACAACCCGTACTTTGCTCCAAGAGTGAGGTATGTATCCCCAGTCAAAGCTTGCTCTAAACAGACAAATCAGTGGGTTTAGGATGAAATCCACACATTTCTGGAGAAGTGCTGGAAAAATTCCGTCCCCACCAGGTGCCTTGAAATTTTCAAAGGAGCCAATTGCCCATCTTACTTTGTCGGCATAGAAAATAGTGCCAGATATTAGGGCAGCCCCTCGGAGGTTTGGCTCGATCCAATCTGAGAGTTGGGCATCCCCGCTGCGGAGCCTGGAAATTGTGTTTGGAGTAAAAGCTCCAAAGTTTCCCTACGGTCTGAAGTGAAGGAGCCATAACTCCTGCTCAACAGACCCACCCCGTTTGAGGACTCTTTGGCCATGACTCGCTGAAGTCTCAGCCGCTTCCGTAAGGTTTTGGAGAAGTTCTTCGATGTTTTTCTGATGTCCTTGTTGTAGTCAGTGAGAGCAGCCTTGTACTCCTCCCATTGACTGTTGTTTCTACCTTTATTGAAGAGTCTCCTAACAGTTCTCCTTTTAGCCGTTAGGTTGGCGTTCCACCAGGGAATCTCGCGTTTCGACTGGTAAGAGCGCTCAACCGTACTGGCTTGTAAAGAGGAGATCAGCACATCTTCAAGCTGGTTTGAAGCCAAATCAATTTCGTCTACCGAGTTGATGTTGGAGACTCGTAGATGTTCGACCAGTGATTGATAATAAGTCCAGTTGGTCTTCTTTGACCCTCTGCCTTAACTCTAAATGCCCTAGGGCATATTAACATCTACCATCTTTCGTCGAAGTATAACAGTGTTTAAATGGTAGAATTTATAAAAACTTTTCATTTTATATTATTATTAAACTAAGAATAAAATTCCCTTAAATAAAAATGGGTTTTAAGAGCACTTAATAATTATAAATGTATAGTAAAATCTTTTTAGGAGCTATTGTATTTACAGTAAAAAACAGTAACAGTCTTAAAGTCATTTTGAATATTCACAAATACTCAATTCTTCTTAATTTCTGATGACAAAGAAGCTTTTTATTAATCTAGAAAATATCTCTGTTGATAATTTCTTGATTTTTTTCTCATTATATTTATGATGAAAGAGAAAAACTTTACTTTTCTTGATCCATTGTTTAGAGTACTCAAGAGAGAGGGAGTATCAAAAATCCAAAAAAAATAAATATTTGTTACTTAAAGCTAGTAAAATAATTAAAATTAAAAAAATAAATTAAAAATTAGAAGAGTTCTCTGAGCATTCTCTGGCCCATTTTTCAGTTTTTTTTCTTTACTTATTCTGACCTTTATGTAATTTTATCATTAGAACATAAATCTTAATTAAAACAACCCCGTTTATTTGTTCAGGAACTGGAATAATTTATAATTCAGGGTCCAGTCTGTTCTAGCCTTTAATGAATTGGCCCAACAGTTCCACGAATAAAACTTTAAAAAATGTATCTTAAAGATGCAATTTCTTTAATGTAATACTTTTATGCCACTTCTCGGAACTCCTGGCACATTGAAGTGATTTGCTAATTTGATTGTAAACAATTTAATTATTTTTAAGTAGTAAGCTTTGGAATAAAAGATTTTAAAGAAATTAAATGCCTCAGTGGGCTGTCAAGGTAAAAAGTTGTAAAAACAAGACTCTGTTTTGCTCCAATATACATAAATCCTTTGTGTCAGATCTAAAGCTAAATTTAAAGGAAACAAAAACAAAAAAAAAAAATGACGATTTATGTTTAGGCGGCGTTATTTCCTTATAAGCTCAGAAGCCCAGCAAGTCAATGCCATTTTCAATCGAATTTGCTTTGACTTGTGTTCAAAAAACAAGAAGCAGAGCAGCACAAACACAGATACAGCTGCACACAGATACAGATACTTATAGATACAAACAAACAAACAAACAAATACGGAACACGCAGCGCAATCTAAGAGACTCTGAGCTAAGTTGAGGCGACGCAAATCGAATTGAATCGTATCGCAACGAGTTGGGATTAGTTGTCAACCCTTGGGGGTGCGGCATTTGGGGGCGGCAGTGGCAAAGTCGTCTTAAAGCTCGCGACACTTGAGCAAAAAGTTTCTTGAGTGCGCGAGTTGTCGTCCTGGTAGTCCTGGCAGTCAGAGGCACTGCTCCTGCATAGACTTTGATTTGCCAGGGGTAAAGGGAAGAGTCAGCGACGGGGAGTGGGTGCAAAGCGTAGTAGCAGGAGCTGAAGTAGAAGCGGTAGCAATTTCTGAATTTATTTTTATCTGTCGGATGCGGAAATCCTGCCAGTTGCTGGCATTGCCATTTCCATCAATGTTGACGAGTTGCGTTGACACGTATATTATATACCAGTATATGCTTACTGCTATATGTATATATGTGTATATATGTATATATGTGGCATGATTTTTACTTTAAAGTTTCACATCCATCAGGCAGCTTCAACATCTTCTAGCCATTTAACAGCTTCAGCTAGTTGCAAGTTGCATGTTGCAAGTTGCCAGCTAGCAACTGTTTTCTATCTGCACTTTGTGATAAAAAATGCTGCCAGCGTGATCAACAGGCCACGTTCGGTTTTTCGTTTTTCCATATACTCTTTCTTGTGGTGTTGGTCTTAAAAAAAAAAACAGTTTAGTTTGTTTTGGTACACTGTCTGTAAAAGTATCGGCATCAGTGGTGGATCGACGGGAGGCTTTCGAGTTGACAGACTTGTAAGCTGGGATATATATACATTTTGAAGTAAAGAAGACCAAAATTTGTATTTTATTTTAAATATTCTCATAGTGAAAATAAAATAAATTATACATATATACGAGGTGTGTTCAAAAAGTAAGGCGACCTTTCAAATTTCGCGGGCAACGTATTTTCGATTATCGATTTTTTGTTTTGTTGTGTTGGTACACTCTTCCCGAACATCTGTACCAAATTTCAAGTGAATGGCATATTTTGTTTGGTTGTGAGAGGAGTAAAGGTTTTAAGTGTTTTGCGTGGTCGGCGATTTTTTTTTTCGGTCTTGGCTCTTCTGGCCGCTTCCATTGGGACGATTGGGCTTTGGTCTCGATATCATAACCTATACCCATGATTCGTCACTAGTTATGACCCTTTTGAGTAAATCTGGGTCGACGTTGACGTCATTCAACAGTTCTTAAGCGATGCTCATGCGAAGGTTCTTTTGATCAAAATTTAGCAATTTCGGAACAAACTTCGCTGACACACGTCTCATGCCCAAAGTTAGAAAAAATTTCAGGGCCGAGCCAAGCGATATACCGTCATCCTCAGCAACTTCTCTGATAGTGATTCGACGATTTTCCAAAACAATCTTCTTCACTGTTTGAACGTTTTCATCAGTTGTTGACGTCCTTGGGCGTCCAGAGCGAGGCTCGTCATTGGCATCTTCTCCGGCCATCTTGGAAGAGTTTGTACCACTTGTAAACAATTTTTTTGCTCAGAACAGTTTCACCGTTTTCTACTGTCAACATTTCAAGTGTTACGGAGCACTTAATTTCATTTTTTACACAAAATTTGATGCAAATTTATTGATCCATATTTTTCGATAGCAAAATCGCCGAGCACGCAAAACACTTATAACTTATAACACTTATAACGAACAAAATATGCCATTCATTTGAAATTTGGTACATATGTTCGGGAAGAGTGTACCAACACAACAAAACAAAAAAATCGATAATCGAAAATACGTTGCCCGCGAAATTTGAAAAGTCACCTTACTTTTTGAACAAAAACCCCGTATAGACTTTGAAGTAAAGAAGACCACATTTTATTTAATGTAATTTTTATTTTATTTTCTATATTCTCAAAAATTAGAATTATATATTTTGAGATCTAATATGTGGAAAATAAAGGGTTTAGGCTTTTATGAGATAGATTTTAGAGGGCAAAAAGTTAACAGAAAGACCGCATGAAACATTCTTTAGATAATATTTAACTTTTTTCTTTAACTAGTATACTATACACATGGTCAATATGTTTTAATAGATTAATTATTTAAAAAATGTAAAATTATAATAAAAATGAAATAATTCTGCCTTAAATAATTAAAATAAAAAAAATATATTTCCTTAATCTCCTTTTAAAGCATAGGGCGTCTTCAATTGCCGTCCCTCATCGTACTCGATTTTGGCCTACCTTTTTCAATACGTTCCAGCTTAACCCCTACTATTTCAATTCATTATAATGAAAAACTATTATTTGAAGAAGTAAACATATCTTTTCAAAAAATTATTCTCTTTCTATAAAGCCTTACAGATTTGATTATAAAAAATAAGTTCTTCTGAAAAGTGCTCACTATGCTTTAAAGCTCTTATGCAATTATTTTTTTTAATCCATTGTGAATATGTTTTTAGCTGAATATTGGTTTCTTTATTGAGAGTCTTTGAATTTTGTTAATGTAATTTATTACTTTTATTTTTAAGTCAATTGAACTCATTGGAAAACAATCAATTCTGACATTGTCATTTTATCTATTTTGACCTGATTCCACCCAAAACAAGCATTTGCTGACAAATCCTTTTTTTTAATTTTTATTATTTAGAATATAAAAAATTTTAAAATATATGTTTTATTATTTTTTTCTTCCAATTTTTAACGTCTTTAGAAAAAAATCAATTTGTGTATCCAATTACAATTAAAGTTATTAAAGAACCATGTATAACTCGTTATTTTTTATGTATTTTTATTTACAATCTGTCTGATGACAATAAGAAAAACTGAGTGAAACAAAACAAAAATGGCAATATTGGTTGATGTTAAAATTTGAATTAAGTTTTTTAATAATAATGTACTTATATTCGAAACACATTGACATAAATTAAATTAAATAAAAATATATTGCATATAAATACTTAAGAAGCAAACTACACTGAAAAAAAATTTGTAATGTATTTTTATTAGCAATCACTCACCCGTCATTATGACCATTTGGACTTCGAAGAACACATTAAAGACACAAAACTTTAATACAACAAAAATGAGTAAAAGTTATTATCGTAAATTATTATACACGATCCAAAGTCACGAAATTTTGTAAGCAGCCTTATGTGGCCCTTATAAACATAACAATACCAACCTTCTATTCAATGCAATTCATAATGCTGTTTCAAACGGCTTTTGATTTGGTTTTATCGCACCATTCTTACTTTTTTAGATATCTTTCAAAGTAACTTTCATTTGACATCACCATCGATTTAATTTTTTGGAAATTATTGTGTTACAAATATTATACTGTTGAAAAAAAAAAATTTATAAAATGCTTATATGTACAAGTAGTATGCACTACATAGAAGAAGTTTGGAGCAAAATACTAAAGTTGCATTAATAAGCTATATGGGAATGTATGTACTTCTTTCGGGAAGAAGAATACTATTTGCTCCAGCCTCAAGCACAGCCTAGACGGTTTCAACTTCTTTTTTTTAGTGTATTTTTGCTGATTCTTTTGCACTCGAACACTGAGGCTAGCCAACAAACTTAATGAGCCTTCTGCTGTGAAGCCCCTCCTGTTCCGAAAATTGCACAAATTATTTCAAAAGTAGAGCAAATACCCTTTTGTTGCAATTCGAGGTCAATTTCGTTAATTAAAGGTCAACATAAAAACTTTTTGTTTCCGAAATAATTTTCATCTTAATATAGGGTGGGTCATCTGTGACTTTTTTGGTTAACTGCATTTTATTTGTTTATTTTCCAACAAAACGGGGCAAGTTTGAAACTACTCTTTTATGTATGAAAATAATATCCCGCAAAAGTTTTCGATGAAAACTCATCTGACGGTGATAACACTAGTCTACGAATTTAAGAATCATCGGGTGAACCTTCTTATAAAAGTGTTTTTTAGGCTAATTTTGGGTCGCAAATCACGAAAATGCCAACCTTTTCATTTTCTTAAGCACCGTTTTCGAGATATTTAAAAAAAAATGTGAAAGAGAATTCTTTTACGAACATTTTGAGTCTAAGATTTTTAAAATTGGATAAGAACTGTAGATGATGAAAACCTTAGAGTGAAAAATATATTTTTTCATACAATATAGTGATTGGGTTAAGTTAGGAACTTCCATAAATGCTTCCATAGCATCTACAATTCTTATCTGATTTTACAGATCTTTGACTCTAAATGTTTGAAAAAATTATTGTCTTTCTGCTTAAAGATTAACATGAAATAATTAAAATACAATTTTTTTCGTTAGAAAAAAGCAAGTGGAATATTTGTAATTTAAAAAATTGGTTAAAAATTTTATTTTTATACCCTGTACCGTATAGTACAAAGGGTATATTAAGTTTGTGCAAGTCGAAAATGTATTTAACAAATAGAAGGAGTCGTCGGACACAACCCAAAGTTACATAAAATGTGATCAGGATGTCTATAGAAGTCGATATACCCATGTCTGTCTGTCCGTCGGTCCGTTTGCCCGTTTAAACGCCTAGATCTCAGAGATGGTAAGATGGTAACCAAGCTTTCACATTACATCCCATATTATTCCATAGTAGGCAAGTGTTTTTTTTTTTTTTGATATCGGGGTTTAATTATATAATAAGGGTGTTTTAGACGACCACGAAAAAAAATAAAAGTTTTAGATAAATAATGCATTTGTTTATAAAGATATCGTAACCACATATGGCATTTGACAGTTTTTTATAGTTTCCAAGCACTGTACCAAATTTGATCAAAATCGGTTGACTATATCATATACCTCCCATAGGACCCATCGGCTGAAATAACTTTTTTTACACATAATTAGCTATATTTAATTTTTTATTAAAAATATCGTAACCAGATTTGGCATTCAGAAGTTTTTTAGAGTACCTTAGTATTGCACAAATTGGGTCAAATGCGGTCGACTATATCATACAGTTCCCATAGGGCCGATCTTCCAAAAAATCGATTTTTGAACAAAATTTGCTGTGTTTCGTTTGTTTGTGAAGATATTGGAATTCAATTTGGCACTTGTAAAATTTTTATGGTCTTAAGCATTGTACCAAATTTTATTAAAATCGGTAGACTTTACGAATCGGTCCCAAAAAGACGTTTTTTATTCAAAATTCGTTGTGTTTCGTTTGTTTGTAAAGATATTTGACCTAAATTCGGCATACAGATCTTTTTTAAAGTATTAAAGCACTGTGTCGAAATCGGTTGACTATATCATATAGCTCCCATAGAAACGATTGGTTAAAATAAATGCTTGCTTAAAAATTCTTCTGTTTTTGGTTTTTATGAATGATCCGAATTTTATTGCAAGCTGGTGGTACAGAGTATCCCAAAGTCGTCCGCGCTCGACTTTACGTAGGCCATTTTTTACACTTTGCTTGTTTGTAACTTCTATATTTTGTATAATAATCTTTACATATAATATATCGCTGAGAATATTAAAACCTCTCCATCTAATCATCTTTCAAGTCGATACATGTTCACGAGATATCAGGGAAAACATAAAGCAAGTGCCCAGAAGGATGTTTTTCGAAGAAATTTCAACCCAAAATTACCCTGAAAAACACTTTTTTGCGAAGGCTCATTTTTCATGTAAACTAGTGTTATGGGCCTTGGACTTAAATTGTAGCGTCATTTGTATCTTATAAGGAATCTTGCAAATGATGGCCCATCCATATTTCCCGTGACTCGTCGAATCTGGACATAACCAGATTTTACTGATTTCATTATTCACTTGTATCACTTTAATGCGTAGTTTGGTTGTAAAACGACCCAAGACTAAAATTATGTAGTTTTCAATTTAACATATATCGAAGAGCCATTCACTTGAAACAGGTATGTTTCGAATAATGAGTGACTAACAGCCAAATCAACAGATGGCCCACCCTTTATTAAGAGAAGTTGCAAGATAATCAAGTACAAAATGAAATGAAAGTAATTTTGAGCAACAGAAATGAAACATATTCCAGCAGCGTATTCCGCTTTCGGCGTCATAAAGTTGGGGTTTTCTTTGGAGTTTATCTTTTTTTGTTGTTTTTTTTCTGTTTTTGTTGCTGTTGCTATAGCCCCAAACCCTTTAGAGGCTAGAGGAGACTGAAGCAAAAAACAATCACTCAATGTTTGACTTGAGTTAATCGCCGTTGGCCTGCAGAGCTCTGGTGTAGCAGTAATAACAGCCGGAGATGGGAACCGTGGCAGCCATCTTGACGCGCTTTGAGTTCATTGAAAATGGCTGCACACACACACACACACACACAGAGAGACACACACACATGTAAGCTGCTGCAGGGGTAAACAAAATTGATTGCGTGTGTTTTCATTTTGTGGGCGCTATTGCCATTTCATTTTGGTTGAGATTCAGCGGTTTAGATGGATAGTTGCATGAATGGATGAATGACTAACACAACTACTACTCTAACTGACTAGGAGTAGAGTCGATGTTTGGTTGGCCTTCTGGCTTACATAGCCAGCCAGAGAGCGCTCGCGCCTGATAACTAAGATATGAAACATTTGAAGTATTCCCAGCACACGCACTCATGATGTGTGTGCGTGTCCTTTTGGCTTAACTTGCAATTTACTTCTGTTCTCTGCTGGCTGTCATTTGTTGGCATACACTCACTCACCCCCTCACCCCGCACTCAGTGTAACCCCTTCTGGGGGTAGCTGCTGCTGCTGCTGCTTGGCAAACTTATGCGTGACTTGAGTGCATACTCGAGCTCAGCAAAAAGTGTACGCAGCTAAAAACTTTTGCCACTTGAAATAGTTTTTGCTACGCAAAATCCCCCCAACCCTCCAACCCTTCGGATGCAGGGGCACCCCTGTTCTACTTTTGTTTCACACGCATTTGCACTCAATATTTGACTCTCTCTTTTGCACTGACTGACTTTATGCAAATAAATGTTTTACTCATTTTAATACACATTTTTATGGCACTTTTGCCGCTCTTCAGGATCTTCTTCGAAGCTTTGCATCTTGCCATTTTTTTTATTATTGTAGCAACTTTGCACTCAAAACTCATTGTACCACCCTCTCGGTGGTGGCACTGTGGGACCAAGTGCTCTTAATTTGGCCAAAAATCTGGTAATTCTAAATTAATTATTTTAAGAGTGATGAAATTTTACAATGGTGTTCGCGAACGACTGAGCTATATTTCAGAAAATTTTGCGGCTGTTGAGATTTTTTTAAGATTTAAAAAATTCAAAATTAAATTGTTAACTTAATTTAAAAAAAAATGTTAATTGAAATTGGACCATATTTCACACAGAGATAGATATGACCTCCAGATACTTTCCAAAATTTTTCTAGACCCAAAATATGGAATGTTTTTGGAGTTATAGCAAAACAAATTTTCAAAGATCCATTTTTTAATGTTGACCTTTTTTCCCCAAAATTGGTAAGTATCACATTTTTTGACCTGTAAATTTAATATCCGAAAATCGTGAAGAGTTACATTTTCTTTTACAACTTTTAAAGATATTTATAAAATTTTTGGCGGTGGTATTTTTTCTGAAAAAATTTTTATTAGAGCTTCATTTTTTAAAACTCAAGTTTTAGATAGAAAATTCAATTTCCGAAAAATGTGAAGAATTACACTTTCTTGCCAAATATATAAAGAAATTTATAATATTTTTTTCAATCAAATATCGAGTGGTAGTCGGAGGTATTTTTTCTGAAATAATGTTTATTAGACCATATTCTTGGGTTCATTCATTTTTTAAAATTCAACTTTTGGATAGAAAATTCAATATCCGAAAGCCGCGAAGAATTATATTTTCTTTTTATATACATTTCCTACTACAACGCGGGTTTCTATAACGCGTTTTCGCTACAACGCTGTTCCTAAAATGCTGAAATTTTCTTCCAACGTTACTCCTACAACGCGATTTTTACGAACTGGGCAATTCTCACAATGAATTGCTGGTTTGCATGTTAAATGATAATTGATATTGCTAGATATTTGTCTTAAATGAGTCAAAAATAAGAACTTTAAAAAAAAAACGAAGGAATAATTAGAAATTCGGTAGCATCTGGATCCTCTGCAGTCGCGAAAATAACTGCTTGTGCTAGACCAAAGATAATGGAGAAAATGGAACGATTGCCTTTAGATGGGAATGTAATTAAGCATAAAGCACTAAAAATATTTAATTATTTCAAGGAAATAGGACAATCGTCAATCGATGAAGACAACTATTAATTTGTAGCTAGTAAATCTAGTCTCTCCGATGTACAAAATAAAAACTTTTCACTAAAAAGTATCGAGAAAGTTTTAAATATGGCAAAGCAGTTGGAAGAATACATTTTGGAGAACGATCCTTTTAGGGATAGAGCAGAAATACTTAAGCGAAATCTTCAAAGCAACCTAACTCCCTATCAAGAAATTTAGAAAGATTTTCGAAATAAGTGCAAACAAACTTCAACAGAATATTTTTTCAAACCAATAATCGATGAAAGAATGCCCGAATCTGATGGTGGATCAAGCTCAGATTTTGAACTCGTACGAATAAAACGCTCGAGACAAATCATACTAAGTGATGAGGATGAGTAGGAAGTTATGGTTTTATTATTGCTTTAATTTATTAATTTAAGTTATTTCAACTTGAATATGTTAGGTAGAATTGAAATTTTATTTTGTTTTTGTTTAAATAAAAGAAGTCTTATCAATTAAATTTTATTATGATCCAATTTTTTATTAAATATTTTTTTAATTTGGAACCAAACTCTGATTTTTGGATGGAGTTCATACCCCCTACAACGCGGCATTTTTTGGGAACCTTTTACCCGCGTTGTAGGAGGGTTACCTGTATATAAAGAATTTTATAAAATTTTTTTTGATCAATTATCGAGTGGTAGTCGGAGGTATTTTTTCTGAAATAATGTTTATTAGAGCATATTCTTGGTGTCATTTTTTAAAATTCATCTTTTGGATAGAAAATTTAATTTCCGAAAATCTTGAAGAATTTCGTCATACCCTTATATTTTTAAAATCATATTCAATTATAATTTTGCCCAAATTTTAACTTACTCCTCGGAGACTTTTGGCCCAAATCTTTCTAATCGTGCCCATTGTATTGCTGGCATGAGTATTTATACAGAATTGGCTCAATTTGCTTTGGCAGATTTGCTTGGAAAATTCACTTGAGCGCGATTTATGCAGACTTCATTGCTTGATTGTTTGCTTTGTTGCCATCAGCCATTTGCCACTTAATTGACTTGCAGCTCTCACCGAGAGAGAGAGAGAGAGGAGAGAGAGGGAGCGTAAGGGATTGGCCTAATGATGCTGCTAAAGCCCATTCTCACTACACTATTATATAAATATATATATATCATCATGACATTCAGTGCACTCCATTTTGATTTTATTGTGCAATTTTGTAGTCAAACCCAAAAAACCTTTTTGGTTGCCTTCCACCCTTGGCAGTACTATATGCTACATTTTGCGGCAGCTTAGCGTAGTAAGCGATTTCCGCTGTGTGCCAAAAGGTGGCGCTCTCTACAATTGAATTGCAAATGGCGGCGCAATGGCGACTGTTGACGGAAGCGAGGCCATCAGCAAGCAGTCAGAGCTGCACAGTAAAAACCAAAAAAAAAAAGCAAAAAGACTGAAGAAAAAAAGAAATAACACTCAGTGAATGGCTTACTACGCCAACATGGAGCTGAAGCTAAAGGAGCTGCTGATGGACGCTGCTGCTTTAGCTTTAGCTTTAGACTCCTTGCTTCAGTTTGCTTGGACGGACGGCTGCGGTTGCTTGATGTTGCTTGTATGTTTGTTTGCCTGTTTGCTTGATTGTTTGTTTGTTTGTTTGTTTGCTTTGCGGCATATTTATTTCAAACGAGCGCGCACTTAGCGCTACTCCCGCAGCACCCGCTCCTCGAAGCACCCCCACCCAAGGGGTTGTGCAGCTAATGCAAAATTCAAGCGAAATGCGGTGCAAATGAGAAATCCTTGTATATTGAGTTCGTTGCCGTTGAGTTTGAGGTTCGCGTCAAAATGGTTTCCGGCACGGAAGCGGAAGCGAATGGCGGCGGCGGCGTCTACGTCGTCGTCCATGTTCTTGTCCCTTAGTTGTTGTTTTAGCCCGTATTTATGTTTTAAGCCGCCAATGTGTAAAAATATTTGCTAAAAAGCAGTCAAAGGCTGAGGCGTAAATCGCCGCAAATTTTCAGCTACGTGCATTTTGGCTAATTTAATTAGTTGCCGGCAAGAACAACAGCGCAAAGCAAAGCGAAAAAGCACACAAAAAAAAGGAGCTCAAAAAAGGGTACAAAAGCGTAAAGAAAAACGGCAAAAAAAAAATGAGTAGCTACGGCTCAAGCCTTGGCCAAATGATTTACTTAGGTCGTCAGTTGGCTGACAGCGCTTGTCATGTTTGTGACACACACTTCACATGCCGTCACATGGACGCCCAGCTCCTCCGCCCTGCTCCGTCTCTGCGCTCCCATTGCCAAAGCCGCCTCTCCATCTATGCAACATTCATTCATTTTACTGAGCTGCTGTTGCAGGAGCTTTTGCTGTTCGGCTCGTGCCACCTGAATGACAACAACAGCGTGCTGCATGCAACTTGTCGCCAATGTCGCCGTCAGCGTCTTCATAGCCATAGTTGTTGCAGTCGTCCTCGTCGTCGTCGTCTACGTCATCTGAGCGCAAACCTGTCACAGCATTCATTCTATATATACCCTTTAGGCGGTCTTTGTTACTTTGGCAAGCAGTGTGTACCAAGTGTTTGATGAGCTGCATCGACTATTAAGTTAGCTGATTTTGAAGCGCTATTGGGCCAAGTAGTCTGTCAAGTAGATCTCTCAGGCTGCTATTCAATGAAGTCTATGGAATTGCACTAAAGTTTGATAATTTAGGATACCACAAGCAAATTTAATTTTTGGATCGTAATCGTTGTTGAGGGTTAGGCAAAGGCCTATTGTGCATCCCTTTTTTTATTTAGACATACATTATGTCGAGGAAATTGACTAGCACCTACACAAGGAGCTTTTGAAGGCCTTCATCTTTTAGTAGGTGTGCACCCTGAATTTTTTGTCTTCAGCGACATAGCGACTCACAGTTTGTGATCAGGTGTTCCATTGATTCTTCTCATCACAGCAGAATCTGCATGTGTTCGAATCCAATATACCTATTCGGTGTTTGTTGCAGGCGAACTGGCCTGTTAGTGCTCCAGAGAGTGTCTTTAGACTTTTTCTGTTTAGGGTAAGCATAATGATCGCTCTTTTGGCGCTAAAATTTAGGAATTTTTTGGAGTGGTTGAGGCCGTCAAGGCCGTTTCAATATTCTGTGACTTTTTCTTGAGTCCACTTTTTTTGTCTCTTGTTTTATGTGGTTTTTGTTGAAGCCGAAACAGGGAAATGGTCCTATAAATAGCTTTTCCGCCCCTTTTTGGCGTTAAGGTCTGCCTTTTTATTACCTTCATGTCCTTCATGCCGGGCACCCATATCAGGCCGACTTGGTTGTGAATGGCCAGTTGGTTGAGTGCATCGCTGCCCTCCATAAGGACTTTGGAAGTAAATGTGTAGCTCTTTAGTGCTTTGAGGACTAATTGAATATCTGAGAGTATTTTGATCTTAACTCTCTTGAGTCCTCTTTTAGATATAGAGTTAGCTCCACTGTTTCCATTATTGCGTACAGTTTCGCTTGGAAATTTGTGGTGTCATTACTTAAGGTGACTGATTTGTGTGCTCTGGGGCCCAGTATTCCTGCTCCTACCCCTTGGAGTGATTTTCAGAATATAGTAAAGGTTGGATACTATCGATAGTGACACCACTCCAAAGTCAGCAATTAACAATCGATAAAAATTATCCTTTCTGATCCACATTTCTAGGTTTTAGTCGGGTCCTATAAAATCACCTCTACTGAATATCCTCTCACTTTCAGTAGAAGTATACTATTGCTAAATTGAACAAAACCATCGAGAGGATCAAACAAATTTAACCACCTCTAGCAGATAGTTCTGCTGCAAGTATAAATTTTTAAAAATTATGATGTTCTCCCATAGGGCTACAAATTATGTTAGTTCACATTTATTTTTTTATCGTTTAATTTAAAAAAAAAACAACCTTTTTTATAGTCGAAGATCAGCTGAGCTGCGTTGCAACCTTTGGCTTTTTTGGAAGCCATAGTAAAGATTTCTATTTACTCCATTTTTATTTACTCCATTTATTTACCAGGACGTGTAAGAGCAGGCTATTAGTGCAAAATTATGATTATTATTATGGTTGTATTAATAGGTAACAATTACATAACAATGACGTCAGAGACGCGAAAATGCGTTTTTTATTGTTGTAAGTCTTTTATTTTGGTAGTTTATTTATATACAAAGAAAAAAAGTATACAATTGTTCCTCTTATTCCTTCAATTTCCTCCTATTAAAGCTATTTTTACGAAACTACTCATTCCAAGATACGAATAAATTTGCTTCACCTATTTTATCTTAGAAGTTATGGCCATTTGAAGAAAACAAAAAATTGAGTACTTTTTCGATACTTTATTTATTTATTAAGAGGAGGTGTAACATATTCTTAACCTATTTTAAATTAATGAGCACTAACTGCGAGTATTAAGGAGACTAGCAAAAAGATGGACTTTTCTAAATCATATTATTGTGTCCTGAATTTTCGATAAGGTTTTTAATGGTGATTATATTAGCTATCGTTGGTGGTTTTCCAATTTACTTTATACTTGGAGCCTATTGCAAAACCTGTCACCACTGACTTGACTCATATCGATATTATTGTGGTTTTATTTAAATAAAAATTAAACCTAATACTAATTTACTGAGCACTAGCAACTGGGGCCTTCGTAGTCTCGATATTATTATTGCTCTACTCTATAAGAAAGTTTTATCTATTTCGAGATCAAAAAATTAGGTAAGCTTATCTACTTCTCTACTTCTCTTAGTTGAGATTGGCTTGATATTGTACCTACTGTAGTTCCGGTGATACTGTTTCAAAATTTTAATGATTATTGCTCTAGGATCATATTGAGCAAAAAAAAGAAAAAAAAAAAAGTGGTATTTTTCGATTGATAAGATAAAGATTAAGATAAGATTTCTATAATGAGTGTTAATATTTGGCTTCTTTCCTCTTTAACAGAATTAAACTGTTCAAACCTATGTATATTATAAACAAACTAATAAGCTTGTTTCTATATTTTAAATAAATTGAGAAATATATATTTGCAATACAATATAGATTAGATTGCTATATATATTTTTGGTTCCATTAATTACACTGTCCTACAAAATTGAAAAAAATCAAAGAACTTTTCAAGTGACCTAGTGTACGTTGTAGGTCTTGACGAGTAGATCACGAGAGTGTTTTTCAAAATTGTCTAACACCCCCAAAATCGGAAGTTATCGCTTAAAACCGTTTTTCGGGTACTGCGATCACTCCCACTATCACAACGTCGCCATTTTTCAACCGATTTTCGATTGCTTTACGGCTTTGGAAAGAAGAAGATTCAAGCTTTAAGATGATATACACTTGTTTATACTTTATACAAAGCAACTACGAGATTTTTTAAAAGTTATCTAAGATTTACACTTTTTTTATTCGATTTGCACACTTTGAAGTCATTTTTATATAACACTAGCCGGCCTCCGCTTCGCTCCGGCACGCTCGCTTCGCTCGCTCGTCTAGGTCTTTATCCTACACAGTATATGGTGTATACTAATTTGTTTGTTTCATTTGTGTATTTTTTAATTGTGTATGCATGTCGACATTCTGACATTTGTTTGAGAGAATCGCTGATGAAAAAGGAATCGTATTTTTTAAAGCAAGAATATTGAATGTGGTAAACGCAAATAAATAATCATTATTTCATTAAATTTTCTCGAACTGAAAAGAACATCATAATTGAGGTAGCAAATTTTAATGGCATAGTAACTTTTTGATTTAGTTTATTTGATTGTTATTTCTATTGGTTTACTTTCTCGTTGTTCAGATCTAAAATGAATAATATAAGTAATAATATAAGAATAAGTGTGCCGATGCCAGACGAAGAGGATGTGCCATTTGATTATTTTGAGCAGTTGAACATGAAATATCCGACAGCTGAAACGTTCAATTTAAATTGGAAATGCAATCTCTTTCACGAAGATGTTCGTTCTTCACTCATAAACTTTCAAAATGTGAAAAATCTCAATATGTTTCTGGAAGAAAATTTCAAGCAAATACCGGTCACGCCACCATTTATGTTTCCAAACCTGCAATCTTTCCGATTGGAGAACATCGTCCGATTGACCGATGAATGGATTAATTTCATCATAAAATTTTCAACCATTCGCCATCTTTACATTTTAACCATGTTTGATGGAGATTTTCTTCATTTTGTTGAATCATTAATCTGTATGCATAATAGTTCATGGTGCTAACTTTTTTGTTTGTTTCTTCACCTGCGATAATGATAGCAAAAGAAAAAAAATAGCAACTATTTGAGGTCTTTTATGATTGAGTTCAAATATGTATTCACTCACCATTTGACGGGTTAATCATTTTGATATTTAAATGATAGCCATCCTCGCCATGGCAAAATAGTATTGGATATTGCAAAGCATCATAGGAATGATGCGTTTCTGACACTCGTTGAAGTTGATTATTTTTTCGTTGAAGCACAATGTCGCGCGACTGGAAGTCTTCTCCAACAATCACTATGGCAACATCTTCGATTGTTGGAGCATTAAATCTTCTTGAGTGTTCACCAATAGGCGTCTTATCAGCTCGAATAACAATATAATGATTGTCGGACGGCATTCGATCTATTGCTGTTCGGAACAATTGAACTAAATCATTATGTTCATGAAACAAACGTTGTAATTGTGCAACTTTTTCTCTTCTTGTGTTACAACCGATAGCACACCGACGATCAACTTCGTCGGTCGAATTGCCAATGAAATATATTTGTAGAAATTGATATTTTTCATCTGCAAAAGGCAACAATGAGCCTGCTCTTAATCGATTCAACTCATTCCTTTGTGAACGTTGTTCCTCAGCTTCAGCTTTTCATTGGGATGATTGCAATTGAGTTCTACGCGAATTTCTACCAATGTTACGTCTTTTTGGCGGCATTATGTGCAAATATTGATCTGATCATATGTATTTTACATAGAAATCAAAACATGAATCGTTTATGATTTTTGTGTTTCCTTTCGACAAAAACTATTAACTAAAAAATATTAGTTAATCTGACAATGTACACAATGCAAACATAAATAAAAAAAAATTTTGTATTGGAAAATCAAATTGTCCTTTTTAGTATTTTCGTCGCAATTTTGTTATATTTTCTCAACCTTAAACCATCCTTAAACTTCCACGAACATTTCAAGACCAAAATTAGCCAATTCGGTCTAGCCATTCACGCGTGATGCCGTGACCAAGGAAAACGGGTTTCATTTTTATATATAGCTGACCCGACAGACTTCGTCCTGTCAAAAAGATTTGTAATGTGGCAGTTTTTTTGCCTACGTATTTAAAAAAATCTCCTGAACAGAACCGTCACCCTGGTGATAGGGCGTTGTGAATAAAAAATAATTAAATAAAACATATATAAGGATTTAAAAGTAAGTAATCGCTTTATTGTTAATCATGTGAATCATAATTATTATTATTATCATTGTAGTGCTTTGTGGTATACGATGTTTTTTGTTTGATTACCTGGCGCATAGATAAACAAATCTGATGGTTTTCCAACACGGGAACAGGCAACATACAATTGACCATGTGAGAAACATGGGTTTTCTAGGTTAATACCACAAACACTTAATGATTGCCCCTGGGACTTGTTTATAGTCATAGCAAAAGCAAGCCGCACTGGAAACTGTAGTCGTTTAAACTCAAATGGCACATCAGTCGGAATCATTGGGATGCGCGGTATGAGAACATCTTCTCCTTTATACTTTCCTTTGAGTATAGTTGCTTCTATCACATTGTTTAGTAATTTTTTTATCGCTAACCGTGTACCGTTGCAAAGACGCGGTTGGTTGATATTTCGCAACATTATAACCACCGATCCAACCTTTAATTGAAGATTGTGAGGTGGCAATCCTGGCAAATCCAGCGAGTTTAAAAATTCCGGTGGATAGTTGACTACATCATCTTGATTAGTAGCCGAATCAACTGATTTATATATCCTCAATTCGCCTGTAATTTGTTCTTGAATTTTGAAATTTAATTCATTTACATCTATGTTTTTTGCAGCCAGTATAGCTCGTTCGCTCAACCAATCATGGTTTCTGTAATTTTGAGAAACATCTGGAAACACCTTCTGAATAAGTTCATCTTTTGATCGAGTTAACTGACAAAAACTTTGAGGAAAGTTAATGCAGCCAGTCAACATGTCTATAGGAAATTTGCCATTACCAATGTCAATGAGTTGTTTAGAGAATATGTTTCCAGATTGGTCATTTTGCAACTCGACACGCATATTCTTGCTTAAATGAAGTACTTTGACATGTTTCCACAAATTGGAGGACTTTAGACATGCATTGAGTTCATCAGCTGGCGTTGATCGTGGAATCACTGGCAATGTTTGACGAAAATCTCCTGCTAATAAAATCATTGCACCACCAAATCGGTTATTATTGCTCCGTAGATCTTTTAAGGTTCTGTCTAAAGCCTCCAAAGATTTTTTATGTGCCATCGTGCATTCATCCCAAACAATCAATTTACATTGCTGCAAAACCTTTGCCATTGCAGAGTTCTTCGAAACGTTGCAGGTTGGAGTTTCATTGCTTTGCATATTTAATGGCAATTTTAGTGCTGAATGGGCTGTTCGACCACCTTCAAGCAAAGTTGCTGCGATTCCCGACGAAGCGAGTGCAAGTGCAATTTTATTTTGTGAGCGAATTGTTGCTAATATTAATGAAATCAAAAAAGTTTTTCCTGTACCACCAGGTGCATCTAAGAAGTAAATCCCTCCAGTTTCATCATTTGTTACTTTCATAAGAGTTTCAAATACATACTTCTGTTGTTCATTTAACAGTGGAAGATTTGTTTGAATTAATTCTTTCAAAGCGTTGAGATCATACAGTTTTTCTCGATGCAACTCTTGGTTAAAAGCGTCATGCATTGGACGATTGGGCGCGGTCAGGCCTAATTGAATTAATAGTTTGTTTGACATTATCAAGCACATGTCCTCAATTGAAATCAATGCATCATTGTAAATTTCTTCACTGATTTGTATATTTGGATTTCCCATTCTATTCCGTATTTGATACAAAATATCATCACACATATAATCTTTGTACTTGATCCACAAATCAATTGGGTTTGATGGGAAGCATGTAGATATGATTATAGAAAACAATGTTCGTATTTGATGAGCGTGTGATGATATTACAGCATCATTGAGAGTTTGATCCCAATGAGCGTCATTTTCAAGCAATTGCAAACGTTGACAGGCTTCTCTGTAGGATCCACACAATTCACCATCAACAGTTCTTAACTGTTGGAATGATGTTGGGCCACGTACATTGACTAATAGCAGTCGTAAATAAAAACATTCATCATTGCTTGGATGTACTGAATAAATCCGGCCAATCGCATCGGTGGAATATACATCTGTATATCCTGGAACTGGTTTTCCTTGTTTCCGTCGTATAAATCTCCTTGAGGATTGATTCCAGGTATAATATTTTGGCATTTCAGAATATAGCAATGTTTGTGCGAAATCATCGTTTTGGCATGTCTCAAAAAAACTGGTTAATGTAGTAGATGGTGGCTGAGCAGCTCTTTGTACTGCGTTCTGTGCTGTAAAATACACTCTTTGTCCATTTTCTAAATGCACAGCTAAGTGAACAACAGAAGGGTGTCTCTCATGAATAGGAAAAGAAAATATTCGCCAAACTGCTTCATTACTACTGACATAGCGGCCCATTTGGTATTGGGTAACTTCATCATTGGAATTCTCTGCACCAATTCCAATCACAGCCATATCACTCCCTTTGGTTACATATTTGCAAATGTATTTAATAGATTTCACTGAATGGCAAGATTCAACGTTGATGTGTGCTTTGAATGTCTTTGATAAAATGGGTGAATATGGAACAATCCAACGATTATCTATTTCAATATCTTGTTGATTTAATTTGACAATTGTTGATTTTCCATTGTCTGCTGTCGATCTGCGACGATACAATGGATAACCGTCATTACCAGTAATTGTTTCCGATATTAATGTCCGTGGATATCGTTTTGAACATTTACCATCCATCATACACGGTGAATTTTGATTAAGAGTTCCACAGGGACCATGTATCATGTTTTTGATAACTACCTCATGCAATCCAGGATCTACTTGTACATTAGGGATTTCAGCTGATATCACTGCATCAACTTCATTTGGCCTTATCTTTTCAACCAACCAAATCAAAATGTGTGCATGTGGCAATCCTCGTTTCTGCCACTCCACAGAATACATCCAGCAGCGTGTCTCACCAAACACATTATGTTTTACGATGAAATCCATTAAAGATTTCAACTTTTGTCTAAAGACTCTGGCTGTAATATCATGACGATCAATGGGTGATTGCCCAGGGAATAACTCCTGCTTGATTTCTATCCATTGCGGATTGCATGTAAATGTGATGAACAAATCTGCTGTACCATAATGACGAACATACGACATGGCATCTTGAGCATATTCGTGCATATGCCGAGGGCTTCCGATGTATGTTGCTGGAAGAATAGTCATCCGACCGACATTCTGTGCATTTCCATCAGTATTAATCGCATCTCGAAGGTGAATATACTCTTCAGATCGGAGTTTGGTTTGATTCAACCTGATGAATGTTAATCTCTCCGTTTCAATTTTAACATACATGTCTACAACATATTTGTGATATAATCGCCGACATTTCAATATGTGATTTTCTTCATTTTCCCGAATCATTAGGCGGTATGAATAATAGTTCATTGAACTGACTTTTTTGTTGGTTTCAGAACCTGTAAATATATTTTGTTTTAATAACATTCAAATATAAAATTAAAATACATAATATAATGACTGAGATATTATCGCCATAGCTAAACTAATATTTTAGTTACCTGTAATGGGATTTATCATTTTTATTGAGAAATCGTAGCCATCTTCACCTTGCCAAAATATAATGGGATATTGCAGTGCATCATATGAGCGGTGTGTTTCCTTTATACGTTGTAATTGATCATTCCGACGATGTAAAACAATATCACGGGATTCCAAGTTTTCTCCAACTACAACGATAGCAACTTCATCAATTGTTAAACGTCTTGTATGTTGACCTGCAGGTGTTTTATCAGCTCTGATTACAATTTTGTGATTATCGGATGGCATCAGATCCAGGGCAGTTTTAAACAATATAATCAATTGATTGTGTTGCTGAAATAAAGTTTGTAATTGTTCTACAATAGACCTCTTTACTAAATTGTTATGTGCACAACGCAGATCAATTTCTTGTGCTGAATTGCCCATAAAATAAATTTGCAGGAATTTGTTGTCGCTATCTGACACTGGTAACAGTGAACCTGCTCTGTGATATATTTGCCCTTGTATCTGTAAATAATATGAGTAATAATATGTTCGCTAAAATAATTATGAGTAACTGCTATAATACATACCTTGAAAGTTGGCATAAAATTTTCCCGAACTACATTTGTTGCCCCAAATGAAGTCATTTGAAAGCAATTGTTATATTGTTGGGTATGTGTCAAAAAGTGTATAGAATCTGTTCCTATTCCTGAAACCAATGAGTACAATGGTTCTGGTGGTGGATCCAATGGTATCAATTTTACTTTACCATTTGCGCAACACAATCCATTGGCTTCGTTTTTGTATTTTAATGCCTTACAGTGTGAGCAAACCGAGTTCATAGAACCAATAACAACACATTGGTAGTTACTGTAGTCAATTGACACATCGTAACTGAAAGCAGCTCGATTCAAACTTGCGCGATTATTAGTAGAATGTCGCGCTTGCGCTTCACGCGTTTGTGATATCCGAATTGTTTCACGTTCATTTCTGTCGTCACGTTCTTGTGCAGTACGATTTGATTGGTAATTAGCTTGGTTTGTAGCATTTCTGGTTCTTCTACCTAAATTGCTTCGTCTTATAGGAGGCATATCAAATATTAATTATTTTTTCACTAATCACGAACTAAACAAACACTAACTAAGTAAACACTCTGCACAAAACACGATATACGAATTTGTTTCGTGTATCAGTTGACAAAAGCAAACTCAAATTAGGTCACAGACAACTTTTTTTTTTAAATTTGACATGACTTGAAGTCAAAGTCGTAGTTGACTACGTTTTAGTTACAAATCATTTGTATGGGAAAAAGAAAAGGGCTATTTTTAGGGTTTTTCCAGCAATAATTCTAATTAAAAAAAAAAAAAAAAACGTAAAAACCATCCTTGAACTTCAACGAACATTTTAAAAAAAGATTTGGCCAAATTGGTCGAGGCGTTGTTGAGTTATGCGCTTAGCAACACATTTTGCGATTCATTTTTATATTATAGATTTTGTTAAAACACCTTTACTTTTTTACATTTAATCTTAAAGAATTATTAATTCCGAGTAAGAAAAGTTATGGTTTATTAAAATCGGTCGATAAATGTTTAAGTTACGACGCTTATTGTAAACAAGGAAATTAAAATTCCATCGACAAAAAAAAGTTTTAGATGGATAATTCGTTTGTTCATGAAGGTATCGTAACCAAATTTGGAATAATGCTTAAGAACAATAAAAAACTTACAAGTGCCAAATTTGGTCGCAATATTTTAAAAAACAAACGAAATTCAACAAATTTTGTTAAAAAATCGATTTTTTGACCGATCGTTCCTATGGGAGCTATATGATATAGTCAACCGATTTTGTTTAAATTTGGCGTTTTGAAATTTTTTAGAGCACTTAAGCAATGTGCCAAATTTCAACAAAATCGGTTAACTATATCATATAGCTCCCATAGGAACGATCGGTCAAAAAATCGATTTTTTAACAAAATTTGTTGTATTTCGTTTGTTTTTTAAAATATTGCGACCAAATTTGGCACTTGTAAGTTTTTTATTGTTCTTAAGCATTATTCCAAATTTGGTTACGATACCTTGGCTACGACCAGCAAGTTAGCGCCCTCTGGTGTTCAATTGTTGGAAACTTCAGGGGCCTCGGTGGGCTGGCGGATAATGCGCTTGCTCACCAAGCAAGAGGTAGTGGGATTGTATCCCATTCATGACGAGGCATGACCTATGGAAAAAAAATCGCTTCCCTCGTAGTTTTCTAATTTTCTAAATACAAATATCGTGGATTCCACAATCAACTTCGAGAAAATTCTCACTCACTGCATCAATATCGGTTCAAAATCGAATTCGGAAGAGCTGGCGGATTCGAGTGATGCGCCGAAAGCAACTAGAACTAAAAAAGGAGCCACCACAACCTGTACAATCGGAAGAAAATGCAGCTGGCTGGATCTTCTGTTACGCCAGAAAACAAATAGAGACGCTCCCAAGAAGAAGACAATTTAGAGCATTCTCTGAATTAAGCAAAGACAATCCCTGCTTCAGAAGCCCCATCAAATTCTAGACATTTCTGCGCCAGAGGACAATGAACCGGAGGATTTGGAGAATCAGGAGGAAGAGAATGAGGCAGCTATTGCAGCAGAACCGGATCAGAACATTAATTCACAAATTCTCAGTCGCGCCTGAACACATAAATCAATAACGAGGACGCTCCGAGGAAAATTCGGCGCGCTCACCGAAAAGAAGACGTAGAAGATGCACCAGAATTTGGAACATGTCAATTCAATTGCCAAGGCCGATGAGAAAATCGATGGGTTAGAGGCTACTACTACTCCAGAAACTGTACAAAGGGAAGAAAATCCAGTGGAGGATGTAGCTTCAGAGGACATAAATGAGGCTGAAAGTCGCAGTGCAAAATTACTTAAATAAATTGTAATAATAAGTAAAACATTTAACCAAAAAGAAATACACCTAAGTCTGTTTTTACACGGTAGATTGGTTCCAGAAGAAGCCGTGTAAAAAAAACCGTGTAAAAAAAGACATTGATCGTATATAAAAATGGGTGATTGGTTCCTAATCTTTGTATAATTCTTTGTAACGAGCCATACAAGAATTCAGCTCACGTTGGAATTGTGCAGCTCTTTCGACATTGGGATCATTTATGACGAAATGGTGTCCTAATTTATTTGCAAGTTGAAGTTCTTCTTGAATTACATTTTCAGTTAATTTAACAGGTTCTTCACTATCACTGCTTTCTATAGAATCAGCATTCTGTGAGGCAAAATGTAATATTTCGTCTTCGCTAAGAACTTTATCAATCATCAGTTCATCAATGTCATCGAATAGTACCAAGTCATCAAAACCCTCCCCACCAACTGCGTGTGCTAAAGCAATTGTATTGGGATATTCGTTTGTATTTTTCTCCACAGGATTTTTACTTTTTACATATTCTGGCCAAATTACTCTCCAACATCCGTTTAAGGTTGATGGTCGTAAATCTGACAATGCTAAAGCAGCATGTGTAACGCAATCCTTAATAGAAAACTTTTTACAGGCATCAATTGTTCAAAGTGTCCAAAATGTACTGCAATGTTCGTTTGATATAATAAGTTTTGAATGTTGCGATAATTTCTTGGTCCAGTGGTTGGATTAGGGATGTGGTATTCGGTGGCAGGAACAAAACTTGTACATTTTCGTGTTCCAACTGAGGATGCCCGGGTGCATTGTCTACCAACAGAAGAACTTTAAATTCTAAGCCCTTTTCATTCAAATATTTTGTAGTTTCTGGCACAAAATATTTTATGAACCATTCTGTGAAAACTGTAGTTGTCACCCATGCTTTTTTATTGGCCATCCAATTAACCGGCAATGTATCAAAATCGACACCTTTCATTGCTCGAGGCTTAAATGCACGATTGACAAGCAGGGGCTTTAACATCCGATCTCCAGAAGCTTTACTGCACAATAAAAATGTGACTTGATCTTTTTCAACTTTAAAACCACCAGCACTTTTTTGCGATTTCTTCTCGACATTTTTTTCCAAAAAAGGCCGGTTTCGTCAGCATTAAAAACCTGATCTGGACTGTATGCACCATCCGCTATTATTTTTTTAAGTTTAAGTTGGAATTCTTCGGCGGCTTTCTGATCTCCAGAAGCAATCTCGCCCTTGATTTTTATGTTATGAAGCGCATGCCTATGGAGAAATCCCCTCATCCAACCTGTGCTTGCAGAAAATACGTAGCTCTTCTCAGGAGTTGATTGTGTGGATGTAGACGGTTGTTCGTCTTTTATCATTTTATAGAACCTTAATGCTTGCTGTTTGATATTGTTTCCGTCTACGGGAATTTATTTTTGGGCATTGTCCTCAAACCATATTATGAGTGCTTTTTCCATTTCTTCTTTAACTGCATCTCTAGTGTATGATGAAGACTTAACAGATAGGTACGTTCCAGAAATCACCGATTGCCTAATTGCAATTTCATTTTTATTTATAGTTCTTATTGTGGCATCATTTAAACCGAACGTTTTGCCAAGAGAAGTTGAGTCTTCTCCATTTCGAAGGCGAAATTTCAATCTTGGTTTCCAAAGAAATTGCTTTTCGTTTTAGTTTTATATCTGACATTTTCTTTTAGGGATACATAAAATATTTAACAAAATTAAAAAATATAAATAACTGAATAAATATAAAATATTTTTTGTCAAAAAAATTTAAGCACATTAAATTTTAAATCGTGCTAAATGGAATAAAATAGTGTACAAAAATTAAAAATATTCAATTTTTAAACCGTGTTATATCAAAACCGTGTAAAAAAGACCGTGTAAAAACAGACTTAGGTGTACATTAAAAAAATATATATATATCTACTGATTTAAAAATAAAAAAAATAAATTTTTCATAGAAATTAGTTGTGTTAGAAAAATGAGAAAACATCAGAAAAATAAAGAACTAAGAGTATATAATAACTTAAGATGGGTTCTTAAGAATAAAATCATTGAATAGAATAAAAAAAAATAACGTGGAATGGGAATAGACAGTAGATACAAAGAATAAAAATAAATAAATAGTTTTTTAACTTTTGTTTTATACCCCGTAATCTATATTTATTAAATATGGCACAGAGACAGAGAACGGTATAAATTTATTGTTTTTAACGATCCCAATAATTTTAAGTGCTTTGAAACAGCTTCTGCATCGTATTGCTTTAAATTTTCATTCTATATAGCTTAAAATTGGAATGAGCTCTCTTAAAACGCGCGGAAATAAATTATCAAACAATAAGAAGTGTCTTGAACTTTAAATCAAAAGAATAATAAATTGTTTGAACTAGTTCTTTTGCATGGAACCACATCTCGCAAAATTTGGGTAAATTTTAAAGCGCATAGCTTTTGAAAACTAAATGATCAACCAATAAGTTTAATAATAAGTTCTGTCTTGAACTTTGTACATTGGTTTCGGTTTGTTGCGTATAAATTGCCAGTTTGAACTAGTTCTTTTGCGTGGAACCACAATTTGAAAAATTTGTGTTGCATTTTTTTCCGTAAAAGAGGTGGGGCACTGTTGTATCATACCCTTAAGTTAAAGCAAAAGACTTTCCGCTTTCCGCATGAATAGCAGTAAGTCCTTTGTTGGTATTGACCTGAGATAAAAGGGATTAATCCGTTCCTTTCCCATGTGACAGGCTCTGACCTATACCAGCGCTGGGCAGTCACAGAGAATATGTCTGGTGGTTTCATCGTCTTCTAGACAGAGCCTGCACTCTGAAGAGTCAGATAGGCCAATTTTCTGTAAATGGCTAATAGTGTGGTGGCTAGATAGGTAAGCTACCAGAAGCTTTAGGTCCTCTCTGCCAAGACCTTTTGTCTTGATCGCATCCAGAGGTTTGACAAGCACTTTTGCTTGATGAAGCCCTGGAAGGGAGAACCAGTATCTCCTATGCTCTCCTGCGGCCCATTTGTTTATCATGGTTTTGATTGTGGACCAACCAATACCACAAAACGGCCCAGGAGATGTAGTCAGGGTGGAGCCACCCAGTCGTGCTAGATTGTCAGCGATCGTGTTACCATTCACTTTCGAGTGTCCAGGCAACCAACATAGCATGACTTTGTTCCGGGCGGACATGGTTTGGAGGTAGTTAAGGCATTCTTTAACCAGGAGATGGTCCAGGATGACAATTCCCTAATAGCAACTTGGCTATCTGAAAAAATGCATATGTTTGCGCCCCTAGTTCCCTTGAGATTGGGCTCAGATCTCTATGGCGTGAATCTCCGCTTGAAAGACGCGGGGCCTGATGCCCATTGCGGTAGAGATTCTGGTGTTGGGTCCAACGATTCCAACACCTACACCCTGCTCAGTTTTGGACCCATCCGTGAACCAATGTTGCCTTTGGGGGTTTTCACAGGGGCTGTCATTATCCCCACTGTCTTGACTTGGGAGAAGAGATCTAAATTTAGCCATGCAGAGTCTACTACGTATCCAGATTACATCTGGACTCTTAGCAAGTGACACTGGTCATGCCGCACTTATATATTCCCTTCCTGACGTAGTCTAGATCAGATCTTATGATCACGGAACTTTTTCATCATCAAGCAATATGTTTAATAATAAGTTCTGTCTTGAGCTTTGAACTTTGGATGTCACTTTGATACGTATAAATCGTCACCTTGAACTAGTTCTTGTTGCGTGGAACCACAACTTGAATAATTGTGTTCCAATTGTTTATTCGTGCAAAAATTTTCCAGAATAGATATAACAAATTTGCCTAAAATACATCAAAAATTAAATTCACGCTTAAAACAAAAATAAACGAATTAAATAGCCATAACAGCTGATTTAAAAATTCGTTTCATTCAATTTAAACATGAAAATTTTCATATTTTAGTAGCTTAATCCTAGGTTAGCCACAAATATTGTTTGTTTGGAAACGGTCTGACTTGTGCGGTTTCTAAAATGACAATTTGATGTGCAGCGTCGCATGCACGTGAATATTTTATAAGTAGAAAATATATGTTCCATGGAACCAGTCGCCGGAGCAACTGACATGTTTACTATATGCTATTAAATAAATGCTCATTGCTGGTATTTTATTGCACCTGCTAGAGTATTTAAAATTCCATTCGGTATTTTTTAGTATTCTTTAACGCTGTCAACGGTTCTCCTTTCTGTTGCTTCATTTTCGTCAGCGGGGTCTACTGTATATAAAAACTGTCAAAGCAGCAGACCAAGGACTAAAGACTGTACCAAGGCAGGAGCCAGAGCAACTGCATCCGCAATGTCAACTGCATCGAGGCGATGCCAACAACAACTGCGATAGCGTCTGGTAAGGTACGGCTGTCGTTCCTCTGTCGCTGCGCTGTCTCTTGTCGCTTTGAAGGTTGTCAGCCCGATAAAAATTCTTTTGATTAGAGCCAACTTGAGAAATTAAATGGCGCTAACCTGGAGAGAGTGCGAGAGAGAGAGACAGTGACGATGCGACCATGCCCATTTTTTTTTTTTTTTCAGTTATCCAACATGCATTTTCTAAGCCTGGGCTGCATGGCTGGGCTTTTGTGCTGAGTTTTCTTGCTTGCTGATAAATTTCCTTATTTCATGGTTCGTTTTTTAATTTATTTTTTTCGATTTACCGGCATGCAGCTTGAGGCATTTCCGCAGCAGCGCTGCAGACGCCACACACACACATACACACACTGAGACACACTCACACAGAGACATAGAAAGTTATTCTCTTGTATGCTCGTGTAATTACAGTTATGTCTCTGGGGTATGCAAGCGATTTTCAACACTGGCTACAAAAACAAAAAATAAAAAATATATATATACTTATATATATAAACAACAACAACAACCAAACATCAAGCGTAAATGAGTCAAATACGTTCTCGATTTTTTCCTTATAAATATTTTTTAAATATTGCTTAGCTTTAATTTAATTTAAGGTATATTGCTTTAAGCATCGTCCTTTTAGTAATTATTTTTTTTTTTAAACAACATCTTGAACAACACTTGACAGCTGCTTGGGGAAGTTTATCCACACGCTTTTCCAATCCGAGAGTGTCATATTGCTCACTCAATATTGCTTTCATTTGATGTCCTTGTGCGAGGTTGTTTTGGGTTGGTTATAAAGTTTGTAACGTTTGAAATTAATAGGTTTACATTGTTGGTTTTTGCGCTATGTTTTAAGTTACCTTACAACTTTATATATCTATTACATATTGAGTTATTGGTAATTAAAAATTTCTAAATTCTCAGATAAAGCTTAAACTTTCACAAAAAAAATTATATGGTACAAAACTAGGAATTTTAGTAACTCTTCTGATGAAAGTGCAAACCACTCTATATCAAATTTTTGAAAGGACTATTCGAAATAAGGCAAAGTTTTAATTTTTATCAAAAAAATCAAACGTAACTTGGCCGCAATTAAAAAAAAAAAAATTTAATAATATTTAAATGTCAATTTTTATTATAAAAATTGGAAAAATAAGAGTTATTTTGAAATTTTATTATATAAATTAATAATTTTGATTACATAAATTGACAATTTTATTTATATAAATGGAAAATAAATGTAATTTTGAAATAAAAATTGGAATTTGAATATTATTTCATAATTTTTATTTTTAAAGTCAAAAAAATAATATTTAAGTGCCAATTAAAAAAAATTTAAATAATATTTAAATGTAAATTTTTATTATGAAAATTAGAAAAATAAGATTTATTTTTAAATTTTATTATATAATTTGAGAATTTTGATTACATAAAAATAAAAATTGGAATTTGAATATTATTTTATAACTTTTATTTTTAATGTAAAATATATCAGAATTATTATGAAAAAAAAATATATAAACTATTTGACGATGATTATTAAAAAAAAAATTATTTTACTTACAGTCCGTGAATTTTACAAAATTATTATAGTATTTTTTAAAATTTGAATTGTAAATAATGTTTAAAAGGCAAATTTTGATATGATAATTAAAAAAAAATTCGTTATTTTGAAGTTTATTTGAACTCATAGACATTTAAATAAATTTCAAATTTGTATTATACGAGAGTGGATTGATAAGTTTCTGGCCCGACCAAGAGATGGCGCTACTAGGCCTACCTTGAGGTGGCGTTCTATAGTACCATCCTTAGATAGCTTGTAGCTATAGTTTCAGCCCGATCGCCATGTTAGTTTAGATTTGAGAGCACACTGAACAAGACGCCTCTGTGTTTTTCTTGAAAATGGAAAAGCTGGAAAAAATTTCTACCGCCAATTTGACGTTGTATAAGCGTAATCCAAGCGAATTTTTGCGTCGATTCATAACCGTTGACGAAACTTGGGTCCACCACTACACTCCTGAAACCAAAGAACAGTCTAAACAGTGGATTGGACCAGGGGAACCAACTCCAAAGAAAGTAAAAACAATTTTTTCATCGAACAAGGTTATGGCTACTGTTTTTTGGGATGCAAGAGGTATTATATACATTGATTACCTTGAAAAGTGTAAAACTATAACTGGTCAATACTACGCAGACTTATTGCAACGTTTGAGCCACGAGGTGAAAATTAAACGATCTCATCTGGCGAAAAAAAGAATCTTGTTTCATCACGATATCGCACCAACGCACAAGTCAATCGTTGCGATGGCTAAAATCAATGATCTGAAGTTTGAATTGATGCCGCACCCTCCCTACTCTCCAGACCTAGCCCCGAGTGACTATTATCTGTTTCCTAACCTCAAAAAATGGCTTGGCGGTAAGAGATTTGCGGACAATGAAGAAGTAATCGAAGCTGTAAATGGGTATTTTGAGGAGCTTGACGAATCAGTCTATAGAGATGGCATAACTAGACTAGAACACCGCTATGAGAAATGTATCAGCCTTGAAGGAGATTATGTTGAGAAATAAAAAAAAAATTCTTAAAAACGTTGTTTTCCTTGTTCAGGCCGGAAACTTATCAATCCCCACTAGTTACTTTTAAAAACTAACTGCCAAAACTAATGCATAATTTAAAAAACTGACTTGTCTATTAAAAAAACGAAAAGATGTAATAACTTTTACAGTATAGTGAAATGCATTTTATTGGTTTATTATACAATTTAATTAGTTTTGTCACAAAAAACCAGAAAAAATGTCTACGAACTTAGAAGCCATCGATGCAAACGCCGAAGCGCCACTCGCCCGCACAGTAGGACGTCCACGCAAACTTCCTCCCAACTCATCCAGCAGTATAAAAAAGGTGCCTTTGCCTGAATCGGAACCACATATGCCGCGCCTACAAGCCCGCAGATCTTTGCAATTGGCAGGAGTGAATTTTCCGTATAGCTCCAAAACGCATGTGAACATGACAGCATTATCTAATCAGCCGAAGAATGAGCATCCACTGGAACCACGAAACTCCGCACCAAGATCTTAACATTGGTTTATTTAGCAAGTGTGGGAAATATCCATTCTGTACCCGTTGCTGCGCATCAGCATAAGTCGACGATTTAGCAGCCAAAAATGAAAGCAACTGTCCAATCCTAGCCATCGAAGAACATCGAGGGCGAAACTATTCCACCTGAATTCCGCTTTATACTGGGCGATGTCTGATCTATTTCATCCTCTTCCAGCAACGACATTTGAGCATCTGAAATAAATCTGCTACATCTGCATTTTCGACTAAGTGGAACTTGGAGACCCTTCTGTTGACATATTCCTCAAAAAACTCGAACTTGAAATGAGCACCATGAATATACACCAAAGACTTTTCAGTTTATGATCAAGAGCAACCGCATATTCCACGATTTAGGCTTCTAACAGAATTTTCTGAATACAAGTCAAATGATAAATCATTTAAATAGAAACATCTCAATAGTGTCCACACTTACCAACCACATATGTATAACGCCATGCTTGTTAAAAGAAAACCACTCGGAAATAAAAATTATGCAATTTTAAAGCTGGCCACTGCTTGAATCAGTTCTGCTAGAGTCCTGAAAAACATTTTGTGCCCCATAAACAAATAATTAAATAAATTTGAAATGGTAATGTAAATGATAAATTACCTTTGAAAAAATGTCAAATTCGGATAGTGTACGTTAGTGCTGGAGAAACATCGTATTTGGCCAACAGAGGCATCCCTTATGGATTTTGAGCAGCCGAATCCCAAGTCCAAAAAAAATCCTCATCTGGAATGGATGCGCCAGTGGAGTGATGTGCTGCGATGGCTCAAAAGGATTGGATGGTCGACTTCTCGTTTGGCTGCATCATTGTTGACTCACGATGATCTGCAGCAACGACGCAAAGTGGTATTTCCCACACTTTCTAATAGAACCAGTGTTGAGATCCTGATGCGGTGTATGGTGATTCTAATGGATGCTCCTTCTGCGGCTGATTAGCCAATGCTGCCACATTCACCGGCGTAGTGGAGCTACGCTGGGAAGTTACTGCTGCCAACTCAAAGGATTTGCGGATTTGTACGTGCTCCATATGTGTCTCCGTCTCAGGCAAGCGCAATTTATTAAACTGCCAGATCAGTTGCGAGGAACTTTGCGTGAATGTCCTACTGTCCAGGCAAATGGCACTTCAGCGTTTCCATCCATGATGACGAAGACTTTCTAGTTAATGGTCAAAAGCAACTGCAGATTCCACAATCCAGGCTTCTAACAGAGATTTTGCTGCAAATATATTAATTGATAAATTATTTATTTATATACACTTTAAGATGTCCACACTTACCAACCAAATGTATCTCTTTGTTTGTAAAAAGAATTCCACTCAAAAAAATAAATTATTCACCGTTATATCTGATCTTTGCTTAAACCAGGTCTGAATCGTAAGCACTCACAAATAAAAAACACTTTTTGCTAGAGTCTTGAAACACATTAAAGGCCTTTAAGTTGTTACAGCATTTCCTGGGCTTACAGATAATGTCCCGCTGTTACTGGATATAAAAGATTGCAGAAGTCTTACAGAAGTAAAACAACAAAGTACAAGGCAAATATCCAAAAATGTGGGTGTCAGATTCTAAGCAATTTCTATTGTGTGCAATAGAATCGTTAATGTTCTTAAATATTTCCTCATATATTGAACTTTATTAGTTGTATTGATAAATGCGGTTAAGGGTTAGATATCTAAACCGATTTTAGGTTCTTCAAGTAACGACCCGCATAACTAACTCGAAATCGGTTCAATATGTAAGAACTCGGTGTACAACTTTTGCACCCGCCATTTTCTTTTTATTTAACTTAATTAAACTAAGTTTTATTTTTTAATTGTTGGTTTTATTATTGGAGGGACCAAAAAGATTCATATTAGGTTCTCTGAGTTTTTCATCTAATAACTAAGTACTTAACCGAAGAGGTTTTATCCTGTAGGAAAATTGTGCAGACGGTTATAAAATACCCAGTCAACACCATCATCATCATTATTGGCGAGACAACCCTGGTCGGGTTTCCCCTGTTGTAGTTTTCGCCTCCATTCGTCACGATCTCGCGCTTGTGTTCTCTAACATCTTAGTTCTAAAACCGCATCACCTTAATCGACCCCATCCAACCATCTCAACTTTGGTCGTCCATTTTTTCCGCAACGTACACACTGTCCTAGCATTATTCTTTTAGGAGGATAGCTATCGTTCGCTCTAATTTTGTGGGCAGCCCATCGTAGTCGGTCTGTTTTAAGAAATTCAATTTTGTCGGGGTGACCGTATAGGCTATATAACTCGCGGTTGTATCGTTCTGGCCATATTTCGTTTTATTGTGTTCCTCCAAAGATTTTTCGCAGGATCTTACGTTTAAAAATTTGGAGATTGTTTTCTTTTGCCTTGCTTAACACCCATGGTTCGCTTATTTGAGTACAAGTAGGGTGCGATACAGTAGGGTTTTCGTCCCTCTGTCTAAGAGGTTACTTTTCAAATGTCTTTGAAGTCCATTTCATAATTCTTTGGTCTATTTCACGCGTTATAATATTGTATATATTTATGTTGACACCGATGTATTGAAAATTATCGGTTTGGGGCATGTCCCAAAACATAGTCCACTGGCTGTACACTGCCATTGTTAGACGCATACTTATGTATGGAGTCTCGATCTGGTGGCCTACCTTAGATAAGGGGACTAACCATAAAAAGTTAAGTAAGGTTTAGCGAATCGCCGAACTTACAATTAGTGTTGCTCTACGCTCTACACCAAACAAAGTCTTAGATGCTATTTTAAACCTCCTACCACTGAACAAGGTAGGGAAACATCAAGCCATTCTATCCGCTTTAAAAAGTCTTTAAAAAAAGAGAGACGAATATCAAGATTTTGATCATGCAAAGATTCTTAAGGGAAACTCACTTATCCCCGAAAGTACAGACTACTGCATACCGCAGGAACATTTTACAACTAACTTCAGAGCCTATATTCGAACCAGAGAGGAGTGGAATACTGGGGTGCCAGGCCCAGCAGGCTTGATAAAGGTATACACGGACGGTTCCAAGCTAGACGACCGTGTAGGGGTAGGCGTATACGTTGAGGATTTCGACATTAGAATTACTTTTCGGCTCCCGGACCACTGCAGTGTCTTTCAGGCAGAGGTCACAGCAATCCGGGAGGCTTTAACAACAATAAAAAACCTACAAGTTCAATATAAGAACATCTGTATATATTCGGACAGCCGAGCGGCTATTAAGTCCCTAGTTTGTCTCTAGGGAAGATGGCTGAGCAGCTTTTTGAGGGAAATTGCATTGCGGATGAACTGGCTAGAAAAGGAACTACCAGCATCCTCCTTCAAGACAAGGAGGGCCTGGGTATACCCATGGCCAGCTGTAAACTGAGAATACGAAACTTTTTCGCTCTCTGTGCAAATAAATCGTTGAATCGGACATCGAACACGTGTAGAATCTCGCTGCAAGCCGCGAAAAAAGAACCAAAATACTTTGCTGTCTGAATAGAGCCCAGTGCTCATCTGTTATCCGTGCCATTACGGGACACTGGTTGAATGCTCCCCACCATGAATTCTGTAGAAGCTGTGGCGATGAAGAGGAGCTGGAGACGGTGGAACACTTCTTTTGTCACTGCCTTGGACTAGGCAGTAAAAGATTTAGGTTCCTACAGTCACACTTTCTAGACGATTTTTCTCAGCTCTCTGAACGGAGTCCAAATTGCTTTTTAAGGTTTATTCAAGCAGCCGGATGGCTTCCTCACCTTTCGTAGGAGACCTCTCAAGTGGACAAGAGTGGTGAACTAGCTCACTCTAGCGGTATCGCAACGGGCCTATCCTTGGCCTAAGTGAGTTGGGACGTCAGTCCCAACTGCCACCCTAACCTAACTTAACCTATGCTCTCGTTACGTTTTAAGCCAGCTCCAGGTGGCTACGGAAACATAATCTTTGGCTGATGGGCTTCATTGCTTCAAATTGAAACGCAACTAATACGATTCTAAGCTCCTTTTGATTTAGTTTACGAGATATACCCATTTGAAGTTGGAAAAATAAACGTTGCTCGATTGACTTTAAATTTTTTCTTTTTTTTTATTAGGACAATTTTCAACAAATTAATTTATATTGCTATCACTTCCCAGATGCCTCAATTGCTTAAGAACGTTACCAATGTTTGCAATACTGCAAACAATTTATCCCGACATGAAATCCTTAAGTGGTTGAATGCATTGCTTGAAAGTGATATTCCAATATTCCAAAAATAGATGAACTATGTACCGGTGCAGCATATTGCCAGCTCTTCCACATACTTCGCCCGGATGCCATAAATTTGAGGCTCGTTAAGTTTGTGACCAACTCACCAACGGATTATATGCAAAATTTTAAACTGTTGCAAAGGGCATTTGCAAAGTGCGGTTTTACCAAGGAGGTACCGATAATCTTGCTTATCAAAGGAAAATTACAGGACAATCTGAGTTTGATTCAATGGTTCAAGAAATTCTACGACCTGAACCACGATCCAAGCCAGCCATATAATGCGTTGGAGGCACGTGCTCGCGAGCCTATTGCACTTTGTAGCAGTAAGAGAGTGGTGTCTCAAACACTCCTTGACATCCCTAAATTGTATTGAAACACCACGGCGCGGATTAGATGGCAGACAGAAAGATCATCATACATACGCATTTGCGGTTACGGTTGATAAATATGTTTTCAGGATGGTCTTCATATTTCAATCGAGGGGAGCTGCAGCGCATTTTGGGTTTCGAGAGTCCAGATACGCTAATGTCAGTTGCAGTAAGAGACTGAAATAAATCGCTCATCGTCAATTATTAAGCGGAGTTCAGCTGGAACGGATCTGCCAGTGGAATGATGTGCTGTGCTGACACACGAACAGAGTGGACAGTTGAGTTCTCGTTCGACTGCATAATTGTTGACGCTCGACGATCTGCAACAACAACGCAAAGTGGTATTTCCCACACTTTCTAAATGAACCAGTGTTGAGATCCTGATACGGAGTTTGGTGGTTCTAGTCTATAATGTTCCTTCTGCGGTTGATTAGCTAATGCTGCCACATTCACCGGCGTAGTGGAGCTACGCTGGGAAGTCTCTGCTACCAAGTCCAAGGATTTGAGGTTTTGTAGGCGCTTCATTTGTGTCTCCGGCTAAGGCAAACACACTTTTTTATATTATGCCGGATCAGTTGCGAGGAACTTTGCTTGAACGTCCTTCTATCCAAGCAACTGGCACTTCAGCGTTTTCATCCATGATGGCGAAGACTTTCCAGTTAATGGTCAGAAGAAACTGCACATTCCACGATCCAGACCAGTAAGAGAGAATTTGCTGAAAATAAGTTTAATGATGAATTATTTATTTATTTATTTATATAGCTCAATATCGTCCACACTTACCAACCAAATGTAACGCCAGGCTTGTAAAAAAAAAATACTACTGGAAATTTGAAATTATTATGCACTATTAAGCCTTCTCACTGTTTGAACTAGTTCTGAATTGTAAGCACTTACAAAAATAAATAAATTAAATTTTAATTCTAATTAACTTGTAGTCAGAGCTACATAGGCCTTCAGGATAGTTTTAAAGTTGTTATACATTGTATGCTGTTAAAACTGGAGGATACTTTTATGAAATTCTTTATATATAGGGTATTTTCGCAGGAGTTGGAAATTTGAAAGCGATGATTAAAGTTCGTTACATAGAAAATTCCCAAAGCAGAAGTACTTTATATTAGTACTATCGATGTAGACAATATGTTAACTCAAAATATTTTTCTTTCTTTCAGATTACTACTCTTTTCGATTTGGACATCAGCAGTAAAGGTAATTATTCAAAAGCAATACTTTTCTTATAAACAAGATCTATAAAAGCCAACTAAAGACTCCTTGGGGTAGCTTCATGAAGTAAGCAGTAGGAGAAACCCCCTTTATTTATTATGAAAAAAAATCAAGTGCATTTAACATATATCAGAAAAAAGAACTTAAAATTAAATTTGTACCTTCAAATCAGTATCGAACCTCTTATGCTAACAAAAGGGTATTCAGGCTTTGTTGAATCCCAAGCAAAATTTGTCCCCTTCTGTTATCGTTTTGTGCTTATTATTATTATTATTTGTTTTATTATTTTTATTTTGACAGCTTGAAGTTTAATAATGACACGAACAATAAATCTATTTGGCATTGTCTTTGGCACAGCTGTCTGACCTTTCTGGTTTTTCTTTTCTGTTTTTTTTATTTGGTTTTTTGTTTTATATCTAATATAATTTCCTTTTAATGTCGAACTGTACTTCAATAAATTCTTAAACTGATTTTAAGCTCGTTTTTCTTGTCTTTTTGTTGTTTTGTTATTTAGCTGCTTTTTAATTGCATTTTGATGATGTCTTAATTTTTATTTCGGTTTTTGTGGCACAAAATCCAATTTCAAGTTGCAGGCAGCATCCCTGCGTTCCTCTCGACCCTCTGCACACCCCCTAAGAACAACAACATGCCAATGACTTACCCTTAGCTAAAAAGTCCTTGCAAGCTGTTCATTTTATGCGCTTAATCTGCTGTTGCCATTTTTCAAGGTTTCCCTTTTTCTGGTATTTTTTTGTCATTGTTTTTGGTGTTGTTGTTGTTGTTGTTGTTGTTGTCCTGGTAGTACATTAAAACTCCGTGGCCATTATATTTTGTAGCTTTACTGTGGGTTGATGTTGTTGTTGTTGTTTTGTTTGTGCTTTGTTTTATATGCGGCAATTTTTGGCATTTGCTGCGGGCCAACAAAAACAACAAGTACCAAGAAACGACAAGGGTGTAGGTGGAACAATTTTTGAGGGGGTTTAAAAGGGGCCGTGGAATTAGGGAAGCGCTTTCGATATTAATAAAAGAATATAACTCTTAAGGAAGCAGAATTATGAATATTGAATATAAGATCTTAAAGAAGAAGATCGCAATATGTTAAAATCTGGAGGGGAATTCGTCATAGGAAAGTTCTTCTGGATTTAAAATAAAATATTTCTGAAAATTGGTAGTTATTCTTTCGGATGCTTTTTTAAATATGGACATATATTGTTTAAATAATAATAATATAATGCTCTGAAACTTAGTGTTATAAACCAACTATTGAGATTCCTGAGAAGCTTCATGAGAAAAATGTACGGTCCTGTTCGACTTGAACACGGAACATATTGTATTCGGTACAACAAAATTGAAATTATGATTGGTAGCACGAATGTGACACGGTTCACTAAGCGGATTAGATGGATTGGATACTTTATACGAAAAAATTCAAAAGAAGGTATTTAGACTACTAGAAGAAAAAAAAGGAGGAGATGGCTTGATGACGTCGAAGCAGACCTGAAGACGATGAATGTACGCAACTGGAAAAAATAAGCAAGAGAGAAAGTAAACTTAATGAAGATTGTTGATGAAGATATAGTCCACCTCGTGAAGCTAAGAAAAAGAAGAAAAAGAAATATAACAATATATAAAAGTGTAAACCTTATCTCGAAAAACCAATTACAATAACTACTTCAAAAAGAGCATAACCATTTGAGTGTTATCCATTTTTTCTGTAACAAATAGGATGAAACATTTTCTACGCAGAGTTAGAAATAAGTTTGTTACCAATATAGTTTCTTTTTAGATGGTTTCCTCAAGTCTCCATTAATAAGTTCGTAACCCTAAGCTACGCAGAGCGAAGAAGGTATTGGCAGCAACATTAAAGGAGAGTATTACCATTCGAGTGCTAGCCATTTCTTCTAAAATGAATTGGAAGAAACACTTTCTACGCAGAGTTGGCAATAAGTTTGTTACCAATATAATTTTTTTATGGGGTTTGCTTAAGTCTTCATTTATACGTCCGTAGACTACACACTCAGAATCAAGATAATATTATATCGTCTGTAGGTAGGTAGAATTGGGGGTCTTCCGACGCATCTAGGCCTGCAAAACAGCCCGATGTGATGCCAATACTCCTTGCTCTCCGTATTCTCTTTGAACCAACCTGTCGATATTATTAGAATTAATTTATCTTATTTATTCTGATTCCTGTGAATTCCGCAACATTCCCAATCAATTCGGACCCCAGTGCATTCAGTCTACTTCTGAATAGTGCCATGCAATCCACACAGAGGATGCTCCTCGGTTTCCTCTTCTTCTACTTAGCCATCCTGACAACTATCTCCCAATCTAATGGCGTGCCTACCAATAAGATAACTGTCCACGTAAGAGACCCTATCGTTGCTATTATTTCACGTCTGTTTAGTTTTATACGTTGCTTAGTTCTATTTGGAAGCTCTAAGCTTATTTATCTGCTCCTGCAATTGCAAACGATATCTGGATCCCCAGGTACCCAAAGCAGATTAATGGTAAAGAAGCTCATACCATACCATACCAAGTTGTAACAAATCATACTAAGATGATGGATGCCTAAAATCAAATTGGAAGATCCAAAACGTGAAATGGCTTAAGGCGTATATTGCTAATGGATTTTCCTCCCAATGAAACCTTTTTATATCTGATTTAATCAACCACGGTGAGATTTGTACTGGTCTCTTTATCTTTTTTTGCCCATGAAACCTTTCCATCTCTGTTTTTTTAGTAATCTTTTTATCTCCTGCTGAGAAGTAGTGAGATTTGGATTCTTCCTATCTCTATTTTTCTTTACTCTTTATATATCATATTGACAGGTGAGATTTTGATTCTTCATATTATCTTTTAATGCCTTGAAGCTTTTTTAGCTCTATTATTATCAAACTTTGTATCTCCTGTCGACAAACTGTGAAATTGTGATTCTTCTCTTTACCTATTCAAGCCCATGAAGCCTTTCTGCCTCTGTTTTTATCAATCTTTTCATCTCCTGTTGAGAAACAGTGAGATTTCGATTCTTTTATGTCTGTTTTTTCAATCATTTTATCTTCTGTCGATAAACAGTGGAATTGTAATTCTTTTTTTTAACATTTCAAGTCCACGAAGACTTTCTATCTCTCTTTTTATCAATTCTTGTATCTCCTGTCGACAAACAGTGGAATTGTGATTCTTCTCTTTATCTCTTCTTGCCCATGAAACCTTTCTATCTCTACTTTTTTTTAACAATCTTTTTATCTTCTGTTGAGAAGTAGTGAGATTTCGATCCTTCCTATCTCTATTTTTAAAAATGTTTATGTATCATATTGATAATTGAGATTTTGATTCTTCATTTTATATTTTCATGCCCATGAAGCCTTTCTATCTCTTTTTTTATAAATTTTTTTATCTCGTGTCGAGAAACAGTGAGATTTCGATTCGTTTTATCTCTGTTTTTATCAATCTTTTTATCTTCTGTCGATAAACAATGTCATTGGAGTTCTTCTCTTTACCATTTCAAATCTAGGAAGACTTTCTATCTCTCTTTTTGTCAATTCTTGTATCTCCTGTCGACAAACAGTGGAATTGTGATTCTTCCTCTGTACCTTTTCATGCCCATGGAGCCTTTCTATCTCTGTTTGTTTCAATCTTTTTATCTTCTAACGAGAAACCTTGAGATTTCAATTCTTTCTATCTCTGTTATTATCAATCTTTTTATCTCCTGTCCAAAAGCACTAAAAAATCGATTCTTTGCTGCAACTTTTTTGTCAGTATGTCTAATATGTAATCATTAGTGATCGTAAAATCGCTATGAATCCTCAGAAGCGTCAATCTTTAAAGTCGCTCTTCTATAGTCTGGCCATGCAGACGAATCTTCAATCTACGTGATAAAAAATCTACGAGTATAAAGCTTTGCTCAAAGACTCAAATTTACAGGAATCTATTATTGCATTGTTAGATTTGAATTTCCATGAAAACGTAACCGGCAATGACATTCTTTGGAGATCTCGTCTTTTGGGCAAACTTGGCCTACCAAGCCTGAAATCGTTTTATCTACTCCACAAGATGGCTTAGAAATACATAACGAAGAAACGTGCCGAAATTTTTAGCCTCGGTCTTTCATCCATTTCTATCTCGCCAACAAGCCAAAGGGCACAAACGCCTGGAACTAATGTCAGCCTTTAGGGGTTTAACCTAACCTAATCTAACTTAAAGTTATGATTTCCTCGACATAATACCCTATCCTTTTACATGTGTCATTATTACTTTGATGCCCTTGCTCCTCAAGGAGTTAAAGGAATAAGAGAATAAAAATATTATTACATTTGCGACCAATTTTAACAAGCCTACGATTCTTCTGGGATCTCAAGAACTTAGCTTGATCATTCTTTTTAGCAGACACAAATGGTTTTTTACAATTATTTCATGTCATTTTCGGGGCGAACAGCTTGATAAATTTATTGGATACTTTTGCTAAATTGGCAAAAATATCGAATTCCAAATATTACTATTATCATCTGTATAAAAATACGATAACAAAATAATTAGTGTGGTACCGATTGTGTTCGTATGCGTAAACCTATCGAGGTGAAACTCACTCTGTGCGATAACCAGATCTCATAAAAAGCGCACAATGTAAGTTTCACATCAATACGTTGAAATCATGTAGGTGGAAACCCATTATTAGCATCACACCCAAGTGGGGGCCAAAGCTTCCCTCATAATCTTTCTCGATGCGTCCCTATCCAACGCCTTTAGCTTGTAGTTTTGGACTCTCATCGAATTTAGATCCGCTTCTATTGATCCAATCCATCACTTTCTTGGTCTTCCTGCAGCTCGGCATCCTAGATCTCTGTACAGAAATAACTTTTTGGACGGTGCTTCGCCGGTGGAATCTCATACGAAACATTAAAATGTGCAATGAAAGAGGGAATTCCAACAAGTTACAACTCGGTTATCATTTATGATTATTAAGTCATCAGGTCAGGCTAAAAAAAAAGGAGAATGAAAGGACCCATTGGAAATGTTCCAATTCCAATTGCGAATCAGAGCCTTGATTGTTTTAGAGTATTTTAAAGTCGGGTAGGATCAAATGTTGCACGACAATGGGATGAACAGCCTATATAATAGTCTGGATAAGCTCAATTAAATAAAGAAGGGTGTTGGCGTGTGAAGCACGCAGGTGGTGGATCCTCCTATTTATTATTAGTACTTATTAGCATTTCGAATAAAGTCGTTTTAATTATTAAGATTAGGAAATGAATAATGAATTGAGGCAATTAAGCCACGAGTTTCAAAACGTCAACACGTGACTACAGCAAACTAGATCTGAAAAATTTGGGATGTCCCAAAAGTAGAACACGAATAGTAATAAACTGAAATACAATTTTTTTTAAGAACCCCCTTAGGACATCTTAAATATTGAGTGAAATATTACTTCGCAAAGCTGGCTACAAATTGCGACATTTAACCCATTGATCCCCCTTGGAGACGTCTCTGACTGACATAAAGTCAAAGTTGCTTCTGTTGCTTCTGCTGCTGTTTGTTGTTGTTTTAATGTCGCGTGATAAGCGATTTATGGCAAGCTCTTGAATTGCTACTCCACTCCAACGCGAATCCTCTCTCTCTCGTCTACTCGTCCGTCCACTCGACATTCGCGTCAGAGAGCAATGAGCTGCTTTAGAGTCAGAGTGCGACAGCGAGTGAGTGACAGGGATGGAGTGAAGTCCAGCTGACTTAATTCCATTTAATGGCTCTGCTATGGTTATAAAATGGAAATGGTTTAATTGTTAGGCATTGGGGTACAACAAAATTTATATAAAGTATATACGCTTTTTGGCTCTACTAGTAGATATAGATTGGCAATAAAAAGGCTCATGAAATATTAACCAGTAAATGGGTAAAAAAGAAAGGGTTCAACGTTTTTACCAACTGGCGGCGGCACTCAATGACTGTATCCTGCTCCAGTTCATTCAGTCGCTTCCTTACAGTTTATGCCGTGCTTTATCGCTGGGCGGTGGGCGTGTGCCGGTTCGTTTTTCGTTTTTTTTTTTCAATTCTACATTTACCGTTTTACTTTAATTGAGTTACCAAAGTATCTTATCGCTCTTAATGCACTCCGCCTGTTGCAGGCGGCACTCAAGTTTCACGCGCTGTTTAAATGTAAATGAAACTTTAACTACTTCAAGTCTGACTCTGTCTTGAGTATCTTGATATACGTATATACATATATAGACTATGTATGTAGGTTGCTGTTTATATACTAGTCGGTATATTTATTTCAGATCGCAATCGAAGCTGCTTAAATGTCTCTTTATATATGTCTGTGTGTCGCCTGCATCTTTTTGTTTGTGTCCTTTCCGGCGTTTGTTTGTGGGCGGACACTTGTCGCAGAATACTGTAAATAATGACAAAAGTCCACAAGGCATCATATTGATTGTGAATCTTAAGGCCAAAGAGTTCCCGAATCTAAAATGCTCTATAGCCAAATATTCCGTTTACCTTTGCTACCTAGAAGGAAGTGTTATTGGGGTTGCTCTTAGAATCGGTAGTTCATTAAAAAAGAGGGTTCTATTTTTCGAAGAAATATTTAAAAATGTTTGTAGGAAAATTTTGTAGTCGGGGGGTTACTGGTTACTAGAAATTTGGATTTCTTTGAAAACACTTTTGCGACTACTAAGAACTTCTCCTTTGAGTCATCGTATTGAAGCTGCTTGGTATATTTTTACGGCGAAATGTTGAAATTTGCTTTTTGAAAGATAACTTAGTCACTGTGGGACCTCTGATTCTTTTGAATCCAAGTCTGCTCCTCCTTTTACTCAACCTCTGTGACGTTCCATTAAAGCTTTTAAGGGATATGATAGGTTTCAATTTAATGTCATAACATTAAGGAATATGAAGGACATTTCTGGCTACCTTCAGTTGAGTACGCTGCATTAGGCAGTGGTAAGATCCTTCTTGAGAAGAAGTAATGATGATGGCTAATGCATAGTCTGTGGAATACTGTAATAAAGTACTATTCGAAATATCCCTATATTTAATTAAGGAGAGATTCTTTCAAATTTGGTCGAGAAAATCGATTTAAATAAAAAAAAAAGCATGAATATGTGTACGAAAGGATTTTTCGATGCGATCGATATTTATTTATACGTCTTTAACGCACTTAAGTCGTTCGCGCTTCCTAAAAATTAAAACGCGTTTTTCACGAAACTAAGTTTTTCATCAGAATTTCAAGCACAGGTCTTGATTCATTGTTCTGATTCCCTTCATTTAAATCATGTCTGAAAGGATTTAATTTTTTTATGGCCTAAACATACAATGTATATGAAAAATGGTTATTCTTAAGCAATGCCAAGGTCGACGATATTATATAATAATAATAGATATAACATTTCAGTTAATTTTTTCTTAAAACTCATTCTGATTTAGTATAAACTACAGAGAATTTAATTAATTTCAATAAGCTAAAAACATTTTTAATTTTATTTCACTACAAGAGGTTCGAGAACTGAAATTCGGGGACGATGTTCTGCGTGCAGAACCGCCATTTTGAATTTCGTCGAGATAAAAATGTACAATTTTTGCACAATAAAAAAAGCATTTACCAATCAAAACAGGAAGCTTAAATCTATTTTCATCATGCCACAAACAATTCCCAAGCTTCTCCTTTTTTTCGGCCAAATTTGGAAGAATTTCTTTTTAAGGAGCTAAGAAACTGTAGATTATAAAAGATAATAAAAGTTGAACCATTTATAATACTATTTTTACAATATGTGATAGAAGAAACGAATATAAGAAAGTAGGATTACAGAAGAGGCTGAAAACGAAAATCTGCCTCTTGTCTATCTCTATTCGGAACGGGAGACAATAAGATAATATTGCATTTAATATCAGATATTGTAATTGAGGAATTTAGGGGGGAACAAAGGAGGGGAAACAAAATACTGAGAAAGAGTACAGGGCTACTCTATTCGATTTGAACAAACGCATTCTGATGAAGACAGAATACGATTGAAATCTTTGAAGAAACCTTTCGTTATTATCGGACACTTTTGATCTGATGCTCCAGCGACCTGTGTTAAACTTGGTTTCGCGAATTTTATTTCTTGTAAGGAATATTTTCTTGTACTAACCAATTGTAGCAACATATAATAGATGATTAGCTAATGCCCTATTACCTCATAATATGCGAGCTAGCCAATCTGACTTTCTTTTGGTAAAAAAAAAACAAAAATCCAAGAAGTCGTAGGCAAAAATTTGTTGGGGCTTCCGACCCTATGCGTAATAATGTGGTAACTATTTAAATCTGTTTTTGTTTTCGAAATACAATTGAGGTAGAGAGCTTCATTTTTATATACTATACAATAATAACTTCCACTAAGGACTATACAGTCTATGTGTGACTCCCCAGATATCAACCGGTGTAACCTTTCCTTACAATAACTAGTTTACAATAGTTTTTCCCATTTCTTTAATTCCGGATTCGGAAGGGTACAAATATTCCAAATTATTAGTGGATATGAAGAATAACACATATAAGCTTAAAATTGCTATTACCTTAACTTGAACCAAGTTATCCCAAACTTTCAAATGTATTTTTTTAATTTTATTTTTGAATATATCACATGCCTTAAATTCTAATTAGATTAGATGAAAAAAAATGCTCCCCATAAAAGCTTTGTTTGAGCCATAAAAACTTTAATTCGCTATTTCTTCTCCTTGGCGAAGAGCTATCCAAAATGAATGAACGAATAAATAAATGAATGAATAAATAAACAAATGAATGAAAGATGAAAAATATATGAATAAATTATTGATGAAGAATGAATGATTAAATATATGAAGGAATGAATCAGGCAGCTAAAAAATTATATGTAGATTGGGGTGAACTCGGAAGATTTTTTTTGGTAAATTCTTAGGAGTGTCAAAAAACATTTTTTAAACTGAAATTTAATTTCAGATCGATACGAAGATTTTTGTTAGGCAGATTGATATTGATTGCCTTGAAATTTTATGAGTGTTTTTATTATTTTTACCCACTTCCGAATTCACCCGAAAAAAGTCGAAAATCACGAATTTGGCTTTTTTTGCTCGGAGATCAATCTGCCTGACAAAAATCTTCGTATCGATCTGAAATTTTTTGGTAAAAAAAGTTAAGTAATAATTTGAAATGAATGAATGTGGAAAAAATAGTTGCCTAGTGAAATTCCATGAAAATATGTTTTTTTTTTTTTAAAGAGGGATACCGTCTAAAAATAGTTGTTATTTTATTGAAACTGATAGTGAACCGGACGCATTTTTAGTGTAATGAAAGATCATTCACAACTTTTCGACACAAAACAGTTCAAATCCTTACCGGATTTATATTCAAAATATATCTCTTTTTGACACTTCCGTATTCAAGCGAAATCGAGTTCCAGGAATCACTCCAAATCGATTTTTTTGAAACAGAAAAGCGCAATTCCGATGACTAGCAAGAATCGAATTGATTATTTTAGTATTTTTGAAGTAAATATTCGAAGTTTTACTATGAATATACTTACATTTCATTTATCTCGAGAAAATGTTAAAATTTTAGCGACACAAAAATTTAAAATAAAACTTCAAGGTATCAATTTTTTTTTTAGAAAAATTTTACCAAACAGAAAAACACGTGTACTCGAGTCGGAGAATTATCAAAATCTATAGTCGGGCACGGCTTTGACTTGAAAATTGAGTTTATACCCAAATGTCAACTTAGAAATCCATTAGAATGGTTTTCCAGGTTCACTCCACTTCCGGATTCACCCCACATTCGGAAACATCCCACTTCCGGATTCACCCCACTTCCGAATTCACTCTATTTTCGAAAAGCGAAGCGGAGATCTCCATTATTAAGATATTATATACCATACTCAGCCTTTTTGCTTAATCTTACTGCATTGAAATAGCACTTTGAGTTGTCTTAAATTAATCCACAAAAATTATATCGTGTAAAAATCTGGATTTCTGACTTGCAACAATCTTGAAATGAATTTCCTGTGGCTCATTTTTACAAATGTTACGCTATTAAACTGAAATGGAAATAACGATACTGCGGATATTTAAGAAAAATAGATACATCAAATTTACTGGCTGAGAACGCCACATGGTGATGAATCCGGGAACTTTTGATCAAGATAGTACTTAGGTTCCTATTGTTCCAATAAGGATCAGAGGCTTAGTAGACTTAAATGAATTCAGATGCATGAAATCATGACTAAAATCTTGATTTCTGTAAGCCATGTTAAAAAATTATTCTGCCGCTCATTTTGGGAATAAATTGCTATTATTTATAGAACAGATCTATAGCGGAGCTTCTGAAACAAATATATCGTAAAACTTAGAAGGTTCGAGATTAAAATTAGCCTGAAAAAAGTCTTAAATTGTCACTAAAACTGAGAATTATTTGTTCTTTCTTAAAAAAATCGTAATCATCGGCTTTAAGTTTACAATTTTATTGATTTAAAGAACTTCTTTAAGGGTTGATTAGAAATCAAGTTCTATTTAAAGAGTTTTTCATTTTAATTTGAGAGTTTTTAGCCAACCATCGGAATTTGTATGCTTTTTAAAAAATTTATTTTCATTTTTACATTACGTGGTATTATTTAAGATTTAAAATCAAAAATGCATAAAATCTTATTTAAGGATATACAGGGGTGCCACAGAAGTCTTTAAAGATGTTGTCAACGGCTTGAAAACAAATCTTTAAAAAAATTTTGAGGGTTGCCACTTTTAATAATAATTTTAGGACATTTAGACAATTATTTAAATAAATGTTTTGTAACAGTGGTCCAAAGACATCTACTTATATGGAAAAATAACTACTCCGAATTATTATTATTTAGTATAGCAACTGGGTGGCAGCACCGTAGCTTGAAAAGATTTTGCACGTTGATACAGAATGGAAAATTTTAAAAAAGATTTTGTAAAAATGAATTCCATGAATTAAAACATTAGATTTATCAAAAAATAAAAATACAGATAAATTATAAATTAAATAACCTTTCCACATATATAAAAGTTTCTTTGAATAAAATAGGTTTTATTGGTGAATCTAATTAAATCTTGAACAAATTTGTCAAAGATTTAAAAACTTTTACAAATTAAGTCTTTGGTACCAAGAATGGAAATTTAAAAAAAAAAAAATTTATATTTATGAACTCATTTCACATATTTATTTATTTATTTTCAATCTTAATAATAGTCAAAAACTAAAAGTTTACACAAAATATAAAAGCACTTGCAACTAAGGCCTTCGACTATTATTTTAGAAAAAAGCTAGGAACTTATTTAAAAAATTATTTACATAAAACTGAGTCTTATGTAAAGTTCATATGCATATTATGTTAAAATCAATATTAAAAAGAAAAATTATTTAATCATTTCCTAAATTTCCATTCTCTAAAGTTTTTCATTTGACATCCTTTCTTTCTTTCACTCAAATTATCAATAAACATTCAGCCTCATCCGTATAAGGTAATTTCTATCACTGCTAAAAACTCGACTTTTAAAGAAACCGATACTTTTGCTTATCTTTATGTCCTTGTTTTATTTTATGTATTTAGTATTTGTTTTTTTCCGCTTTTTTTTTTTAATATTTCCAGGCACGCGTCTGTTTAATGTTACAAAAATGTGCAAAAACTTGATATACTTGTAAGGACTTCATATTGAAAATGGCTGCTGCTGCTTTTGCGCTGTCTCACTTGCCATACCAATTTTTGGTTGCCATGCCATGGCATGCCAATGTCCAGGCTGTCCAGGCTGAGAGTCCTTGCCTCTTTCTATATAATTCATTGTTTTACTTACCTGTCGTTTTTTGTATTGCTTTTGCTGCATTATGCCCTTTACCTGGCATGCTTTTAAAGCACGAAAACAAGATGGCTGTGGCAGCCATTTTGTGTGAGGGCAGCCGAATGAAACTCACTTTAAGTTTTTCATGAAGCAAACATAAAAGGAAAACTTTGCTTGGTGTTTGGTATTGTTATGGAGGTTGCTGTTGTTGTTGTACTTTTGGAACTTGTTGTTCCTGTTGTTGTTGTTGTTGCCGCGACGAGACGCCCTACTCATTAAGTTCTTTGCATTGATGAGGGCTTATTAAGTCTTGTGAGTGTTTAAGTGTGTGTGTGTGTATCTGTGTGTGTGTAGTGTATATTACGCTTTAAAGCTGCCAATTAAAAGTTTTGTTTACAAGCAACAATGCTGCATACCTGCAAATTATGGATTTCCGCTGATAAATATTTAATACTTTGATTTGTTTTAAACGTGGCTAAGCCACACTCCAGTCAGGATTCATAGCTACCAAAAAGGATACCCTACAATTGAGAGATATAGGCAGCTGGCATTCGCGTGTGGCGGCGGCTGTTATTGAATTTTTAAGATTTATCGATTTTGCGAGCAACATCAAAGCACCTGGCGGGCCAGGACTCTATACAGGACTCTATGCCAGCTACCATATATGAGACTAAATGTTATAGTCCATGTAAAACACACCATAAAAACGACAACTAAGGCAAGTCGTAAATTAAAGCACATAATGATGATGCATGGGTGTGGGAGCCAGCAGGAGTAGAGTTAGTGCTGTGTGAAAAAAAGGACATGCCAACTTGCTTTAAAGCTGTTACTAAAATATGCGTAGAAGAATTTCAGCTATGCGTAGGTATTTGTGGGGGGTGGCCATTTAGTCAAAAACTTAAGCACATGCGGCGTATACGCAACAAATGTCAATTGATTTGCTTGGCCGCTTATCACATTTAATATAATTGACAGTCATTGGTCATTTGGTGCCATATGCACGCACATCAATATAAATTAATAAGCACACAGATACACACAGCTACACATACTGTTACACACACGCTCATTTATGCTTTATAGACACCATGTAAAAGTGAGAGAGTCAACATCAGCCAGAGCCAATTAACACATATTTGTCACAGCAAACAATTGCACACATTTGTCTACCAATTCATATTGTTTTTTTTTTCGATTTCGGTTTCGTGAAATATGAAGATAATTATTGCCGATATTCATGAACACGCACACACACACACAGCTACACTCACTCACACACACTCAGCTACACTCATTCACACTCATTTACACTCACTCACACGCTCACTCTTCCTCTCTGCATGTTGTCGTCCTTGATGATGTGTGACAGTTATATAAAAGTGTAAGTTAACGTTTTGGTAAGTGAGTGCCCTCCAAAAAAAAAGCACCCAGTCAAGGCCATATTGCATGTACTACTACTGCAAACAATATATGAATTATTAGACCCTTTCTCCTGGCCGCCACCGCGTACATGTTTTGATGCCAATAAGATTAAGTGGCAGGTTGGAGTACATGCCATATAACCCGGACACGATTGCCGTGCTCCATTCAACGTTTTGCCAAAGCATTTGACAAATTGACTAAATATTTGAGCTGGCGTTGAAATTAATAACAATCGATACGTCATAAATTTACGCAGCACAACACGCAAAAAAAGAAGGTTAGGAAAATTGGGGAAGAAAATAAGCTACAAATGAGTGCAGCGTGGAGAATATTGGGAAATGGGATTGGGAAACTTTAGATACTCTGAAAGTGGCTAGGAATAGGACTAAACGGCTACTTTTTAAGTTTAAGCCGAAGTGCTCCTTGAGTTGATCGGTTCGTTGTTAAAATACTATTCCGGCATCAGATAATTTTATTTTATTTTTCTCAATTTTAACAATTTATCGTTATAATGCATATACCATCTTCCTCAAAAAGCTCCCGGAATTTATACAGAAAATCCAAGATTATTCATCAAAATCGATATTGTCCCCTTCAAAGTACTTTCATCGACTGCTACGCTTTAAACCAGCGTTTGATCCGATCCATGAAACATTTTTTATACTTTTTGATCAAGGTAGTAGGGTTCTGTTATTCCAAAAAGGATCATAGATTTCCAATCTTTTAGGATCTTATGCTAACCAACGATTCACCGACGTCAGCTTCATCTTTCCGCCATGTTTGAACAGGTTTTTCCCTCCTCCTGCGGATTCAAGTCAATGACAGTTGAATATCATCCTACTCCTTGCGCAGAGTTTCAATGATCCTGGTCCTCTTGCCGCTTAGCTTTTCTTGACGAATAGGTTTTTGAGTTGTCTGGACCCATAGCCAGGCGCGATGATAGGGAGGGGAAGGAGGCAATTACCCCTAAACTCGAAGATTTCCCAGGGGCCTGGAGAAATTACTGTCGTGATTGAATGTGAAGGTGTAATAGAGGGGCCGAACATTTTCTCCCCGGGCCCGGATTTTCTCTTGACGACCGTGTCCGTAGATCTGTGTTCGATATTTTATTATGCAGCAGTTAACAAAAATTTGCAGTTTAGTGACGTCATTCGCGTTGAATATTTTAAGCTTTAAATACCTCGAAATATTCGTAGAGCCCCACAGATTCGATAGCTGGCCCAAAGACTGCTTAGTATGTCTTATGAGGACCCATTGGACTTGCTGATTTTGCTTCCCAATTAACAGAAGAAATCAACGTCAGATATTGTATTTCCGAGTGACCAATTTTGAGCTGCTCATTTATGGCTCTGAAGGTATAATATCATCTGAGTACGGCAAGCCAAGCCAACTCCTCGGCTCCTATAATTTAAGCAGGTTCAAGAAAATATACCAACTGGACATGCATACCAACTAGGCTATTGATGGGACATTGCAGAAATGGAAACATCTGAGTACTATTGGAATCGTGAGCTGATGCAGGTTTTGTGAGATTAAGCAGGAAACCTCTCAAAATATTCTTGCAGAGTGTGATGCCCCTGCTATAAGAACGGCATCCTTCCTTGGCGATATCACTAGATGACATGACCAGACAAGACCCATCTAAAAATAATTTATTTTGTTGCAGATATAGGGCTAGTTGAGGAGCTCTAAGGATAGATGGCATCACAAATGATCCTACAGTCCAGATATACCAACAAATATTATTAATAATCGGGATCTTTCAGTGCTCATGGAACACACTCCTGCCACACTCTTCTCTACTCAGAGACACTTTTCCAGCAAATAATTTACCTGCATAACCCTGCAGGTTGCGCTTCGGCAAAAGGGCTTTAATCAGCCATATAAATTAGAATTTTTACTCTAGGGATTCAAAATTTCTTTTATTTGAATTGACAACAAATCAGCAGTCACAAAGTCCTGTCCAGCCTTTGCTGAGCTACGATTGGGGATGATTATTTATAAATAAATAGAAGAAAAATAACGTCTGTCTAGAAAAGGTACATTATAGGGGAGCGGATGTTCTATTAACCATTAAAAGAAGGGTATAAGAGAAAAAGTCTAGATATCCTCTTATCTTCTCTTATGAATAATATGTCCTTCTCATCTATTTTAATAACGTAGAAAAGTTTTTGTAATGCATAGTAAAGTTTTTGTACTTTTATTCGTAAATCGAAGACAGTCTTAATCTTAACAAAAGTTTAGTTTTCTTTTCTAGCTGGTTGTCTCAAATTTAATCGATTTAACCTATTTTTCGATGGAATAAGTTAAGTGTTTGTTTCACGAATCGGGCGTTCGCCAACACTAGAAAAGATAAATTCTTTAAAAAAGTCACACATAGTATTCAGATGGATATTATGACCAGTGGAGCACCGAGCTGAGAACGCATCTATTCAAATGTCTCGGCATCAGCGTCTTCAATTTAAAGTAACTTACGGACTTTCATAAGGGGAATAAACTATTCAAGAACTGCCAGACCTGGCATATGGTCAACATAGCTAGCAAATGAATCGGACTTTTAAGCCATATGTGTCGCTAAACCGAATAAAGTCTCCTTGAGATGAATTCCAGATTCAGTGGCGTATTCATGGGGTGGAGTTGTGAGTATAAGCCTCCCCAAAAGTTGAACAAATGGGTAGAAAGTTTTTTGCGAGCTTTGATATATAAATATACAATTTAAAATGAAGAACCCCAGAAGACAAAATCCTAGATCCGCACCTGTCCAGATCATAGTAACATACCTCGAAATGAATTTAAAGAAGAAAATATTTGTATGCATCAAGAGCATTTTTGCAAATTCTCGAAAATACTAACTATTTCATTCGTATTAAAAATCGAGTCAGCAAAAATAGTTTATTTAAACAAAGATAACTTACTATTGTCTATATTATTATATGAAAGCGTTTAAACTCATAAAAATAACTCTCTGCCTAAACAAAATTTTAACTTCCTTAAACATCACAAATACCCAAAGTTCCAAATAGATTCATAGCAACAAAACTGTCAATAAAGTCAACATACCCTTTCCTTTTGTAAGCGATTTGCGTGAGTCACGTGAGCAGCGTGAGTGAGTGTCTGGTGTATGTGTGTGTGTGCTTGTTAGAGGTGCTAAGGGCATTGGCTTTGGCATTTTGTTAATCACGCTGATAGAAGGGGCGGCAATGAACTTGCCACTTGCAATCAATAAAAATCGAGTCAATGTTGAAATGTTGGCCATGTGACAACAACAGCAACGACAACAACAACCACAACAACAACAACAACATAACCCAAATATACAATTTATGATGTGCTTTGAAAGCCACACGCCAATAATTAACAGCATTTAAAATCGATGGAATATTGAAGGAAGCGCCTAACGTGGGGCCGGCTATTTGATATACTTTGAATAGGTAATATTACTAAGCCAACTGCAAATTGCTTTGATAATTTTGGCTATATTTTTTTTTTCGTAGCCATTTGTAAATGTGGTCCTTGTTGTTGTTGTAGCTGGCTTTATCTGCTTTTTTTTTTGCTTATTTCAATTTGATTTGCATTGAAATGTGCTCAACAATGTAATTTTTCTATGCCGCAGCAAAGCAACAACAAGGAGCTTGGAGGAAAAATAACAACAACAACAAGAGCAATGAAATTGTATTGAATTTTTAATGAGCTACGTTTGTGTGTGTGTATTGTATACACAGACGCTCTCACTCACACTGACACTGAGGCAGGCCAGGCCGTCAGTCTCGCTTACACTCACTTTGACGCTGCTCAATGACTTCTTTTTGTAGCGCAAAAAAAGCAAGGCATACTTTTAGGCGCTGCTTTCAAATAAAAATAAAACAAATAGAGCAAATGCTAATAAAATGAAATAAAAAATACAAAAAAAAAATGAGATAAAAAAAGCAACAGATTTGCATAATGTGCCACACACATGCGATATAATTTACATTAAATTGCTGATCAATATAAATGTATCTGTAAGATACACAACAGACAAATCAGCCAAATATAGTAGTAGTACTAAGCGTGTACTATATATACACATATTAGTTGTAGGCATTAAAGCGATTACCTATATAGATACACGCACACACAGATACACATATGTGTATCTATCAGATAGTTTTGCATAATTTCGTACTGATTTGCTTGCTGGTTTTTACGCTTTTCTGCACCATAAATTATGCTGAAAATGCCAAATTTCATTGGTTGAGGGTGGGGCAGTGTAGAGGGAAAGGGTATAGCACCAAAACGCAGCATGCAACAAAGAGAGTTGAACGAATAATTTGGTTTATGGATTTTTGTGGCAATGCAATTTGGTTGAGGCGTCAAATTTGTTGTACACCAATTGCTGTTGGCCAACAATGTATCCAATAGAATTATCATTTTGGTTGCATTGTGTGCGTGTGTGTGTGGTTGTGTATTTGGCTGGTGATTAATGTTTGATGCCTAGTAATTAAATACGCAGATACAGATACACACATAACGACATACACAGATACAAATGAGCGCGCTTTTCAACAATTCATGCAAATTTATGTTCGACTTTTTTGGCCAAATGTTCGTGTTGCCATTGCCTGATTTTGCAAAGCGCTCTCTTTATGGTTTATGCAATTTCAATTTGAGTGCAATAAAAACGATTTGTTTTAATTACTAACGCACATGGCATTTAATTATTTTTATTGATTAAATAAAACAATTAAGTTTATGCAAATTTTTGCAGACGACATAGACGACATGACATGAATCTGTTAGCCTACTCTGAAGTCACTCTAACACACACACACACTCACTTGGCCAACCCCACCCCCCTGCAGACTTTGGCAACTTAATGGAATAGCTAAGCAGCCCGTTGGCAGACAGCCGAGCCATCGCATTCACGCAGCGGCAAGTTACTCTACATGCAACATAAAATAATTTAAGGCCAAGCATAGAAAATTAATGAGGCCATTAAATGTAGACACACACACACAGATACACACACTTACACACACATGTTATGTGCAACCTCTGTCATAGACATAGACTTACTTATACACTGGCACACAGACACAATCCTAGACAGGAACATGTGTAGTTATTATGGCCCTGGAGTTTGTGGGTGCTGCTTTTGTGTGCCAACTCTTTGTCGCAAACATTTCGTTGTCATACTTTATGAAAGGCAAAAAACACACCAACACACACACACTCACACAGCGTAACTCAAACACACAGATACATGCATCACATAGATACTCATACTTGCTTTGTAAGTATGTTAATGGCTAAGTGTGCGTGCATGCTGGCTGTTATGCGTGTGCATCGTTTGCTCTTTATTTAACTTACGGAGAAGCTTTTGACTTGAGCCAAAAATAAAGAAGTACGAAAAAAATAAATTACGAAAAAAAATGATGAAATTTAAGAACTATGATCTGCAAATAACAACTTTGAGATACTCTGGGCTATAGTTGGGCTGCTGTGGTATTCGCGAAGTAACATAAAAATGTAAAATTTATCACTGAAGCACTGCTTGAACTGCTTACAACTGCGCTGAATATTCAGCTTGCTGTTAACATTATTCGAGACGTAATGGCTTTTTTCCCAAACAAATTGATCGAAATTGTATATAAATTCCTTAAATTTATATCTGAAGACCTACTTTTGATACTTATAGCTGAACTGAGCGATAAGAACGGTGTTTAAACTATCCGAATCTTTTTGTCTAAGCTTTTCCACAGCAACTTGAAAATAATGTGATAAATTAATCTCCAATGCACTGCTTGAACTGCTTACAACGCCGTTGAGTGATCAGTTTGGTGTTTAATTTACATTATTGTTTGAAAACTATGATCTTTAAATACAAACTATGGGATACTCTGGGCTGTAGTTGGGCTGCTGTGTTATTCGCGAAGTAACATAGAAATGTAAAACTTAACGCTAACGCACTGCTTGAACTGCTTACAGCTGAGCTGAGTGTTCAGCTTGCTGTTAACATTATTCGAGACGTTAGGGCTATTTTCCCAAACAAATTGATCGATATTGTATATAAATTCCTTAAATTTATATCTGAAGACCTACTTTTGATACTTATAGCTGAACTGAGCGAGTAGTACAGTGTTTAAACTATCCGAATCTTTTTTGTTTAAGCTTTTCCTAAGATACTTGAAAAAAATGTGACAAGTTGCATTCAAATGCACTGCTTGAACTGCTTACAACTCCGCTGAGTGATCAGCTTGTTGTTTAATTTACATTATTGTTTAAGAACTATCATCTGCAAATAATAAGTTTGAGATATTCTGGGCTATAGTTGGGCTGCTGTGGTAAGCGCTAAGTAACCTAAAAATGTTCAACTTATCACTGAAGCACTGCTTGAACTGCTTACAAATGAGTTTGATATTAAAATCGATTGAGTTGTCACAGTTGCGCTGCTTTTTCAAACAAATAGATCAAAATTGCAAGGAACATACATACGATTTATATCTAACGCACTGCTTTTAATACCAATAGCTCATCATAGCGATCAGCTCGGTGTTTAAACTATCCGAATCTTTTTATCTATTTTTATTTTTTCCAACTTGATAGAAATGGCTTCCGAAGATAATATGATAAATTTTTCTCTACGGCACTGCTTGAACTGCTAATAGGTCAGCTAGTGATTAGGTTTGTGTTTATCCGAGAAGTCACAGTAGAGTTACTTTCCCAACCAAATTGTTAAAAATCGCAAGGAATTACCTACCGGAAATGTATATCTAAAGCACTGCTTTTGTTACCTATAGCTCATCTGAACAATCAGATCGATGTGTATACTTTGTGAGTCCTTTTTTCCCAATCTTCCCAAACAACAGAAATATCTAAGATAAATAATGCGATAAATTATTTTCCAATACACTGCTTGAACTGCCTTTAATTCAGCTGAGTGAACAGTTGTGTGTATATTATCCGAGTAGTTATAGAAGAGTTGCTTTCTCAAAAAAATTGATCAAAATTGCAAGGAATATAGCTACATAAAATTGATATCTTAAGCACTGCTTGGATACCAATAACTCAGCTGAAGAATCAGCTCGATATTTAATTTTTCCGTGTTTCTTTCCCAAAAAACTTGATAGAAATAGCTTCGAAAAATATTTGGATATATTATTCTCCAATGCACTGCTTACAACGCCGTTGAGTGATCAGTTTGGTTTTTAATTTACATTATTTAAAAACTATGCTCTTTAAATACAAACTATGAGATATTCTGGGCTATAGTTGGGCTGCTGTGGTATTCGCTAAGTACCATAAAAATGTAAAACTTATTGCTAAAGCACTGCTTGCACTGCTTATGACACAGCTGAGTGTTTTGCTAGGTGTTTACATCGTTGGAATCGTCTTTGTAAGGCTATTTACCCAAACATTTTGATCAAAATTGCTCTTAAACATGTATAAGTGCATGTTGAGGTATGCCTTATATGCAGTTAATAATAGACGATTCTCAAGCCCTTATGGACATTTTTAGTTTCTCATAGCAAATTGTCGAAGTTTCTTTGAAACCGATTCAATTCTCTAATTTCACTAACTCACAAATTTAATGGTCACCGAGTGAACCATCGTTGTAAAGTGGTTCGAGGGTAATTTTGGATCCAGAAACACGAAAATGACAGTCATTTTTTTTGTTAAGCAACGTTTTGAACATTTTTTCGAAAAACCTGTGCACTTTTTTCAGTTTTTCGATAATATCTCATGATTTTTAACGACTTTATATACAATTAGATCGAAAGGTAATGCTGTGCTCTTTACAATTATATATAGTATAAGCACAAATTATTGAAATTACGAGAAACAAAAGTTAACAAAATTTATAATTTTCTGAAATTTCTCAGAACTACAAATTTCCGATGTGCTTTTTATTAACAAACATTTTTTTTTAAGTTATGTATTACCTTACCTTAAGCTGAAAGAGAATTCTTTTAAAAACATATAAAATTTCTCATCTTTAAAATCAGGTAGGAATTGTAGATGCTACGGAACCATGTACTTCAGTTCCAATCTTTTATAGCCGAAGGTTTTTCTCTATCTGAAAGAGAATTCTTTTACGAATGTTTTCTGTCTAAGAACTTCGAAGTCAGATAGGAACTGTAAATGTAATGATATGATATAATCCCAATCAAGGTAAAAAAAAGAAATATATAAATTAAGGTATACGAGGTGTGTTCAAAAAGTAAGGTGACTTAAGCAATTTTCGATTATCGATTTTTCTGTTTTGTTGTGTTGGTACACTCTTCCCGTACATCTGTACCAAATTTCAAGTGAATGGCATTTGGTTGGTTGTGAGAGGCGTAAAGGCTATAAGTGTTTTGCGTGCTCGGCGATTTTTGCTATCGAAAAATATGGATCAACGGATTTGCATCAAATTTTGTGTAGATTATAACTGAAACCTAAACTTCTGTAGAATTTTCTTGGATTCGACCATCAAAAAAATTAAAACTCTGTGTTCGACGACCCGACCACACATTTTTAACATTTTTCTGAAATTGTCACAAAAACCGCATTATACTAGGTATTTTGGAGAGTATCTCATAGCCCTGACATAATTTTGGACCTCGGGCTTCCATAAAGCTTCTTTAAAAACATATCCAAAATTTGTTTTTCTCTTTTCGTGTAACAGATTACAAAAAGTCACACAACATTTTATTTGGATAAGATAATTCTATTGATAGAAATAAGGTTAGGATAAATTTGGGGCGCTCTTGAAAGATATCTCAGAAAACTTTGATATTATGATTTTATTTTAAAGTCGGACTTCCTAAAAATACGTGTGTTTTATCTAAAGTTCGCATCACTACTTTTTGGGGCCGCCTGTAATAAAAGGATAGAAAGCCAGAAAAAACTCATGTACTTGCTCTTATTTAAATTCAATATAAGATGATTAACGTCACACTATTCGTATATATATATATTTTCTAGAGTTCCGATTCTACAAATACTATTTAACATCATATGCATACAAAAGCATTTTTATAAACCGACTAGTGAGCCAGGCAGACGATGTCCTGCCCAAACTTTTTGAACACTCTTAAAGTAAAAAAACCTCGTAAGATTTTCTAGTTAGTTTATCTGGAAAAATATGAGATTTTAAAATCAATTTGCAGCTCAATTCAAACTTGCACCTTTATAAGTCGAATGTCGTGCTTCACGGGTCTTAACGTTCATCGCGATCTTCACGTTCCTGGGCAGTACGATTAGATTGATAATTAATTTGATTCGTTGCATTTCTTCCAATTAAAATACATCATGCATTGATCGATTAGGAGATGGCATTCCCAATTGTCCTAATGCTTTATTAACCAGCGCCAAGCATAGATATTCAATATGAACTAAAATTTAAGTTCCATCACTGGATTACGTTTTGCTTAACGTACTCGAAACAAAATATTTTCTGATAAATAATTTTGAAATTTGATGGAAAACATGTTGCCTAAATAAACGCAAATATAACACGCATTTGATATGGATTAGTAATAGCAGCATCTGCTAAAGTTTGGTCCCAGTGCATACATACGCCATTCACTGTTCTCAAAGATTTAAACGATGTTGAACCTCGAACATTGATTAACTACAATACCAGTTTTTGTATTTATAGCAATATAGATACCAAAACCGATATTCACAAAAATACTTATATCTCACACACAAACACATCGAAATAACATCAATATGGAGGTTATTGACAACCTCTAACAAACACAAAAACAGATTTGAAATTCATCGACGTGTTCATGAGAACCTACTTACGTGTTACGAGTAAAACTTAAGTTTCTTTTATATATATAAATAATCTACGGCAAGTCTTTTTGTCCATTTAAAAAACCATTGTGGTCAGAGATGACTACCCTTTAAACACCTAAAGTTACGTAAATTAAACTTCATAAAGCTCTGTTGCATGTAATCTATTACGTTTTGCCATCTAAGTATGACGTCATCCATTGACACGAATTATCGAATTGACCTTACTGACTAATTTTGTTGGTCGAAAGTTTAATAATAGAAACGCTTTTAATTTAAAATTTTCACACAGCTATATACGAGCAAAAATAGATCCAGAATAAATAGAATTTTATTATTGATTCAAGAGTATACTAGATTTATGCAATAAACAGACCATGAACTCTTTATTATAAACTCATATAGCGTTTAAGCTAAGTCCTTCCGTCTTAAACACCTAGGACTTTGACTTAGTCTAAATGCAGGCGAGTTTATTTTTGGAATTTTCTAGCCTTATCTTTTCAAGACCACCCAAAGAGAAAAATCAAAAAATGATGACCCCTTTTGTGATTGGCATCAGCCAGACTTGAAATTCAAAAATAAATTTTTGTTTGTCATTGACAGTATAAGCGACTTAGTATCGGTACACTCAATACTCTTAGCCTTAATCAAGAAAGATACCAAAATTTCTACACTCTCTCAAAAAAAAGGATGAAGTAAAGAATTCTTGTTGGCAAACTTCTATAAATAAATCAAAAAAAAATAAGAGAACCAAATCAACTGGATTCTAAAGAAAAATTAATTTTACAGACAATCAACTTCGCCGAGTAAAAAGCCAAAAGTCATAGATAACACTAGTCGACGATGAAAAATCTCCAGAGATGAGACTTATATTTTATGTTAGGGCAATGTTTCAGCATTCAAAATCCGTATTTTTTATTATCCTCTTATACCCTGTTTTTTTTCTAGGACTATTTTAGTGAAAAAGGACCTTTTTCAAAAAATGCTTTCACATATGATGTCATAAAATCTGTACTGATTCGAATTTTTTCAATTTTTTTTCCTGAAAAAGTAGAATAAAGTACCTTTCTATAATGTCCCAAATCATAAAAATCGGTTGTCTAAAGAAAAAACTACAGTTGAAACTGTGTGCCCGAAATGCCAAAAAACACAGCATTTTGGTGACTTTTTCTACAAAAAATGGCATTTATTTTAGAAAAAGTCTTAAATACCTGAAAATTTTATTATTTAAGGTTATTGGTCATGATATGTAGATGCGATTTCTATATAATTTTATCTTTTTATGATAAAAGATGACCGACTTATTGCATTTTTAGTAAAATTAGAAAAAAAAATTTTTTTTGGACAATTTTTTTTTTCGTCTCTTTTAACTGCATTTAACCTTTGAAAAGTGGTTCACTCTTCTATAATTAAATTTTTTTTTTTAAACTAGATGTTAGTAGCTTTCAAATAAGCAACTTTTCGAAGAATTCTACCTGCCCATTGAACACCACAAGCTGAATCCATCATGAAGAGTACACGAAAAATTATGATTTTCCCAAATAAATACAGTATTTTTGCTTTATAATGGTGCTTTAACAAAACACTACCACTAGTCGATATAGTTATGCACCCAGAGCTGAGACTGCATTTTTAGTGTTAGGCACGTTTCAGCATTCAAAACTTATTTTTATTGGCCTCTTATACCCTGTTTTTTTTCTAGGACTCTTTTAGCTGCATTTAGGACCTTTTTCGAAAAGCGCGTTCACATACGATGTCATATAATCTGTACTGATTCGAATTTTTTCAAAGCTAGTTGTTCGCTGAGCTGTCAGAATAGAGCAACCTTTCGCAGAATGTCTACCTGCCCATTGAACACCACAAGCTAGAAATCCATCAATGAAGAGTGACACGAAAAATTACTGTATTTATCCGGAATAAATCACAGTTTTTCGTGTACTCTTCATGATGGATTCAGCTTGTGGTGTTCAATGGGCAGCTACGCATTCTTCGAAAAGTCGACGTATTTGAAAGCTACTAACATCTACTTTCAGAGATGAGACTTATATTTTATGTTAGGGTGAACCATTTTTCAAAGGTTAAATGCAGCTAAAAGAGACGAAAAAAAAAATTGCTCCATTAAAAAATTTTTTTTCTAATCCTACTAAAAATGCAATACGCCGGTCATCTTTTATCATAGAGACTATTTTAGTGATATAGAAGGACGCTTCTTCATATCATGACGCTTTCACATATGATGTCATAAAATCTGTACTGGTTTCTGAGACTTTTTCTAAAACAAATGGCTTTTTTCCGTAGAAAAGAATTCACCGAAATGCTGTACGGCATTTTGGGCTCACAGTGTCAGCCGTAGTTTTTTCTTGAGGAATCCGATATTTTATGATTTGGACATTATGAGTTGGGTACTGTATTCTACTTTTCAGGAAAAGATCATAATTTGCGTGTACTCGAATCATGATGGATATCAGACCATCAGAAATGAAAGCGTTCTTTGGGCAAGGTCACTTCTTCGCTAAAGTAGTGCCTAGTTTGAAAACTAGGGATACGAGGCTACTCAAAAAATTACGGATTATTGAATGCTGAACCATTGCCCTAACATAGGATATAAGTCGCAGCTCTGGAGAAAAGAAGTGCGAAATTTGTCGACTAGTGTACTCAAAGTTTAGCAAAATTTTTTGATTTGAAATTTTTTTACACCGAAATTCCTTGTTAAATTTGCACAGGCTTAAGAGGTGTCAATTTTTAATCTTGGGTTTGGACTCTGAAGTCTCAAGTAAGATGATCATACGACACTCAAGTTGAAAGGAAGTGTAAGAGATTAAATTCCTGCTTAAGGTTGTGGCGGAAGATATACAAAACTTTTCTTTTCAAACCACATCAACTCAACTGAAATTCTCGGAAAAGCTGTTCTTTTGCGCTTTCTTTAAGTAGGTGAAAGTGCTTTGAGCTTTATATAATACATATTTATTTTCGAGAAATTTGTCTTAGTTTGAGAAAACGTAAGGACAGGAATGGGCGCAATTTTTGTTTTTTTATTTTAATTGTAGAATTTAATTAATTATGAATTTTCACTTAAGCGCCGGCCCTATGCTTAAAGTTGGCTTTTGGCTATTAAATTGTTTTCATTGTAACATTCAACAACTCAGCACGAAAATAATTATAAATAGATAGAAATCTGCAGGATATACAAGAAGATTATTTAAACAGAGTGAAGGTTAGAGGTTCAATGCATGATCTAATGATAGGAAGGTGACGCTCTCTGAAAAAGAGATCTGGTTATGTTCAAATCATTTTTTTTAAAGTATTGGGAGTAAATTCATTCCAGTGATATTTTGATTTAGACTTAAGGGGAGGTTCTTTCAAATTAGGGCGAAAAGAAGGCGTTGTTCTTTGAAATTTTTTGTGCCATGCTAAAGATATACACAAACTGCCTGTTTTGGTTGTGAAATCCGGTTTTTATTGTATAATATATGGCCATTTTTATCTCGACGAAATTCAAAATGGTGGCTCTTGTCTGCCTCGAATTTTCAGTTCTCTAGCCTCTTGTAGTGAAATGAAATGAAAAGTGTTTTTTTGTTTATTGAAATTATTGAAATTTCATATGGCGTATACTAAATCAGAATAAGTATCGGAGAAAAGTTAACTGAAATGTGGACGTTCGAAAAAACAATTTTATTTTCTTTTTTCTCTTATATTGTGGATTTGACCCAAAATAATAATATGACTTTAAAATAATAATTTAACAATTTTTCGTATGTATATTGTTAGCCATACAGCAAATTATATCTTTTCAAACATGCTGTAAATGTAAGGGAATCAGAACAATAGATCAAGTGCTTGAAATTCTGATAAATTTGATTCCAAGAGAAAACTTGTTTGATAGTTTTTTTGTTCTTTCAAGTTGCTCCATTTCTATAAATATCAATTGCATCGAAAAATCCTTTCTTACACATATTTTACGAATATGTAGCTATACTATTTGCAAAAAAAAGAATCAATTCTTTCTATCAAATTCCAAAGAATCTCCACTTAACCTTTGTGTGAAGTCCGATCAAAATTGGCTTGCTATTTCATACAGCTACAATACAAAAATTGAACCAGTTTTTTGCGAAGTCAAACTCTTCTAATTTTCTGCGGCATTTAACATTTGTGTGAAGTTAGATCATAATAAGGTTATTCTTTTATATAGCTACCGTATATTGAACTAGCTGCACCTTGCAGAATTCATTGCACCAGGGCACGATGGGCCCGCGTAGCTAGATTTTGGCCAAAAGTACCCCAGAAGAAAGTCAAAATTTGGACAAAATGATAATTGAATATGGTTTGTCACATATTAAGGTATCCTGTGCAAAAAAAATTATTAAAATACAATATAATAAGCGGTTTTTAAGTTATTGTTTATCAAAGTTGATATTTTGTATATTATTAGCTTTCGTGAAATTTTGTAGGAAAAAAGCTATATTTACCTCTTTATTATTTATAAATATTACTTTGGAAAAAAAATAAAATTAAGCATAAAAACTTTTTAGTTTTAAATATATTCGAGTAGTTATAAAGATTTTGTTGGTTTTTCTTATCAAATGGCTACTTTGCTTTAAGGCTACCTCCAACTAACACTCGATATTCGATCTTAAAAATAGTTGTTATCAATTTCTTTATATATTTAGAAAAGAAAATGTAATTCTTCACGATTTTCGGAAATGTAATTTTCTATCCAAAAGTTTAATTTTAAAAAATCAACCAAGGAAAATTCTGGCATTTTATTAATTTCTGAGCTAGTCTAGAAATTTAAATATGAATTTTTAATATTATTTTTTCGGAATTTAAATGAGAATTATTAAAAAATTATATCATTTTAAAAACCAAACTGATTAGTGGCGTAGTCTTTTTATAATCAGTTTGGAAAGCTAAAACTGTTTGGGGCTGTAACTCCAAAACTAATTTTTTAGGTATAGATCATTTTTTCAATATATGTGGAGGTAATATCTACCTCTGTGTGAAATATAGTCCAATTCCAACTTATTGTTTTTTTTTTTTTTAATTAAGTTAAAAATATTTGTTTGGTTTTTTAAAATGTTTTCCGATTTGGGTCTGGATTATCCATTTTTTACAAAAATTTGAGGAAGCTTAAAGTTTCCAGAAATATGATTCAATCCTTAACGAACACGTGTGCAAAATTTTATTACTCTAAAAAAATTAGTATGAAAATGCTAGATTTATGCCCAAAGTATGATAGGCTGGGCCCACTGTGCATGGGTTCTTCTTATAAAAACAAAGTCTAGTTGTTTAGGCTCTGTTTTAGATGGTATGATTCCCAATCTGCATCTTTTTAGAAATTTTCAGGCTCTCAGTTCAGGGTTGTGTTTGCAGAGACCGGGAAAAGTTAGTTATCTGCGAAGGAACTTCATTTTGTGTCTTTGGAATTCCCGTGCTTTTATGATTGTTATTTGGTGCTATTTCGGAACTAAATCATAAACCATTAAAAAATCATAATTTTTCTCGGATATACCATAATCATGAACCTATTTGGGAGTTTTTCTAAAGAAAGATGAACACTTGACTACAATTCGATAGGCAAGCTTGGGACTAAAAACCCCTATTTTTTTAACTTTTAATGCTATAAAGAAATTTAATAAAATATAATGTGTAGAAAAGTAAAATTGTTTATTTCTAAATTTGAAACCAGACTTTTTGTGAAAATTGTTTATAAAAGGATATGACTAAATAAACCGTATTATGCCATTTCGGATATCGAAAAATCGTATTTTTTCTTGGAGATGACATTAACATGAAATATATATATATATAATATTAAATAAAATGTATTATGCAGAAAAATAAAATTACCAAATTCTAAATTTAGAATTTAAATCCTTTTTTTTTCTTAAAGAAAATCCTATCTAAAAGGATAACATTGCATATGACTCAATAAACTGTATTACTTGTATTACATTATTATATTTACCATATATATATCAAGCGGTAAGTCTGTCTGTTACATAAGCCATATACCTTTTTACCCTTTTCATTAATATAGTGTATTAAAAAAATAAAACGAAAGTAAGGAAAAAGGAAAATCCTTTGACGAACACAACTCTCATGCTGCCTAAGCCAAGTGCCAGTTCAGGGCCTTTGTTATGGCTGCAGTTGTTGTAAAAGTTTTTGTTGTTGTAGGAGGTTCTCGCTGTGTCATCCATCAGAGCCTGGCTATTGAATATTATGTGTCCAAAAATGTATACTTCCGTTTTGTAACAATATTTACGGTTTGTAAGCTTAGCCAGCACACACACAGATACGCACACACACACACAGACACATACAGACACAAATGAATATTTTTATAATATATTATATCCGTATTATGTACAAGTTTTTTCGCTTGGACCAAGCATATGCTTAAGTTAATTCAAGTCGTTAAAAGCGCGCCGCAATGTATGCAATACATAAGTATATGTAGCTACAGATACATATGTATCTATGTGTGCATGTATGTATCTACATATGAAAAACTGCGCGTTCCAAGCACCTGGCAGGTTCATTAGGCGAACGACCTGTTAGTTGTGGGTGGGGCAGCAGTGTGGAAGCGGTGGAAGGGGGCGTGGTGGGGCGGTTGGACTAAGGCTGACAGCGACATAGCTTTGCCGCACGTTTTGCATTTTGGTTATTTTCACAAGAGTGCGGCACAACGGCACGTATACGTAATAAAGTTTAACAAATAAAATTCACTTTCGTTTTGGCGCAAAGTTCTAATTTTTTTCATCAACGTTGTTGTAGTTGTTGCTTGTTATTGTTGTAAGTTTGTTGTTGTTCTTGTTGCTGTTGTTGTTGTTGCTGCTTTGTTTTGTTTTGGGGCATTTGTTAGGCTTCAGTTGCAACCTAAATTTCATTTGAGGCACAAACTTGTTTAGTTGGCAAAGTTTGCGCGTCGCCAATAAGACGCATGGTATGAGTATAATACAGGCGCAGACGATAGAGTTTTGTAACGAGGGTTGGCTGATAATTAGTTGGGTCTGCGTAAATAAAAATTTCGCAGCGCAACAAGGCATAAATATTTAGTTTTTTAAAGGAAAGTTCTTTCAAATTCGGTCGAGAAAATCTAATTTTTTTTCAAAATATGAAAGCTAAATATTCGTGGAATAAGTGCATGAAAGGATTTTTTGATGCGATTGAAATTTATAGAAATAGAGCATCTTTAACCATAGTCGCGAGCGTTTTAAATGCGTTTTTCTCGGAACCATGTTTTTCATCAGAATTTTTAACACAGATCTTAATTTATTTTTTACATAATATAAAAGCGGCGTTTTCCAAGAATATGTGTGCGAAAGGATTTTTCGATGCGATTGAAATTTATAGAAATAGAGCGTCTTGAACCAAAGACGCGGGCGTTTTAAGCGCGTTTTTCTCGGAATCATGTGTTTATAGGAATTCCAAGCAAATCTATTTATGAATGCTACATTTGCCTAGAATATGTGTATGAAAGGATTTTTCAATGCGATCGAAGTTTAGAGAAATTGAGCGTCTTGAATGAACCAAAGTCGCGCACGTTTGATGCGTGTTTTCTCTGAGCCATGTTTCTCATCAGAATTTCAAACACAGGTCTTGATCTATTTTTTACAAAATATGAAAGCTGCACATTCGTAAAAAGTGTGTACGAAAAGTTTTTTCAATGCGATCGATATTTATAGAAATAGAGCGTCTTGAATGTACAAAGTCGCGCACGTTTGATGCGTGTTTTCTCGGAGCCATGTTTTTCATCAGAATTTCAAACACACGTCTTGATCTATTTTTTACAAAATATGAAAGCTGCATATTCGTACAAAGTGTGTACGAAAAGTTTTTTCAATGCGATCGATATTTATAAAAATAAAGCGTCTTAAACGCGCCAAAGTCGCGCGCGTTTTAAAGGCGTTTTTCTCGGAATCGTAGGAATTCCAAAGGTCTTGTGTCTATTTTTTACAAAATATGAAAACTACATTTGCCCAGAATATGTGTACGAAAGAATTTTTCACCAAAGTTGTGCGCGTTTCAGCCTCGTTTTTTCACGGAAAAATATTTTTCAAGAGAATTTTAATCACAGGTTTTGATCTATTGTTCCGATTATTAAAAGCATGTTTGAAAGGAAATAATTGTTGTATGGCTTATACTAACAATATACATATATAAAAAATTGTTCAATTTTTATTTTTTACCACAAAAAAATTAAAAAAATAATAATTTTTTCGAACGTCCACATTTTAGTTAATTTTCGTTAAAACTCATTCTAATTTAGTATAAGCCTTAGACAATTGGATTAATTTCAATAGACACAAAATATTTTTCATTTCCCTACAAGAGGCTGGAGAACTGAAATTCAGGGACGGTGTTCTGCGTGCGGATTCAGACAAGAGGCGCCATTTAGAATTTATCGAAATAAAAATGTACAATTATTGTACAATGAAAATGGCATTTAACAATCAAAAGGAATTTTGTATGGCTTTTCATCCTGCCACAAGTAATTCCCAAACTTAGCCTTCTTTGCGGACAAATTTGAAAGAACCTCCCCTCAAATGTAAATTACGTATACGCAGTGTATGCTTCATAGTAGTTCCCAGCAACGATTTGCATGTCATACTGGTGGCAGACTAGTTCAATTTACACCACTGCAGATTAATGTTCGTGCTTTCAAGGCACACGGATATTTTGGTGGTTCAGCTGATGGAAAAGTTCTCAATTAGGTAAAATTCGGACTATTATCTGCATCGTCTGGGAGAACAGTCAGATGAGTTTTTCTAAAATAAAAGCCAGCCGCTGTGAAGATTTGGACAACATTATTTTCCATAAATTAAAGAGTAGTTTCCAACTTGCCCAATTTTTTTGATAAAAATATTTAAATAAAGGGCCTTTAACAAACAAGCCAGCAGATGGGCCACCTTATATAATTAATAATTTTATTTAATTTAAGAAATATTTCCAAATTTATTCCAAATTAGTAGGCCTTGCATTCAATTTCTTTTCATTATGAAGTAAAACTAAATTATAACAAACTAAATAATATCTAGACAAAATTCCAAATTATTTAATAGAAACTTATGGAAAATTTTTGCATCATTTTCGTGTTTATTGATAATGCTGCTGAACAATCTTTAGGTTCTTACCATTTTTGGTAGCATGCTTATAAGAGCGATATTTTGTCTGCCACTCGCCATACAAAAGAAAGTCAATTATGAGCGCTGTAACAGCGACCGGATCGGAACTATTTTCTTAAATCGAAACGATATCTGGCTTCCAGGAATCAATCCACTTTCTGGTTCCCCAAAGCATTAAGCACAAAGTTGGATATGTCGTCCTGCTTATTCAAGACATTGACGTAGACACAAGACTGGTGACTCCAACGTCCAGCAAGCCGATATACCAGAAGTCTCAATACATTGCCAATAAGTATATTAAGCTTTACGTAACACTTCCTGCTCTTGCCCGGACGAAAGAGTGACTGTTCTTCAAATCGGAATAGTTGTCTTCCTCTGGATTTAGTTTGCGCTCCTTTTTGTTCACACTTACATCGAATTTGAGCTCCTTTGCTGATTGATTTTGAACCTTAACCATGTCCTGGACACTTTTATTTAAATGGCTTTTTATGTCAAAATTGTAATCATAATTTTGTTTAAGAATTTCAAATATGATTGTTTTTGCGAAAGAATGCTTGCAAAGATAAATTACGACTACGACTAAAAAATAAAATTGTAAAAAAATTTAATTAATTTCAATTTTTAATGTCCTATTTGGACGTAGGTAGGTCGGTTAAGCTGGCAGTTGGGACCAAAAGCAGGCCCTTTGTGATGCCGATAATGGGAGTAAGTGATAAAGAATAGACAGGAAAAATAAGGGAAATATGTAAAGTGGAAAGTGCAGGACCATTCGACTGTAGCTGCTATAAAATTTGGAATGATAGATTACTCTCCTTTGTCTTAAACAACAACTATATAGTCTTCTAAATCATAGTCCCTTCAACCTTTATTATTACAAAAAATATACAAAAGAAAAAATCGATGCAATTTGACGCGTCAAAGATACGGCTACCTGGCTTGAAATTTAATTTTTTTTTAATAATTCTTCAAAAAAGAGTATCTTGAACATATTCGAGTATTCGATTTAGATGTTAGAGTGATAAGATCAATAAGTTATTTGACGATATAATTATGGAGGCTCTTTGTATACGAGTTTAAGTTATAACTACAGGACTGCAAAGATATACAAAAATTTTGTTAAGGAGCTCAAAGGCCGGATTAGGAAAGTCATCACCCTAAAATTAGTCGACGGGATTTCAGGTGTTGTTACGAACGATTAACACAAAATGGTTTGCAACTTTTTTGAGGTTGTGTTTTATCTGATTCTTATATTTATGAGTTTTCAGCTATATGATTTCAACGTGTCGAGATAAAATTAATATTCTGCACACCGTATGAGATGTGGCTATCATATTGGGTAAGTTTTACCTCGATACGTTCATCCTTATGAACACAGTCGGTACCACACTGATTTTTTGGTTGATGTATTTATATTGCTTATAGACTATGTGGGATTGTATATCATTTTTATATCGTTTACTTAGCTCGAAAATGTTTTTAAAAATGTTTATAAACAGAAAAACAAATTTGATTTGAGTAAATTCCAACTTATATCTACAATAGATTGAATCTTTTTTCGAAGTATACCATTTAAAATGGGTACCAATTTTGATAACGCTTTAATTTCATTTTTTGGCTACTCGTACGAGTATTCCCACTCACAGAAATTTTAGGCTTCGATTAACTTCATTTGCTTATTATAAGTAATTTTTTTATTTGTTAAATATAAAATAAAATATAATATAAAATATTAATATTATATTTAAATATTTTTAAATATACAGATATTTTCAAAACCTTCTGCAAATTTTTGTTTTGAAGCATAAAAATGTTTTATTTTACCGACTTTTTAAAATAATATGCAAAAAAATTAGTTTTTTAACGACACACTAACTATTTATTTTATTTTTTTGAATAATTTTTAATTATTTGAGTTTTTTATTTGTTTACACATTTTATTTTTATTTTTTAAATATTTCTCAATAATTTTTTCTTATTTTTAAGGTTTTTAGGTTTTTTATATTTTAGATTTTTTTTTTATATTTTGTTTTTATTTTTTAATAATTTTTGTTTATTTTTAAATATTTATTATTTTTCATTTTAGATTACTTAACTTGTTATATGGTATATTATTAGTATTGTTCAGAGATTAGTTTTTAAAACGGATGCGCCATAAATTATATTAAAAATTTCTTTTAAATATTTTTAAAATATTTTTTAATAAGTTTTGTTTATTTTTAAATGATTATTATTTTTTATTTTAGATTTCCTAAATTGTTATATCGTATATTATTAGTATAGTTCAGAGTTTAATTTTTAAAACGGATGCGCCTTAATTTTAAATTTTATATGACGTCACATAGCCTATTACCAGCGGAGGTTCAAGACGCTTATAATGATACCCGATTTGTTACATTATGATGAGAAGATTTGAAGTTACATGCGAACAGATAAACATAAATAATTTATAAATAACTAAGTAAATAAATTAAAGATTGGTTTAAATAAAAATCGTTCAAAAAAAGATGCAGACATTTGCTCTAAAATAAGAATGTTCAAATTTTAAGCACGGCAGTTCACTGAGAAAAACGTTTTACCGATTTGGTAACACCGATAATTATAAAATTTAGACGTATTTCAGTGATGCCAGCTTCCATGGTCACTATAGTACTTACTTAATTTTTATAGCATAAATACTCCGAACACATAAACATTTACATAAAACTCAATAAAAAGGCTCAATGTGCCAATTTATGAGAAATTTCTAATATACAATGAATGTCTTGAACGCTCTTTAAAATATTAAAACTTTTATGTACCAAAATTCGTTAATTTCTTGTGCTATAAAAACAAGTTTATTGGAAAAGAAGAAAAATTTCGTAGTGAATATTAAAATCGAATCAAAATTCTAGAGATTGACTTAACAAGTGATCCAAATTAGGCGATTGTTCTCGGCTACAAAAATCGTCTCCTCCTAAAACTAGTGTCCTACTTCTCAGCCTACCCTCGCAAACACTAAAACATTACGCTCAGACAGTTTGGCGTGTTAGGCCTACAACTTGCCCTGCCCTGATATAATCATTGTATGTGTAGAGCCTATCTATATATAACCCGTAAGGCCCCACGCATGTGAGTTGGTTGCAGTTTACTGTCTGGCATGCTCATTACCCATATCGATTAGAGAACGCTCTCAGCGTGTAGCTGTGTGTGTGTGTGTTTGTATCTGTGTGGTGAACTCTTGTTGTATCTGTGTGTGTATCTGTAGGTGTCTGCGAACAGTTCAAATGCATAATTGGCGATTAGAGGATTGACCCTAATATGTGCAGCATACAGCAGCAGCTTACAACAAAAGCGCACTGCACCGCTCTGTGAACTGAACCTGCAGATACACACAAATACACCCAAAGCAATCACTCACACAGATACATTAAAAGCTTGAAAATTAGATTTCAAGAGAACATAGCTTATATGCTCAAAGCAATTGTCTGTTTTGTTTTCTATCTGCTATTGCTATTGCCTAGAGATTTTTGTGTTCAAGTGTTAATTAATTAAAAGAAACAATCTTTTTTTCGAGTTTAATTCAATTGTAAAAATTGTATAATTCTTACGAGAGAATTCAATTGCAGACTTAAAGCAAATACAAGATGTATTTATTTAATTGCGAAAAAACAGAAAGCTTGAAGTTCGATATGATTATATAAAAATAAAATATATAGAAAAGAAAGGGAAATAACTAGACTTATTGTTTCTGTAGATAAACTAAGTTTGTCTATAAGAGACCATATAGACCATTTTAATATACTACTGAATGTTTCATACTCAGTCTTAAGAGATTTACCCAGATTTATTTTCTCAAGAAAAACTTACTTTGGGATTTATACATATATTGAGAACATAGAAATTTTTAAATACTCAGTCTTAAGAGAAATACCTAGATTTATCTTTTATTTTCTCTAGACAAACTCAGTTTGGTAATTTATATACATACATATAAGGTAACATAAATACTTTTTAAAATACTATTCAATGCTCATGAACGACTCGACTTCCATCTGATTTCTTCTAGCCTTAAGAGCAAAGAAGTTAATTATAGAAATTCGGAATTTCTACCCACGTCTTCCGCCCACTACTAGACTTTATGGCTTATCAACTATAACCAAGACAACTAGAACTATATTCAACTTAACTATAACTATTTATGTTCTAAAATGCAGCCAATATAAGCTAAAGATACTTTCATATACTTTGAGATACTTTTGTTTACCACAGAAACTTTCAGCTTAAAGCTTTCAGTTATTTAAAATATAATACAGTTTATTTATATATTTTACTTCCCTGCCCAAAATGCAATTAAATAATTCCAACTAAATAAATAATTTATATTAAATGGCCAATTAATTTTTGCTTTGACCATAAACAGTTTAATTTGTTTAAAAAATATGTAATGTTTTAACAATAAAATTCAACTTCTTTACAAATAATTATGTACTATTTACATGATTTCAAAATTTCTTTTCTCTTTAAATGATTTGTGATAAAAGAGAAAAATGTATTTATTTATAACAAAAAAGGTATCAATTTAAAATTCTTGGAATGTTATTTTAACTTCATTAACTTGTGCTTTAAATTATATATTTATCTTAATAAAATCAATCGTGAACAAACAAAAAATATGTTTAAAAGTTATAAAATGCTTATGATGGTTAGAGAAAAGGCTGATTTGAATATCCGCATTGTTATTTTGAATTTAAAAATTTATAAAATATAAAAAATTGTATTTTTGTTACTTATAATTTTGTATTAAACGAGATAATAGTCCTTTTATTTTTAATAAATTCAAAAAGAAATAAGGTAAATTTATAATTTGAAATAAAAAAAATAAATATTTTTTCAGGGATCGTCAATATCGTTATGGTTATAAAAAAAATCAAAGCGAATAAAATGGTTTAAATAAAAATTTCCCAGTAATTTTAATTTTTGATTTTTATGTTAAAAATAAGTGTTAAATTTGATTTGAATAAAAAAATCAAAAAAAAATAATTATTTCATAATCTTTATTTTAAATATTATAAGAATTACGGTCCCTGATATTTTTTTCATCGATTAGCCCAAAAGAAAATGTTTATTAAATCTCTACATTATTAATTAATATACACTGAAAAAAAATACTCCTTTGCCATAATAAATTTACAAGCTAATTTATGCTTCGCATAAAAAAAAATTGGAGAATATTTATTTTAATAATTTTTTGCAAAGTATTAACTACAAAAGAAGAAAATTATTTATAAAATTAAAAAAAATATATTACAAATTTTCTTTTACCTCGTTGCACCAAATCGACTTCATTCATATTAACATCACAAAAAATTGGAATAAAAAGACAATATTAATTTTTTAAAAAATATTAACAGAAATTATTAAATATTTTTGACCTTGTTGTACCAAAACGACTTGATTTATATCTATGTTACTTTAAAATTTGATAAAAAGAATTGTAAAAATAAATTGTGATATGCAGAATCTAAAGAAATAAGAAAATAATTCTTTTAAACTTCCTAGAAAAACTGAAAACAGAATACAATATTTTTTATATGGTACATTTTATTTTTAAAGTAGCTTATGACAACGTTGATTTTAAATTCAGTCCCATTAAATTCGATATTTGATATATAATTAAATATGAATTTAACAACATAATTTGTTTTTTTTTAGTTTTTTTCTACGTATGGAACTGTATCATTAGTTTTTAATTTTGGGGCAGTTTTTGATTACCCTATCTAGTTAGACCCTTTTTGTGTAAATTAAAAAAAAATTATCCTGAAAAATCTACCATTTCACTAGCGTCCTTAACAGAAATAAAAAAATCTTCCTTACCTTTAAATTCGCATTTTAAACGAAATAAAAAAAATTAACCTTAAAAATATAATAAATGAAATGAATAATATTGATAATAATATAGTTTAAGTTGTGAAAATTTTGCACATAACTATCTAAGTAGTTAAGCTTTCTATTATTAAAATCGAAAACAATTTTTTTTCATAATTTTTTACGTTTTTTGTATAATTTTAAGCGATTACTATCCCATAATTTGCAGAACCGGAATTTATACTATTTATGCATCATATATATTTATTTTTGAAATTATTTTAAGTAGTATTATTTCTGAAAAATATTTTACATAACTATAAAAGTAGTAAAGCTTTAAATTACAAAAATCCATAATTTTTTATTTTTTTGGTTAAACGCGATTATAATTCCAGAACTTGCAAAACTAAAAGTTACACCATTTTCTATTTATTAATCATATTTGTGACTATTATTTTTTGAATTGTTTTATTAAGTCTCTAGTCTCAATAACTTCGTGTATAAGGTCAGTGAATGACTGCCGCTTGTCTCTAGGGGAGATGGCGGAGCAGCTTTCAATCCACCTGATATGGGTCCCAGGACATAGGGACTTTGAGGGAAACTACATTGCGGATGAATTGGCTAGGAAAGGAACTACCAGCAACCTCCTTCAAGACAAGGAGGGCCTGAGTATTGGCCAGCTGTAAACTGAGAATACGAAACTTTTTCGGTCTCTGCACAAATAAAACGTGGAATCGGATATCGAACACGTGTGGAATCTCGCGGCAAACCTATGTCGGCCTGCAGTAAAAGAACCAAAAAACTTTGCTGTCTGAATAGAGCCCAGTGCTCATCTGTTATCCGGAGCTGGAGATGGTGGAACACTTCTTCTATCACTGCCCTGGACTGGGCAGTAAAAGATTTAGGTTCCTACAGTCACATTTTCTAAATGATCTATCTCAGCTCTCTGAACAGAGTCCAAAATGCCTTTTAAGGTTCATTCAGGCAGCCATCCGGCTTCCTCAACTTTCGTAGGGGACCTATCAAGTGGGGAAATGTGGTGAATGAGCTCACTATAGCGGTATCACAAAGGGCCTATCCTTGGCCTAAGTGAGTTGGGACGTCGGTCCCAACTGCCACCGTAACCTAACCTAACCTAACCAAGAAATTATTAATTATAAATTAACTAAATTAGGGTATTCACGCTATCTGTTGAGCTGAGAAGTTAAAAAGTTAAGCAAGTCAACAACAAAAAAAATGTAGGTATAGGGTTGAATTTCAGCTCTCAACTTAACTTTTCCTTAAACTATACCCTATTTGGCTTTTAAGCTATTGACTTCTTGATATGGTGTTGCAAAATACGCTGATTACAAACATCTCAAATTCGTGATATTTTTATATATTTACAAAGTAAGGAAAGATGAAATATAAACTCATTAATTTAACTCAGAAACTAACCAGGAGGAGGATTTTTTTATCAAGTTTAGATTTTGCCAAGTGTGACCACCCTAATTTTTGTCACAATTGGTAAAAATTTTCGAATTTACACAAGCGCAAGGTAACCAAAAGAAATTCACGATTTTGAGCATTGAGCTTTTGCCTACACAAGCATGAATACCCTAAATTAAACAAAATTCCTAGAATTAGAATTTTTTTTTGATTTATAATTTTTTTAAATATTATTAATTAATTAATATCAATAAAAAAAATTTTTTTAATTAAATGTGATTTTAAATTAAAAATTATATAATTATCAAACTACAAAATTTTTTTTTAAATTGAAAAAGAAAATTTTATTTACTTTTAATTTATATATTTTTTTTTTAAATTTTTTAATTTTAAAAGAGACTAATGCTGGTTTATATCTTTTAGTAGTTATCGATTTTTCCAATTATAAAATTTATTTCACGAATATTTTTTATATTTTGAGTGTATTATATGAGCGGTCTTAACATCTTTGGGATAACCTGATATAGAGGATTCATTATTTTAAAACTATGAAAACATAACGATACTTAAAGCCATAATCTACTACCAAATTCCATTAAACCGACTCTCTAGTCAGACTAAGCTCTTAAAAGCATCTAAATTTAAAGCCAACAATATGTTTCTGGCTTATGTACCAACTTACTCCAATTTGCTCTCTATTGTTTAACTAAAATGCTTTTAATTTTCCTAAAAATTCTAGGAATCAGAAGTTAAACGTGCAGCAAAATAAACTTGTTTGTTTATCCACTATTGTCTAATTATTTTGCTCCATTTTCGTATAAACACAAATTATAATAATAAAAATAAAAGCCATAAAAGGCGTAAAAACATTAGTTAGTTGCTACTAAAATTTCATTCCTGGAAAAAATAAAGCTGTTCTAAATTAAGAACCTTTGCTGTATAAACCAACCAATTGGGTCACACGTACGTGCACAAATACATACGCACACTCGCATACATAGATACAAAAAAGTTTAAATACTTACTTGGCACCTGTAAGCTCAATAGAAAAAGCAATAATAAAAAAAGTTGCACAGATTTCAATTTATATATAGATATATATAGTTATGTATATATATTTCATGCCGCCATTTCAGTTAGCCATTTGGTTGCTTTCATACACATACAAGTACACACTATATTTGTTTTTTTTTCTGTTTTTTTATATAATAATATATATTTTATATATATGCTTGTTTATGTATTTATATTTTAGTATATATTATACAGTACATAACTTTAACTTAAATGTTAATGTTAATCGGCTTAGGTTTTTTTTTCTTGCTTATTTTTTATATAATTTATTTGTTTTTTTTTTGCTTTTGTAATTTTTACTTGTTTTAAATTTAATTTCCCCTCATTTAGATGCAAAGAAAAAGTCTTTGGTTTACCTTAAAAATATTATTCTGTTTGCTTTTTAGTTTTTGTTTATTTTTAATGCTTAAATGTTTAGGCTTAGTACATACAGGCGAATAATGTGTAACATTTTTCAAATTGTTATGTTTAGTTTGTAGCTGTGTGTGTGTGTGTATCTATGTGTCTATATGTATACATCATGGTATGTGTGTGCGTGTGTGTGTTTTAGTTTTTGCCAAAAAATATACAAAACTTGTTTTACGTATGAATGGTTATTTTTGGTTTTTGCTTTTTAAATGGAATTTTCTTTTTACTTAATTTTTAGGCCAAATTGTTTGTCTTTGTATTTATTTTTTACTCGATTTTATCTAACATATTGAAAATTGTACATTTTACTCAAAAATTATCTCTTAGAATTGGGTTGGCGTCTGCAAGTCGATTATTTAATATATTTATATTGCCTCCTAGTTGGATGCTCAATTTCCAAAGCTGCACTACAATTCGTTAGTGATTCATTAGTTCTTTGTCGTTAGTCAGGGGTCTGTACACAAATTCATTAAAAAGTAGGTTCACCATTTTATGGCTCTTCAAGCTTTCCTCAATTACAGAAAAACGATCCACTTGCCACCGCTGCATTACCAATTCGTCAATGATTCGTTAGTTCCTTTCTCGTAATGTTCATGAATGAAGGAGAAGAGAAGATTAGGTAGAAAAGTCTGCACTAATATTAGAAACTCGTACGTCATTACATTTTGCGTGCACAGTCCTTTAAGTAGAAGTAAATTGCCACCACGTCACTACTAATCGTGAGTCGTTCGTGAGTCTATTTCGAGCATGTTGACACAATCGTCACGAATGACAACAAGGCGAACTAAACAAGCTGGTATCTAAGGTTAATTGCTGTCGGTGCTCTAGAATTTAAAAGTCATTCATCAATCTATTTTGGGGAGTATTGACACAACTGTCAGAAATAAAAGCTTAAGGAGAATTAAGACGCGAATAGCATTGCTTAAGATCTAAAGCAATTGAGAAGGATATTATTTTCTTTTTTTTTCAAAAAATTTTGAATAAAGGCATGGATTTTTTTTCATTTCCATTATTTTTTCTGTAGTAATATTTTTCCTATCCTTAAAGAGTATCAACTGACACGTAGCTTCTAACAGAGAACTGCATTTTCTTTTTAGGCTCATATATTTAATATTGCTTCTGTTTTTGTAAATCTTCGGAATCGATGAATGGCAATAAGGAATGAATTTTGTTTAAATTTTTTTTTCGGAAAAATGTATTTCTCATCTTTAATGAATACCAACTGTTACAGAATCCATTAACTGACATCTGTACTTTTCTTTTTGGCTTTATAAATTTAATTTCCAGAATTAAATTCCGTTTAGATCGAGGCAATCAGACGATGAATTAGAAGTCTTTAATTATTTAATTTCATATTGAAGGATAAATGGAGAAGGCTCTATATTGCTTGGTCAAAACTAGCTATAAGGTAAGGCCTCCTGACTTTCACGGTGCAAGCTCAGGCTAATTCCAAAACTGTCTATTGCACGGAGGAACAAAATAAATTATATATTCGCACTGGAGCGTTTTTTCCATTTCTTCTGCTCATGAACGTGTGACGTCACTAGTTGCTCAAAAACATAATTTAGCCTTGCAAATGTTTATTATTACAAAGGCTGTTAATATGGCAGGGACAGGAGCGTGATAGCAAATTGCAGTGGAATTCTTTTCTTAGCGATTGAGTGTCCATTCCTTTTATTATATCATTTTAAATTTTTTATACAAATCGGTTAGTTTTCCCGGGTCTGCCGAAGGATGCGAAAGTTAAATTTCCTTTTGATTATGAGGCTTATAGTTTCTGTCTACATTTCGTAGGTACCGAAAATAATTTAATGAAAGTCAAAAAATCTTGTCATCGGAAGTACACTGAAAAATAATTTCATAGCTTCATAAGCGAATTGGTCTTAAAACAAAAACATTCACTAGCGAATGTAAGAATACAAATTCATATTTCGAGATAGCATGTTTGGCGTACACAAGTTCTGAATTTGTAGAAGTATGAAACTGAGTTTAAGAAGAATTCCATTGAATTGTATTATAAGATAGCTTCTATAAGAAATATGAATAAATTCGAGAAAGTTTCGAATTATTAATAGGAAAAAACGCCTTAAGAACATTTCGTGCTCATTGTAAGAATGTTTAGTCTTGAAAGTGAGTATTATATGCTTAATGCAAGGAAATATAGAGAGCAGAAAAGCTCTCTGAAGATTATTATACTTTAAGCAAATTTGAAACTTATAATAAATAAATTTCGGTTTTTATTATTCGGATTGTAACGATGCAATATCGTAGGATGATTTATTAGCTTTGTGATGTGTCTATTGGTTGGTACTTTAAATAGGATTTAACCAGCAAGTTCTTAAGGTTTTTTGGCCTTTTTTCAAGTTACTTAAAAACATCATATGAAGCTTAACATTTTTTTATTCTGGATCTTCATAAACTCAAAAAATGTTTAAGGAATTTTGGGAAACTGCCTTTTATTACATGAAAATTAGGACCCTTGCTTAAGTCCTTGCTCTCTGCCGTTTAGTGTTATTTTTCTGGACTTATGGTTTTTTTTGTAATTATTCTAAAATATAAGGGTGGGAAATAGATCTTTATAAAAACCAGATATTACTAAAAAACGTTTTGAAAGTTTCACTCATTTCTTCCAAAGATCATAGCAAAAAGCTATATTTTTCGCACAAATGTTATAAAAAAAATTATATCTTATATACAAAAAAAAACAAAATAATTTTTTTGGAATATCATAATATTTTAAGCAAATAGCATAAGAAAAAAATAGTTAAGCTACATTTTATAAATCCAACCTTATAAATAAAATTGGGTTCTCTGTCATTTCAGTGCCCTAGAACAAATTCTAATTAAAAAAATATTAAGTATAAATTATAAAAAAAATGTTAAATTATTCTCCTTCCTTTGGGAATTAACACTATATTGCATAAATATCATACGAAAAAATTTAACATGCAGCTGTTAAAAATAAAAGCCAATTAAAAATTAAAATATTGTCTCTTTAGGAAAGTAGTATTAAAAAAAATATTATTAGCCAAAAAAAAAAAAAAAAACAATTCTTTCGAATTTAATTAATTGATTTATTAAAACAAATTACAAAAAAAAAGTAATGGTTCTTCATCTTAAACAGACAAGGGGTCTAAAAACATCATTTAACTAAATCGTTATCGAAGTTCTGAAGAATTTCGGAGCAGTGTTGAACATTGTGTATTTTCATGAAAAAATAAAAAAAAATAAATTCTTTAAAATTATTTTTTGGGAATAAGAGTGATGATTTCGTATTAGCTAAAAGTCCGAAGCAATGTTTTCGATTTAAGACCATTTAGAAGGAAATTTTATAGGTTCTACTGTTTAAGTACAAAATATTTTAAGAAAGCTACTTTTTTATCAAATATCTACTATCTTTTTATTTTGTCAAATACGACTACCGATTGTAAGTAGTCTATTTTGTACGAGCTGCGCCGTACTTTTTAAAAAATACCCAAGGTATACTAAGTTGGGCCCAACTGTCATAGATCCCAAAGTTACCTAAAGTCTCAGCAGTGGGACTAGACAAGAATATAGAGACATGAAGTACGTCTGAACTGTCTGTACAAGCGTTTAAACCTCACAGCTAAGAGCAAACTAAGCTTTGAATTTGATCTTTTATGATATCACGGTATACAATATTTATTTCATTTCTTTTTAATAGCCAAATTATATTAATATAGTTTCCATTAGGGTAAGAATGTGATAAGCAGCTCAGAAAAAGCCAAAAATGTTAGAAACGTAATATATCAAATAAGGTAGATATGGTAAGCCAAATTTGCCAGTTCGAAAGTTTTTTTTTGGATGTTACCAAATACTATCGTATATAAAATTTTATGAACATCGTTAGATCCTACTAGTCAATAAAATGTTTATTAGCTCCGAATGTTTTGCATTTGCTTATGAAGTACTATTGTTACCAAATAAATTATTTTGAAGGAATCTTTTTTTTTTAATTTTTTAAGCACTCTACCAACATTTAATTATAATCAGTTGACTGTATCATATATTGAACATATCGGGCAAAACACTTAAAATCGGTTTTCTTTGTTTGTTTTCTTGAGTTTCATAACAAAATCCGAAAGTTATTTACTGTTGCTGTATTTTTTCAAACATTTTTTTTTGACCATTTTTTAAGCACTCAACCAACTTTAACCATAATCGGTTGACTATATTACATAGCCCCCATAGAACCTTTACCATTTGATAGTTCGGGGTTCTATTTTTAAATTTCTTAAGCAGTCTACCAGCTTTAACCATAATCGGTTGAGTATGTCATATAGAACCTATCGGACAAAAAAATCGGTTGTGCTTGTTTGATTTTTTAAAAGTTTTAAGAAAATTCCGAAGTTTTTTACAGTTCCTATATTTTTTCAAAAGAGGTTTACAATTATAGAGCATATAACTATATTATCGAACAACCAAAAAAATAGTTTTCAAAGCATAATTAATTTTTTTCATGATTAACCTAGTTAGTTATTCAAAGTTCCCAAACGCTGGTTTAAATTTTATGAAAATTAGTTGATTATCAATAAATTTTTTTTACGATAATAATAATAATAAGTATAAATTGGCAATCAATAGTTTTTTGAAATATTCGTGCTATCCATTCATTTACTAATTTGTATCTTATAATGGCACAGGGAAAGTCGTCCGTGTGCTAAATTATTTTTGCTATTTATTGTTTCAGCATTTTCGAAAATTAGCAAACAATAACTTTATAAAAAATTTTTTCGAATACTATTTTTTGCATTTGAAAATCGTTTTTTTTTTAAAGAAGTATGCTACGTAACTCTGAAAATTTGCGAAAATTAGCAAGCAATAACTTTATACAACATTTTTTCGAATACTATTTATTGCATATTTAAAAATCGTTATATTTTTCTCAATAAGTATGCATGGCAACTCTGAAAATTTTGCAAAATAGTTTAAGAAAGAGTGTTGTTGAGTAACATTTTTTTCCTACTTTTGTATTATTTACTGCTCTAGCTAGATAAGCCCGTTTCATACTCTGAAGCTAATAAATTTTGGAGAGTAACATTTTTCGTATACCATAGGAGCTTGATTTAAGCATTTTTTCTCATGAGGGGAGCTATTAAAAATTGACCCCAGTGAAATTGTAGTGCAGCGTTTGGAATTGACCCCAATGCAGGACATTGCAATTTGTATACTTTGGAAAAAAAAAACGGTCTCTTGCTTGGTGACAATACTGAAGGTTAAGTTGTGTTCGCGAATTTTTCTTATTTTTCATGTTTTTCAAGCTAAGTCCAACCCCAACCCAATTTTCGAACAATAGTTTAGTAAGTAATTTGCTTGTCTATGGATAACTACACTTCGCTATATACAGTTTATAATGCGTGGTGTATCTTGAGCTTTAGCTGCTTCAAAATCTTTACAAATACAAATACAACGCTGCGGCGGCGTCGCCTCGAAAATAAGGCTAAGCCTTTTTGTGTGCAACAACAAGAAGCAACAACAAGAACTGTGCGCGCCCCTGGCAACCCTAGACAAGATTTTAACCTTTACAAAATGCTTAATTTGGGGCGAATACTTGTTGTAGTTGGTGTTGCTGTTGTTGTTGTTGGTAGGAATTTCTGTTAATTTGTAGCTGGCTGCGACTTACATAAGTTAAGCTTTTAGCTCGTTTACCGTTTTTAGTAGGGGTTCTGTTACGGTTTTTTGCGCCTTTTGAAGTTTGCCTTCTCTTTCACACACACACACACACTTAAATACACACGCACACACTTAGTTACAGTTACATTTATGATTACGGTAACGTTTACAGTTTACAGTTAAGAGTTAGTTACAGTTACATTTACATTGGGTAGAGTTGTATTTTACTTGCTTTTATTGCAATTAGTTTAATTTGATATTATTCTTCGTTTGAGGGACATGCTGGAGCTTAATTTTTTTTTGTTTTACGCTGATTTTTTTTCGCTGCTGCTTATATACATTATTTAATTAAGTTTAGTTTTAAGTTTAAGTTTTACAATTTGCTTTAACGCCTAGAAGTATACTTTAGTTTTTTTTCTGCTCTTTTTCTGGTTTTTACTCTGCTTGCGTTTTTATATTCGTTTTTTTTGTGGTATTTTTTGTTTTTCAATTATTATCTTCATTCTCATTATCTTTTATCAGACACTATCACAAACAGTACGCTTCACTGCCGCAGCCATACCCCAAAAAATTCTATTATACTTGCAAACTTGCCACATTCCAGCGCCGCTTCCTGCTCCTGCCCCTTTCTTTGCTTTATGATGAGTTAGTTTCGAGTGTTTGCTACGTTGCTATACAAAAAATCTTTAAGTTTAGTCAGTTCGAATGAGCCATCCAATTTTTTTTTTTTGTTTTTTTTGTGTGTGTTTTAGGAAACGTTACATCTTGCGCTGCTTAGACATCCGTGCCGCAGCCCTCCTGATAGCCCTCATCCGGTGAATTGCGACTGCTGCTAATCAGCGCGCGTTTCAGCGCGGTTACGGGCGGCAGCACGGGCACGCCTCCCTTTTGCCATACCCTTATCGTCTTGGCATTTACGGGCTGCCCATTTGGCAGTATTGAGCAGGAACTGGAGCTCGTTGCGTTTGCCATTTGTGGCGTGGGCGAGGAAGACGCCGAATTTTGACTGCCTCCGCCATCGTGCAGTCGTGGCAAGGTACGGCTGCTAAAGTGTGGACTATTTTGTGCACTTACAGCGCTGGGTACGATGCCATGATTGAGCGTGGAGCTGAGCTGTTGCTGCAGCTGCTGCAGCGGATGCATTTGCAGATGATGATTATGCTGATGTTCGGCGCCAGGCACCAAGGGCAGGCCATAGTCATTGGGATAACCGCCTATTCCGCCGCCCGCTGAGCCCGACAAATTAGTAGTAGCTGTGGAGGTGGTCGAGCCATGTGGTATGCTGGCTGCCGAAGTACCCGGTTGCTGCACTGTAGCATTAAAGTGTGTGCGCGGAAAGGTTTTGCTAAAGTACTCCGCGCTGCGTTCATGCAGATCGTATAGCTGACTGGACTCTATGATGGGCGTTTTGTCTGTATAGCGTTTGAGAAACAGATCATCCGCGGAGCTAGCGCCAGCTGCAGTTTGTTCCCACAGACCCGAGGGATACAGCGAGTCACAGCCATTGGCGCGACTGTACTCGCCGCTAGCTGTGCCCAGCACGCCCACGCCCATGCCGGCCAGCTCCACGGCCGAGCCTAGATTAGCATTGAGTATGGCTGGTATTTTAAGATCTGCAAACTCATCGCTGCCAAAGCGTTTGGTATCATTAATCAAATCCGGATTATTGCCTGCCGAGGCTGTGGGCGATATAAAACAGCTGGCCGTGGACAGCACGCTGCCCGGATTGTCATAGCTATTGGTGGAGTAGGGCAGATCTGTCAGTCTAGGCGGCTTTTGCACGGGATTGGTGCTGCGATGTTCACCCAAAGCGCTGCCGCGACCGCTGCTCTTACGCTCCAGCGTGCCGCCTGTGCCATCTATGCAATTGGCCACTGCGCCATTGGCTATGACCATGCCAGCTATGCTGCCATTACCTGTGGCCGGTTGCGTTTTGTTTGTTATGGAGTTTTGATGATTCACCGACGTGATGACCTCCATATGATTAGGCGTCTTGCTGTCCGCATAAGGCTGTCTTTTGACGCGCAAAAGCAAACACATGGCCACGGCCAGGGCAAATACGATGAGCGCCACCAGCGCTGCGCTGATGCCTACAATCTGACCGCTGCCCAGCGAGGCCATGCCTGCGGCACGCATGCTCACATGCAGCGTAAAGTTGGCTTCCGCCGTGCCCGCACGATTCTCGGCTACGCAGTAAAACTCACTGGAGTCCGTCTCTTGAGCATTGGTCAGCACCAGCCGTGAGCGTTTCTCAAAGCCGCCATTATTGGCCAGCTCCTCGTACATGTGCACGCGTTGGTAGGCACTAAAGGCGCTATTGTTGGCCAACAGACGTCCATTCCAGTACCAGTTGATGCTGGCCGCGGGCACAGCGCGCGCTCTGCAGGTGATGGAGGCATTTTCACCCATGCTGGTTTCCACGTAATGTGAAATGGGCAACATTTCCGGGCGACAGGCAAAGTCATCCACATGCAGCTCTGCAAAGCTGCGATCTATGATGCGTTCTGGACCGCCCGCGCAAATGGGTGCCACGGGATAGGGTATATTACGCTGCATTAACCAGAGCTTGGCATCGCGTAGGCGACAATCGCAGAGCCAGGGATTATCGTGCAGCTCTATGCCGTGCAGTCGACTCAGCGTTTCGATGGTCTTGGGTAACAGCTCGCTGAGCTTATTACCATTGAGTCTCAAGGTGGTTAGGCCCTGAAGGCCAGCAAAGGCCTGCGGCGATATGGTCTGTATATCGCAGTGTGAGAGATCTAGCTTGTGCAGCGCCGGCGTGCTGCCAAAAGCCTGCGCATCGATCTTGTGTATATGATTGGAGGCTAGCGTTAGCTCACGCAGTGAGCTTATGTAGCTGAGCGCCAAGGAGGGCACCACCACCAGCAAATTATGTGATAAATCCAGTTCGACCAGATTGGTCAGACCCTTAAAGGTCTCACGTTCGATTTCGCCTATTTTACAATTACGCAGATAGAGCTTCTGCAGATTGAGCAGATTGGCGCGCACAAACTGCTCATTGGCCAGCGTTTGTAGCTTATTGCCCGACATATCCAGCACTTGGGTGGAGGGATCTATGTGCTCGGGTATTTGTATGAGCAAACGATCTATGCACTCGACGGTTTGTTTGCCACCCTTCCATTTACAGGCGCAGACAGTTTGACAGCTGCTGAGCTGTGGCTGCATTAAAGCATTGTCCGGTCCCTCGTCTACGCCGGGCAGCTGAAACGGCGCCATATAGTCATCGGTCATGGGCTGACTATCCGCAACGGAATAGACTTCATTGTTGTTATCGCGTTGTGCATTGTGCTTGCTGTGGTAGGAGTTGCCCGTGGAGCTGCTGCCAGCGGAATTGGCATACAACAGCTGTTTGTGTGGAGGAGCAGCATTAGCGTTGTAGCGCGAGGCGTTGCCAGGACTACTGTGCAGCTGCAGCAGCAGCAAACAGAGCAGCATTGAGGCAAATCCTTTGATGTGGCATGGTTGCTGCTGTTGTTGATGTTTCGCTTTGCTGATATGCATATTGATGATTAGTCGACAGCTGCCTGTAGTAACATGGATATGTGGTTAGTTGCTCCCAGCGTGCTTTCTAAAGCGGACGCTCTTTATATGTTGTGGATATGCAAAAGTTGCTTTGACGTTTTTCCAAGTTTTTCTCGGGGTTATGTCATGTGGTTGGTTTTGCTCTCTTTTTTAATTATCGTAAAAGTATAACGCGTTTGTCTCACTTTGGAAATTTCAGAAATATGTATGGAGACCCCGAAAAAAAAAAAACAGTCACGAATATACGCACGGCAAAAATATTGGCCAACCGGAAAATTGATTAATTGCCTTGGCTTAAAGGTTCAGTAGTCGCACTGGACCTGAGGCTTTGTGTAGTAGGGCGGCCCTTTGAGGCGCCTCGCGTTAGAGACATTGTTGTTGTTGTTGTAGTGGCTTTTGTTGTTGCAAATATTTTCATGTTTTGGCGTAATTAGCGGCGCCCGGTCGGTCGCGTCGTTATTTTTAGTGGGCGTCCGTAGCGAGTTGCGAGTTTTTGGGATTTGGTTTTGGAGCAACTTCACCCACCGCGTCGCCAGATGATAATCGTTTTCCGTTGCTTTACAAAGCCCGCCACACACACACACACAGTAGCACTAGCACCAACACACACTCACTTAGAGCCAGCTAACGAGCGCAGTTTACGCAACTTGCGGCAGGTTCGCTTCTATTTTTTTTTGTATTTTTTGTGATTTTTTTTTTTTTGTTAATTCAACAAATTTTATTTTCGGCCTTTTGCAACGTTTTCGCTTTTCACTTGTTGTTGTTGCTTTAGTAGTTGTTGCTGCTGCTGCTGCTTACCACGCAAAGCTTTAATTTTCATCGCGTTTTCGGTTTCGTTACCATTAACTGGGTTTATAAACGTCGTCGTCGTCGTTGTCGTTTTCGTTTCGCCTTATATTCGTGGCTAAAATCTCAACACGTAGTACTATATATTACCGACGAACCAACCAAACCAAACGACAGGCGATTCCGACAAACCAAACCAAACCGACGCTCTGAGTTTCATTCACATTTAGCCACAATTTTCATCGATTTTCATACAAAAAACGCTTTCAACTGTTTCACTTTGAGCAAAAAATTTTAGCCCAAGCACAACATCATCATGAACAACTTCATCATCATCATTTCAACACTCTGTGGCAGTTACACTTGGCTTTGCTGCCGCCTCTGCCTCTTTTTTTTTGTATTCTTATTCAAAAAGCTACTCAAAGCTACACAGCGCGAAACCAACCGCTCGGCAGCGTAAATCGACTTTGACTGAGTCGTCGCTGCCGCAGCTGCTGCTGCTGAGGCCAAACGTATCCGTATCTGTAACAACTTGCCACACTTCGGCTGGCACTTCGTGCCGCAAGCTTCGTGTGCAACTAAGCGCGCAGAGAGGGCAGAGCGCGTACGTAACTCAGCAGAGAGAGCGCTCTTGCGTTTCCTTTTTGGCAACATGTTCGTTGAACCGTTTGAACTTCACAGGCATGTTGCATGCAACATTTTTAGCTGATCGGCTTTAACTGTAAGCGGCAAGAGCGTTCGCTACTCAAGCATGAGAAAGCAGCGGGCAAAGCAAAGTACAAGAAAAAATAAACAAACGCTGAGAACGAGGTAAAAGTTGTTGGGGTTGCGACAGAAATCGCTTTGAAAGCAAATTGAGGTGTTTAAAGAAATTTTGTGCTTTGAGAATGAGAAACATTTTAAAGAACATAGTATGGCAATTGTTGCAGATAAAGAGCTAGTTGAGGAGCTCTAGGGCTTAACAAAAAAATCATAGCTTATCAAAGAAATGTTTATAAAACAAACAAAAAACCGGAATATATAGATGATTCGATTAAAAATTCGAATTTCGAAAAAAAAAATAATTTCTAATATTGGCAAGTATTTCTATCGAAATCATAGATATTGGCTTAAACAGGGGCTCCCATTACTTTTTTTTTGCAGATTTATAAACTAAAAAATAAATAAACTGCTAATAAAAATCGAGTAGGATGTATTTTTTTTAAATTGTAATGGCTAAGACATATGTTGAACATGGTCTTTAAAGTAATTATTCTATATTTTTTTCAAAGAATCTTAATATTCAAAAACTTAATAGCTAAAGAAGTTAATTTATCCAAAGTAATGAAAACCAAAAAATTTTCGGAGTGGCCTCCACGGCTTCAGTTTTTTAAAAAAATTTGTTCCTCTTAATCTAAGGATCCAATAAAGATAATAATAATACGATCCTAAGGGTCGTAGTGCAGCAATTCTTATTATTATAATTCTTATCGAAAAAGAATTTTATTATAACATAAAAAAAAAACTTAAGTCTTTTCTTCTTATAAATATGGTAATATAAAATATTTGTTACCTTATAAAAGCTATAGGGAACTTTTTTGAGGATAATTTAAAATATATCTATCTAGTACGATAGATATGTTTAAAACAAAATTGTTTAAAAATAGACATGACCTTATCCTTCATAAACATCCATTACCAGCTATGAAAAAAAAAGTGAGTAAAAGATAAGGTTTATAAAAATTTGTATTTTTTTAAATTCAATCAAATCATTCTAAATCGAATGAAATTGTGTTAAATTTTTTTTCTAAATTCAACTAAACTCGGTGTATATTTTAAGCTGCATAAAACTATTGCCATGGAATAAAATAAAAATTATTTATTATTTACAGATAGTACAGTTTACAAAACTATATCTAACTTAAGTTTATATAGCGCAAAATAAAAATTAAAAATAATAAAAATTGAGCTAAATCGAATGAAACTTAAAATTTTTTTTTTTTCAAAATCGGATTAAATTAAAACTGAGCCGGATAGATTTGAGTGAATTTTAACACTATTTCTATCAAAAGGTGACGATACATTTAAACATTTATAAAAAAAAATTGGATTTGTCTTTTGGTATTATAGCCATATATAGTTGTACAAGAAGTAAATAAATATTATTTTTGGATAAACGATTAAGAGAATTATTTTTAGTTAAACACACCCCGGTAGAAATAGTTTTGAAAAAAGAATTATCTGGAATTTACCAAAAATCATATCATATATCAAATTTTATCTTAGAATCGTCATTGTGCTTGATCCAATTGAGCTATAATCTAAATATTATATCCATTTGATAAGTAATGGCAACCATTTTTATATGAAGTAGCTTAGAATGAATTGCATTCTTAATTATTATAATACAAACAAGCTGGAATACATTTGGAACATTTCAAATAATAAATAACCTTTTGACAAAAAAAAAGTCTTATTTGTCGGACTCTTTTAAATTCTTTGAATAAGATTCCTATAAATAAATTCAAATGTTTTAAAGCCATATATATGTAAATATTAATATATTCCTGTAAATATAGTTTCTTCTTTTCCTAGAAACCCTTTGTTCACTATTTAGTGAACAATCAAAAATCTTTAAATAGTGAACCATATTTTGAATGCATATTCAAGGAGAAACGAATGAAAACACATTAAAAGGAATCAGAAACGAAAGCGGATATTCCCCTTTATTGTACTTTTGCTGTATATTTTTATTTTCCTACAAATATATTCTAATGATATCTTGCACAAATGCCAATTTTTAACAAATAAAATGAGTTTTAAATAAAAAATGTCAAACTTGATAGAGTGAACAGTTTTGATACTGTGAACAGGCCTTGCAATAATTAGTTCACTAAATCCAGACACGACTGTAATATGACTTTAAACGATTTTTAAAGAAAACATTCTCATATTTATACCCTGTACCGTATGGTACCAAGGGTATATTAAGTTTGTGCAAGCCGAAAATGTATGTAACATATAGAAGGAGACGTCGGCGATACCCCAAAGTTACCTAAAATATGATCAGGGTGAATAGATAATAGTAGATATAGTCGATATACCCATGTCCGTCTGTCCGTCTGTTCGCCCGTCCGGGTGAACGCCTAGATCTCAGAAATGGTAAGAGCTAGAGTTACCAAACTTTCACATTAGATTCCATATTAATCCATAGGAGACAAGCTTATTTTATTTTTTTGATATCGGGGATAAATTATATAGCTCCCATGGGGATGTTTGAGACGACCTCGACAAAAAAAATAAGTTTTAGATGAATAATTCTTTTGCTTATGAAGATATCGTAACCAAATTTGGTATTCGAAAGTTTATAGTTCCCAATAACAGTACCAAATTTGATCGAAATCGGTTGACTATATCATGTAGCTCCAATAGGTCCGATCTTCTAAAAAATCGATTTTTTAACAAAATTTGTTGTGTTTCGTTTGTTTGTTAAGATATAGGGACCAAATTTGACATTCGTGAGTATTTTATAGTTCCTAAGTACTGTACTAAAATTAATCCCAATCGTTTGACTAGATCATATAGCTCCCATAGGACCAATCGGTCCAAAAACACGTTTTTTATACAAAATTCGATGTGTTTTGTTTGTTTGTAAAGATATTTGAAATAAATTTGGCATTCATATCTTTTTTAAGATATTTAAGACCTGTGTGAAATTTTATTGAAATCGGTTGACTATATCATATAGCTCCCATAGGAACGATCGGTCAAAAACAAATTTTTGCTTAAAAATTCTTCTGTTTTTGGTTTTTTGTGAAGAAATCGGACTTTATTACATGCTAGTGGTCAGGTATCCTAAAGTCGTCCGCGCCTGACTTTACGTACGCCATTTTTTTTAACATATTTCTGCCTAAATTAATAATCCGTCTGTCATTATTGTTCCTCGCAGACAATTTTTGACTTATTTTATTTGAATTTATATATAATTTTAAATTGATTTTTTACCCTAAGTATGTTAAAATTTAAAGAAATCAATGTAATAGTACTCACAATTTTTATAAATCATGCGAATCAATTAGTTTTTAATCTTCTTTCTTTTTTGTTTCGAAAATTTTCCAAAATAATATCCTTCAGAATTAGTATCAAAAACTACCCAAGCATTAAACTAGTAAAGAATGAATAGCGATTAATTTTGAATTTTAAGTATTAACTTTATGTTAAGTAGTCTGATTGCCAATAAATGAATTAAAAAAACCCTAAGTATGAGAAATACGAAAACAAAAATTTTTCTACGATTTTTAGATGATTTTTTAGTATAAGGGAATATATTTCCGGTAATACCAAAATCAAGTTATTATTCCGTAACGCAGACAAATTAACAACGTGTCGTAGGTCCCTTAATTTGCGCCCTCTTGCGGACAACTTTTAAACTTAGTCTGACTTATCTTATTTAATTTGCATTTGTTTCGTCAATACATCAATTTAGCTAAGTTCAGTCGGCTCCAGTTCATTAGGTTTCAGCTCATTAGGCTCCAGTTCATTAAATTCCATTTCATTAGTCTCAAGTTCATTTAATAATAATTATGCTCATTATTTCCATAAAATTGAACAGATTTAGCTATGATCGAAAATGTGTTTTGAATTTTGTAGGTCTAGGGAGCAAAACTGCAAATCGGTTGGAGGCGTGGAACGAAGGTGCAAAATATCAACATCGATGTTTTCAAAAGGTTCACATAAGGCTTTATACCAATCTTATACTTTATACCAAGACTTTAGCTCATGTAAATATGGAAATTCATTTGCATAGAGTTGAATTTTAAATAAGTTTATCGGCACAAAATATAGATTATTAAATATAATAGATTTTTAATTTTTATTTATTTTATTTTTAATTTATTGCCAATCAGCCTATTTAAAATTAAGTCTATAATCCAATAGGAAATAACTAAGTTAATCGCAGCTTACAAAGAAAGTGTCATCCGTAGTATGGCCAAGTCAATTTTGAGCGAAACCGGGACATTTTTTACAAAAAGTACTAAAATTGAACTTAAAACCATTTTTTTTAGGAACAAAACTTTATTGTTCAAATTAAATTTGTTAGACGATTCCATTGTTATAGATAATTTGAATCTATTTTTCTGTTGCTTTTTTGCTTAAGCAATATTGGATGCTCTTTCAAAAAATTTTAAAATTCAACGCATTTTTACTATGAAAATCCAAGCCATCCGTAGGTAGTTATAGGGGCACTGGGACGTATCCTTTTAAAACTGGGCTGTGATCCCATTTTTCCGGTCCAGTTGGCCACTCTTATCCTCTGTATAATGGTTAAGAACTCAAATACTATGTTTGATTAAATGAAGGTGATTAATAAAGCAATGAAAGAAATATAATTTAATTATCTATATCGAAATTTAACATCCTACATTTATTCTACATATATTGCAAAATTTTTAATTCTAAAGACATTCTCAGGGTCTTGCAGCATGTTTTAAACAAAACTTTTAGTCTTTACTCATCTGTTCTGCCAGTTATACGTTTAATTATAAATAAATGGATACTATACAAACTGGTTGTCTACTATTATAGAGTCGTAAATGCTTCCTTCCTCTTACTGCATAAACAATGGAGCAGAGTAAAAATGAAATAAGCAGCCCCGTGCCAAAATCTCCTGTTTGTTTGTTTTATTTCGATGCTTTTGACACAGCAGCAATTTGTAGATCTCCCCAAAAATAAAAACAAATGGGAAACCAATAATAAGCAAGAAGTTTAGTTGGGAATTTTGTTTAAGCTGTATATATTTAAAGGAAATAAAGCACATACAAAAAAATAAAATATAGTAAAATAAGATAAAATAAAATAAAATAAAATAAAAAATGAAATCAAAAATATTATAAAAAATTGAACAAAATAAATAAAAATAAAATGAAATACAACTAAATTAAAATATAGTAAAACAAAATAAAACACAGTGAAATAAAATAAAACAAAATAGAATAAAATCAAAAAAATAAACAAATAAAATAGAATAAAATAAAAAAATTTAAATAAAATAAAAAAATTTAATTGAAATAAAACAAAATTTAGTAAAATAAGAAAATGTAAAAGAAAAGAAATAGAACATAATCTGTTAAAATATAAGATGAAATCGCCTTTGGAACAATCTAATAATTCTTCATAAAAGTTGTAGAGGTCTGTGCACATCTCTTCATTGAATTCTTGCTTGATAAATAACTGGCCAAAGCTTTTGAAAATTGATTTGTGCTTTTCGAAGCGACTTTAAAGATGGGAAATGTATGTGTCGAGAATTGGCAATCTTCAATTCCTTGAGGTCCAACGTTGGAGGAGTTTTTTTGACGATCACATCGACGCGGCTTTTTGATTTCAATTTCGTACTCGGAACTAGGAAAGGAATAGATTGAAACTTGTCGCTCGTTTCCGCGCGAACCCAGTTTCAAGGCGCGCGCTCACATATCCGGGCTGAATAATAATAATAAAAATTATAGAAGATGGATTTCTCCTATACCTTGCACTTTATAAAAAAACATAAAAATTCGAAATTTTCTTAACTTGAATTTTAATTTTTGGCATTTGCGGATTTTAATTTTTGCATTTATTTCGAATTTAGGAAGCCTAGAAAAAATTTATGTTGACTTATAAATGGAAAAAAGTTTTTTAATAACGATTTCCTAGGCGTTTTATGTTTTTGCGATATATGTTAATATACTAATTTGGACACATTTTTTTTGTAACCCTTCCTTAAGACTTTACATACGATCGTGGATTTCAAAAATTGTTATGTGTCATATTTTCCTGCCTCACAAAATGGCAGCTTCTAAAGAACTATCTTTTGATGTTCTTCCTCTTCAGCCGTTCACGTCATTTCTATGAACAAGCCACCTATATGCCTCATAAACTACCTTTTGGAACCCTCTTTGTTCTAGCATCAGTCTGCACAATGAGAAATAATCGATTTGCCCATCTATAATGAAGACAATTGTCAGCTCAAATCGGACTTAACCAATTACAGGGCACAACCAAGTCAAGACATCTTGAGCGTAGCATCCACTTCTTATGTTTATACCATAATCCTCAATATCCATGGCAAAAAACGACCAAAACAAAAAAAAAATTGATTTGTATAAATATATTTTGAATATGAATATAAAAAAAATGGCGGACGTAAAGTCGGGCGCGGACGACCTTAGGATACCCTGTACCACTAGCTTGTAATAAAGTCCGATTTCTTCACAAAAAACCAAAAACAGAAGAATTTTTATGGGAGCTATATGATATAGTCAACCGATTTCAATAAAATTTCACACAGTGCTTAAATACCTTAAAAAAGATCTGAATGCTTAATTTATTTCAAATATCTTTACAAACAAACAAAACTCATCGAATTTTGTATAAAAAACGTGTTTTTGGACCGATTGGTCCTATGGGTGCTATATGATGTAGTCAAACGATTTGGATTAAATTTAGTACAGTGCTTAGGAACTATAAAATACTCACGAATTTGGTCCCAATATCTTAACAAACAAACGAAACACAACGAATTTTGTTAAAAAATCGATTTTTTGGAAGATCGGACCTATGGGAGCTATGTGATATAGTCAACCGATTTTGTTCAACTTGGGAACATTGCTTAAGTGCTCTAAAACATTTCCAAACGCCAAATCTAATTACGATATCTTTATTAAAAAACAAAATATACCGAATTTTTTATTTAAAAAAGTTATTTTGGCCGATCGGTCCTATGGGAGCTATATGATATAGTCAACCGATTTTGATCAAATTTGGTACAGTGATTGGGAACTATAAAAAGTTGGTTACGATATCTTCATAAACAAACGAATTATTCATCTAAAACTCTTTTTTTTGTCGAGGTCGTCTCAAACACCCCTATGGGAGCTATATAATTTATCCCCGATATCAAAAAAATAAAATAAACTTGTCTCCTATGGAATAATATGGGATCTAATGTGAAAGTTTGGTTACTCTAGCTCTTACCATCTCTGAGATCTAGGCGTTCAAACGGACAGACGGACGGACGGACATGGGTATATCGACTTCTCTATTCACCCTGATCATATTTTAGGTAACTTTGGGGTGTCTCCGACGTCTCCTTCTATATGTTACATACATTTTCGGCTTGCACAAACTTAATATACCCTTTGTACCATACGGTACAGGGTATAAAAAAATAAAATACAATAAGAAAGATCACAAAAAAAGAAAATCAAAAGATTTTCGGCACAACCCCTCGGATTAGGTGTACTTAAGTCGCACAAACCAAACCAGACAAACGACGCGTCGATCAAAGAAGAAGAAGAAGCAGCAGCGCTTTTTAGTGCCTTGAGAAGTAATTTTGTTTTGACTCTTTCATGACTCACATCCGCCAGATACACAAATCAAAGCAAACGAAATGAAACGAAGCGCAATGAATGAATGAATGAATGATTGGCTTGCATGAATTGGATTGCATTGTGTGTGTCTATGTGTCAGTGTGTATCTGTGTCTGTCCATGTTCATTGAATAACCAGCAAATAAATATCAAATAATTTCACAATAAAATTAAATTTGAATGCCAAGTACAGACGCGTCATAAACTTTAAGACAGGAAAAGTTGCAAGCTAAAAGCTGCATAAGATAAAGATGCATGTGAGCGGAGGGGCCCCCTATTTAATTGAGTTTAATGATGAAATACAATATGCAGATACATATACATATGTAAAGATACAGCTGCTTAAGCTACGAATCGTTTAACCTAATTATGTTGCAGCTTTAAGTTTAGTTAATTTAAATTTAATTAGCTTTTTCCTTTAAGAAATTTGACGAACTGGAACTTAAAATTTGCAACTGAAGAAATTCAAGCTTATTATTAGCTAAAATCTTGTATATATCCAGCTCTTTTTTCTTAAATATTTTCTAGTAAATATACTCTACTTTAAAGTGCCTGTAATTTTATTTTATATTTATGTTTTCTGTTTACTGGAAAGTTTCGTAATTCTTTCAGCTCCAAGTGACAGCTTAATGTGCCCCCAAGAGCTGCTCTAGTTAAAAACCTTAAGATCTTTATCTTGGTGCTGCTTTGGCTGTTGTCAGAGAAAACTTGTTGCAAATATTAAATATTCCTTGAAGATGTTATTTATTATTTCCACTATTATATATATAAATTGGGTTTGCTTTTTTGCAATTTAAAGATTTAAATCACTCGGCTGCAATTTATACTTTGTATATAAAAATGATAATTTCCGAATTCAAATAAAAGATCTTGATTTTGTTTATGTATGTAATGCAAAGAGTTGATTGCTTTGGCAAAAAAAACTATCTTGTTTTTCTGCTGATCACAAAAAAACGGCCAACCAAGCCAAAAAGCTACAAGATAGAAGCTACAGATACAGATACAAAGACAGATATACCGATAGACAGACAATCTTTTAATGATGCGGCCAAGACTCGGGCTCAGATTGAGCCAGCGCCGGCTGTGGCTTTGGCTGAGACCCAAAACTGTGACTGTGGCAACCTACAACGTACAGAGATACACACATTGCCACAACCACAGCCGCAAAGATACAGATACAAGCCAAAGCAACGGAGCAACGTAAGCGTTAAACTAATTACCTGGCAGCGTATAAGTTACTTCACCTGCGGGCCACTCGAGGGCAGTGAGTCGTCAGGTAGTTGGGATGGCTTTTTGCCTGTCTTCTTCTGCTTCTTCGAATTGAGCAAGATGCGTTGGCTGCGACAACAACAACAACGAAAACAAAAACCAGAGACCAGACCCCAGACCTCGACGATGACGTTGGACGGTACATGATATCTCATGTTGGTAGACAGGAAACGCGTTGTGTTTCTGTCTGTGTCTGTGTGTATCTGTGTGTGTCTTTATTGCATATGAATGAAATTGCATAGTTGGGGCAACAGCAGCAGCAGCGGCAGCAGCATCAGTTTGAAAAGTATCTTGCCAGCTGCCCGCCTTGGCAAATGCATGAGAAGTTTTCGCAGTAAACTTGTTTTCAAGCCATACTTATGCATATGTTCTATGCTCTAGCCGAGAGTATCTATGTTTCGTCAAGTTCTTGTTATTACTAAAAGTTATTAGTAAAATAATGCCCAGCGGCTATTCTTGGTCTTTCAAGATGTGTAACAGTCTAAAGCTGTTAAAGTTAGTTACGCAAATGATTTTAGGAACGGCGTAACGTCTGCCAGCTGTCATTTCGAAATTGTATCTACTAGATACATTTGGGTTCTAAGAATTGGGGCTTTATTTAGGCGGATCTGTTGGTTTGAGTTTATGAGCGACTTTTGGAAATGAAATGAATCTGTGCAAGAAAAATATTTGAAATTGAAGAGAAAACGAAAGATTTTAAAACTTTTTAGTATTAGTTTTTATAAAATCTATATTTGGCAGACATTTAAAATCGCAAATTCGAATGGGTTTGAGCGAATATAAGTTTTAAATTGAAACTATTTTTATAATTTGTATCCTAAAGATTTTTTTGGAAGTCCAACGCATTTGAGATTTTACAACATCGAAATACATTTTTCTTATATCTTTATTTGCTAAATATGCAAAAATAATATTGTTTTCATTTATAATTGATGTCGAATCGGCAATTTTTATTGTAGATGGAACAAAATATGGGCCAGGAGTAATTTAATATTTTTTAAAATTTTTTATCCCAGGACGCCAATTAAATGCCTAAAATACTTTTCGGAAAATTAAGAATAATTGTATTATAATGATTAATACAAACAAAATATTTTTTTTTTTGAGTTTACATCTTTAATCAAAATTGGACTGTTAAAACTTTTAATAATATTTAACTTAAGTTTAAACAAAAAATTTTTGCTTTTTTTATCCTTTGTAAAGAACAAGAAACTGGCCGTAACAATTTTTAAAAATAAGAATGCTTATTGATAAAATATTATTATATATTTATTTTTTTTTAAACTTAGCCATTTATTCTTATTTAAAAAAAAAACATGTTTTTATTTTTCATTTACTTGTGGGAATTCCTCTTTTCGGTTTTTTGTCGTTTGCATTGTCACTTGGATGTCTTCCGGATTTTCTTACACAAAATATAATTTAACTAAAATAAAATTGCAAAAAAAAAAATAATAATTATAGCCCGTTTTTATTTGTTTAACATTTAAATTTTTTTTCTGTTTATAGAGTAGTTCTCCCATTGACAAATAAAACCCTTTTTTTTTTAGAATAATAAGTAGAAATTAATATATCAAAAAAATGTTTTTTTAATTCCCAGTAGGAAAATGAAATTACATTTTTTGTAGTATAAAAAATCTGGGCTTAATATAGACTTACATTATTATGACTCTCCAAAATTATAATCGATACAATAAAAGAGAAAAAATAACTTGTCTTAGAGGTATTTGTGATATATACAAAAATAAAAAGATGTATTTGTAAATTTTTAGGTAATACTTGAAGATTCTTATCTATTCTGTGAAATATATAAAGATAACAAGATATTTTTGAAAATTTTTAAGTAAGATCTTGAAGATTCTTATCTATTTTATGTCAAATCCTAGCCAAATCTATTTCGAAAGGCATATTTATTAAGGCACAGTCAGAAATTATAATCCAAATAATATATACAGGTCCTTACGTTCCGCACATTTTAGGACGATCTTTGAGATTTATGTAATACTTACATATTTAATGAAGGTACTTTCCAATCTTGACCTTGAAAATCTGTTGTTTTTGTAATTCTGATTACTTATCGAGCTATCGATTACAGATTTTCCTTTGACTACGATTAATAAGTAAATTGCAATAAAAACAAAAATTTTGAGTTAAAAAAAAAAATAAATTTAAAATAAGGTTTAATTATATTTTTAAACATATTAACTTTTAAATACTTTTTAACTATATTTTACAAATTCTGATTATTAACGCATTATCGATAGCAGACTTTATCTTGACAAGCTATATTTCGCAAATTTTAATAAGTTTTATTTTTTTTCGTAAAAAAATCGATTTAAAAAAAGTTTTAATTTTTTATTCTTTGATATTTTCCAACAATTTTTTTTTATAAATTCTGGTAATTATCTTCTTTTCCAGACTTGTCTTTATTTACTTAACCTATTTGTATCTTAACAATTTTTTTTGTTTTTTTTTAGCCATTTTTTTTTTAATTATTTACTAGTGGGCCCGGCAGATGTTGTTCTGCCCAAACTTTTTGAATACTCTTAAAGTGTATAAACATCGTAGGATCCTCTATTTAGCTTATCTAAACGATCATAGGATTTTTGAATTGACTTTCATGACTTCTTTAAAAAGCCGTATGTACGAACTTAAGTATCCTTAAGAGAGCTCGCATCTCTAATAAATTCATGCCCCACAGAAACTGTATTTCAACCCCTTTGCGACAAAGTTTCTGTCTGCACTTAATGTCCAATACCCGATGTTGAACAATTTTCAACTATACTTTATTTACAATATTCACAAAAATGCGTATATCTCACGAGCCTATACACACAATCATATCCCCATAGGATTAAAATCTCTATTTTGACAACCTCTACCACGCGCAAAAATCAGATTTGAAATTCATCGACGCGTTCATGGGAACACCCGTAACACGTAAAACATAAGTTTGTTCCTTTATATAAAATTCTTGTGTCACAATACCACTCCGAAAAGGCTGGACCGATTCTCATGAAATTTTGTGTGCCTCAATAAAATAAAATTTAAAACGTTTATAATTTTTATGTGTTTCATTTCGACAAAAACAATTAACTAAAAATATTAGTTAATCTGACAATGTTCACAATGCCAACCTAAATTAAAAAAATATATTAGGGGTGGCAGACCTTATCACTTAGGGGATGAAAAATATATGGTTACTTATTCTCAGACCTACCCAATAGGCACACAAAATTTCATGAGAATCGTTCCAGCCGTTTCGGAGGAGTATGGGCACTAACATTGTGACACGGGAATTTTATATAAGAGATTTAAAAAAATATTAAGTAGCACATTTAATTCAAGCGATCTCCAATTACATAGGCCAACATAGTTGCTGGAAAGATGAGGATCATTTCCGAAGTAATTTGCTGCGTTGAATCCGAGCTCACAAAATTTGTTTGCACCATCTACAATACATAATATGAAAAGTAGAAAACGCCAATTTTCGGTTACATAACCTCAAATATCTCAAAATTCTGACGTAATGGAACAATTGTGATTCTACGCAACAAATCACTTCGGCAATTACCTTTAGCTTCCCGACAACTGACATGACTCCGGTATTTGTAGACCTGTGACATTTGCGAACTTATGCTTATTTTATGACGTCATATGACATAGTACCTTGTAATAGTGTTAAATACCGATAAATTCTCCTACTTGTTTGATTATATGATGAAGCTAGCTAAGAATATTTGCTTTGAGATTTAGCAAGATATTTGACCAAAAAGCTCTAGGGCGTAAAATTCCTTATATTTCGTAAACAATATTTTTATCTACAGTTGACTTTATACACGATATATAGCGTGAAGAGTAGTGTGCTTATAGACCATGGTACTTCCGCACCTAAACACTGCCCACTTATCGTAGTCACCTCAAAGATGGTTATCTGTGATAGACATTGTAGAACGATATTCTACAGAATTTTACGTTCTGCAAATCTTTAAAGTATTTAAAATGCTAACAAAAAAAAGCGATTAGTTTTTTATCGCTAAGATACATATTTTTACAATAAATATTTATTTCAGTTGAATTAACAAAATCTTTAATATTAGAAGTAGATTATCGCTAGTTTAGTTGTTAAAGTAAATTTTTGGCAAAATTTGTATTTTCCCAAAAACTACATACCAGATCTCTTTGAGACTTATCAAAATTGACCATCTACTATATCCATATCTGATAAAAATCTAACACACTTTAGTCTGTCCAAGTTTTTTTTTAACTACAATTAGATTTGTGTTCCCAAAAGTAAATTCCAATCGTTATTTTTTTTTTCAAGATCCACCATAATAATACTCATAACAAGATGCAAGTTAGCTTCATAAAGCATAAAACTCAATCCACAAGTGTATCTTAACTTCGTTTCCGCCAAGTTAACATATCTTATTTTTTTTTTGCTTATTTTCTTTTTTTTCGTTGCTGTGTTTTTCTAAGCTTTATTCATGCAAAAAAGAAACCTGCAAGCTGCTCAAGTTCCAATTCATTGCATGCTCAATACTTGAAGTACTTGCCATGGACACTTGAAAGAGGCAGCCGAAGAAATCGCAGAAGTAAAAAACGCTCCAAAAAGACGAAAACGAAATAATAAGAAAAACAAACTTAATAAATAAGAAACAAAAACCGAACCACCTACAATATCAGCAACATTGATTAAGGTCAGTTATGGCTCTCGATTTTCCCTCAAATTTGGTAAGAAATAATAGCAACAATTTTATAAAGAAAAAAAAAATAAAAGTGAAACTATAAAAAAACTTGCGCACTCAAGCGTTATATATATACGATCTTTGTTGTAGTTGTTGCATATACATAAGTCTTGTATACTGTTGTTTTAACGTATGTACAGCGAAAGTAGAACTTGTATCTTGCAGCTACTAAATTGTATCTCAACTTGTACTATGCAAATTTCCAAAGCGGAAATGCGGGAGAGTGCCGGATAAGGAGAGAGCGAGTGTGGCGGGATTTGGCCAAGGCGGTGCTTTATGGTTAGGCCAAGGCATAAGCGGTACAGCTTTGTGGCAATTTGTTGACTTTCACAATTTCTTCGTCTACTTCTTCTTCGGCGTCTTCGTCGTCTCTGACTTACTTCACTTCCGCTCCACTCGCTCTCTTCACACTCCTCCTCGCGCTCTCTCTTCCTCTTTGTCACTCTACGCAGTGTTGGCAATTAGCCGCACTTAATTGGCCAAATGTTGTTTTGCGTTACGCTTTCTGCGCGGCAACGTTCAAAGCTTGAGGCAACAACGTCGACTGCAGCTAATCTTTGCCAAAGGCAACTCAGATGGTCCCTTTACCGCTGCGACGCCCTACCCAACCGCCCACAGCGAAATGTAATGCACGAGGGCAGCTTGAGCAGTGAGCAATGGATATGACCAAAGAGGAATTTCAACAAGTTCATCGGGAATTATATTTCGGGTAGAAAGAAGTAGAAAACTCTTCTGTGGTCATCGTTACAAGGAACTCCGAATGGTTAGCTTACCCCAACAAGATTGTCAAGCTGGAAAACTTTTAACTAACTGAAGAAATGACATAAGTTGATCGGATAAAGAAAGTGTGATGTGTGGGTTGGTGGTAGATCGGATTAATAGGTTGGGATAGGGTTAGTTAAATCGGTTGAACCCTGGGAAGAGTCACACAATCGTCGAGTATGCGGCTTGACGAACGCCAATAGCTTTTGAGGTGCCTTGTCGGCTGCCTCTTCCAGTGAGGTACGCCAGGATTTTCCAAGATATTTCAGTCTGATGAGGTGGTCCAAGAGTCTCTTTGACCTCTGTCTCATTGCACCTCCAGCATTAGCTTTGTAAATCGCAGTTTGAGGTGCCCTGTCTCCAAGTGAGGTACGTCAGGGTTTTCCTAGATATTTAAGTCTTGATGCACATAAGGTGAGGCAGTGGCAGATAAGGTGCTCCGGAGTATCTTTTGCCTCTGTCTCCCTACACTTGCTGCATAAGCCTTGTAAATCGCAGTTTGAGGTACCCTGTCGGCTGCCTCTCCATTGAGGTACGTCAGGGCTTTCCTAGATATTTAAGTCTTTATGCGCATAAGGCGAGGCAGCGGCAGATGAGGTGTTTCGGAGTCTCTTGGCCTCCGTTTCCATATACTTCCTGCATTAGCATTATAGTTCACAGCTTGAGGTGCCCTTTCGGCTACCTTTTCCAGTGAGGTACGCCAAGGTTTTCCAAGATATTTCAGTCTGATCAGGCGCTCCAGAGTCTCTTTGGCCTCTGTCTCCACATACTTCCTGCATTAGCCTTGTAGTTCGCAGTCTGAGTCTCCAATGACTGCAGAACCACGTCACAATTTGGCATCGCGTACCGATGTTGTTGTGGGCGTAGATGTACAACTGTCCTGGCCTGCTCCAACCAGTACAGAGGTGTGACCGCTGGCGACATGTAGAGGGCTATTATATATTACCTTCGTGCCCGCCGGAGTCACGCTTTCCGCCAACGTTTGGGCAGACATCCCAGACCAAGTTGTTTACTTAGAAGACTCCAGCGCGCGGCGATTTGGTTGCATTTTGTTCTTGGAAACCACCTCATAGCATTTTAAGCCTGCTGCCAGGCACCTCTGGTCATGGCTCCAACGTAGCAGAACCAGACTTGGAAATCCGGATACTGCTGCGCTGTTGCCTCAGCTAGACTGTGCACTGGCCCAAGCGTCGAGGGAGGACAGGTGCCTGACTCTGGTGCTTGAGTCTGTACAAAGCCCATTGCCCAGTCGGCACCCTTTTGGAGGGTTCAGCCACAGGATTTTCGCCAGCCGATCGATTTAGTAATTTTTTTATAAATATTATGGACGTAAGCTCTAAGTGCTGCGATTACCCACATTCGACCATATGCGTATCATTTCAAAAAAGGTAATAAACTTTTCGCGCCTTTCCATAATCATGAAAGTCACATGGAGCCTTTACAGCAAGTCAGAGATCAGTAAACAGTCTAAGCATTAGACTTTTCAGTTATACTAAGACAGTTTGCCGGATTTCAGGCATTGAATATAATTTCTGGAACGGTTATATAGATGAGAGCATAAAAATCCATTTCGCTAACACTGCAAACCAAACGTGGTATAGAATATCGAATACTTGCAGGATCTCACGGCAAGCTGCGTCGGAAAGAAGCCGGAAGAACCAAGGAACTTTGCAGTCTAAATTGAGCTCAGCGCTCGACAGTTGTTGTGTGCTTTATCTCCTTGTGGAGCTTAGGGACTCCTCGAAAGTAATCCGAGCAATCACCGAACACTGGCTGGTGGGAATTCATGCATCAAGGATTAACACTTCTCATCATGACCTCTGCAGATAATGTGGTGATAAGGAAAAGCTAAAGACGGTGGAGCAACTCTTCTGTCACTGCCTTGGACTATGTAGGACAAGGTTCCGCTTCCTCAAGTCACACTTTTTAAACTTATCCTAACTCCTAAAACAGAGGCAAAAATGCCTCTTAAGGTTCAGGCTGCCGGATGGCTGTCCCTCTTGATATAGGGGACCTCTTTAATGGGAAAGAATAGTGAATGGTCCACCAATAAACTTTGCAGTCTACATTGAGCTCGGCGCTCGACAGTTGTTGTGTCTTTTATTTCCTTGTGGAGCATAGGGCCTCCTCGAAAGTAATCCGAGCAATCACCGGACACTTGCCTGTGGGAATTCATGCATCAAGGCTTAACGCTTCTCACCATGATCTCTGCAGATAATGTGTGTGTAATAAGAAAAAGCTAAAGACGGTGGAGCACCTTTTCTGTTTTTGCCCGGGAGTGTCTAAGACAATGTTTCGCTTCCTCAAGTCACACTTTTCAAACTTATCCTAACTTCCAAAACAGAGTCAAAAATGCCTCTTAAGGTTTATTCAGGCTGCCGGATGGCTGTCCCTCCTGATATAGGGGACCTCTTGAATGGGAAAGAATGGTAATGGTCCACCAAAGCGGTATCACAACGGGTCTATTCTTGGCCTAAGTAAGTTATGACGTCAGTCCCAACTGCCGCACTAACCTAACCTATGCCAACAGCATACATGAAAAATTTTTAAATTGTTATTTTTAAGCCAAGTAATGTTATTCAAGACTCCAGCAAAAATTGTTATATATTTGTGCATGCTTACAATTCAGAACTGGTTCAATCAGTAAAAATAATAATACTTGAATCAGCACCTTTTATTTAATGGTTTATCATTTTCCTTATTTAATATTATTATTTCTCATTGTTTAATTTATGTTCAAAATCTTTGGCATCAACGTAAGCTTCCGACTTCCGCCTTTTCATCATTTCCGGTTCAAGTGTCTGGATGAATTCGACAACAGCGTCTTCATTTTCCACATGAGTGTAAACTGGGAATGTAGCGAATATCGGTGCTGGTAGAGAATGCCATAGTTCGCACATAGCCAATTCTTAAGAGCAGTTCAGCTACAGTGGTTCCGCTACACATTAAACAACTTTTGGCAACCGCTCTTCAAAAAAGTAATGATGAGTTCCTTACTCTTATGTAGACATTGGATTTAAATTTAGCAGCTGGTTCCGTAATGGTTCCTGGTTTTTTTTTTGCTTGGCTGTTTATGGAAATATATTTATAGTTTATGGTCTAAGACGAATTTCGAATATTCAAAAATCCACTTAGACATTGCAATGTGTATTTGGGGGTTTTTATGGTCGATGAATCCATATATAGATACATTTGCTTTAGTTTATCGCTTTCGAATACTGTCAAAATTGATTAATTTTGTATCTTCTGTTGCTTATAACTAATTTTTAAAAATATTGAATACTCACGAAATAAATTCAAATTTTATAAAACTCAAACACTCCGAAGCAAAAGAACTTCTGCATAAACTAACAGGTAGTCAGAAGCTCGTGGAAAAAAGACCATGGCTTTAAATGGTAGGAGTAAGTGAGGAGTAATGAGTAAAATGATTACAAATAGGCTTAAAGGTTTCTTTTATTAAATGTTAAATTATATAATCATATGAGTATAACGAATATGAATGAATAACCATTTCGAATTGATTCTACGGGCTTGTGGTGCAACTAATTCATAATCGTTATACTTACTTATATAACTAAGCGTTTCTGCGAATTTTCTATAAAAACGAAGCCCAGATCCACATTTGCTGCACTTCAAAATTGTCAAGCTTATTAAATCACAATTTTTATACAATGAAGTTTTTTCTAATTTTCCTTATTTCTCTCGTATACGTTGTAACAATTGTAACAACCGAAGATTTTGATCGTTTTGATGGTAATAGTGACATAATTTTTCCTTACCTGTAATGCCTTAAAACTTAAATTTTGATAATGTTTCAGAAAAATGTCGTCCGAGACCCGTATTAATGATAGCTTGTCATCGAATTAATGTTGAACCTTATTTTGAGTACGATCCGCAAAAAAAAGAATGCGTCCGGCATACTTATGGCGGATGTTATAGAAGTAATGAGTTTTCGACTCAAAAAGGATGTGAAGAAACTTGTAAGATAATTAAATAAAATGGTTACAACTACATTAAAGTTGTAACAATGTGGAGGCTTGATATTCATGTCTATCTCCAATAGAGACACAAGAGATGTCAGTTTATGTCAGTTGAATTTCATTTTGGAATAATAACCCAGTATTTTGAGGGGATTAAATTATTTAAAATATTGGTGCTATTGTTTTCCCGTTGAGAAATTATGCGCCGAGATGGGAACGCTTGGTGTAAAAGCATATTCAAACATTGTGTTTCCGACCCCATCTGTCGCGTAATCTTTTGGAAGGTTGCACTCAAGAGAGAAACTTCGCCCCGATATATTTTAGTACTTTCTGCCTTTATTCAAGTAGCCAAAAACTTACCAAGCTGCCCTCGCTGCCAAGTGTGTGCGACAACTTCCGCTTGCTGCTGCTGCATGTTGAGGAAGCAGGTAACAGTGGCAGCGGCAGCGAAGTAGCAGCAGCAGCTCCAAAGAGGCAGCAACAGCAACTGTAAAATCTTTTGCCGCATGTTGTAATTAAAAACCGCGGCCACTGCACAAAAGCAGCAGCAGAAAAGATTGTTGCATGTTGCTTCAACTACTGTACAGTAACATATCTGCCGCTAAGTAGCTGCCACACTCTCTCTCTGTCTCTCACTCTCTCTGTTAACCCCTTAACATGCCGTTGCAAATTCTCAAAGATTTGCGGTAACTGTTTCGCATAATTTAAAAATCACCTGCCGCTTTTTGGGGCGGCTTCATCTGTGTGGAGGCTTCTGTGTTTACCTTTTAACCTTTATGCTTATAATGCTGAGCCTAATTGCCCTTAATTTATTTAACTTCAAGCTGTGCGCCACTTTGCCCCAGTAGCTGCCCCGCCCCAGTACCTTCCGCCTCTCAGGGAAGCGCACTGGTGACGCTAACGGCAACTGTTACGCGCAGTGTCAAGGGTTCCTTTTGGCACTGGGTCGTTGGGTCTGTCTGCCTGTCGGTCTGAAGCCAGCTCCTGGGTTGGGTCACTTGGGACGTGGTCCTCACTGATTTAACGAATGTCCGTTTGACTCATGCAAAACTCAAATGTTGCGTCAACTTGGTGTTGTTGTTGTTGTTGCTGCCGTTTTAGTCGGTCGGTTTGTGGCACTTAAAACATTCTACGACTGCGAGCTGTCGACTTCGGGATTCCAACAACAACAAAAAGAACAACATCGAATAGTTGGTTACAATTGAAAAGACATTTCCACGCTTTGCTTGGCAATGACGCACTGTGGGACGAGTTGCGCTCAACAGGTGACAAAAATAGAAATCAGCTGGGAGTAAATGGCTTTTGTGCTTTGGCAATTTCATCGTTGCAATTCGGTTAGGTTAGGTTGTATAGGCAGCTCAGATAGTGACTGAGATCACCCAGGGACCATGAGGTACATTATGATACCTAATTAAAAGAAGGGGAATTGAAGAAAGGAAGGGATTGCGGATGAGGATCAAAGACTACATCCTCGCGTAAGTCTCTCATGTTGCAGAACCATTTTGAGGATTCGACGGAAGCAGCCAGGCCCGCTATGAGTACATAGGCTAAACTACCCAAATCCTCAAAGAATGGTTTACCTAAGAAGTGGGCTCGTCTTCTAAGAAGCGCCTGGCAGTCTCATGGCAGGTGTGCCTGTTTCTGTGCCCGCATCCATCTTCAAACCATCAGTATAGATCGACAGCTCCTTTCCTTTAAAGAGAGTTCTTTGCATCCAATCTTCGTTGCAATTGTTGCAATTATTTAGAAAAAATATAATTACGGGCATAGAGTAAGGAAAATTTGAAAAATCTGAAGATGCAAACTAAATTTTTTAGAAAAATAACTAAGGGCGTTCGTTTGTTTCCTAAATCTTGGAGACTATTAGAGCTAGGCTAACCAAACTTGAGATTTTGGCTCCTTAAGTGGTCGATCAAGTTGTTTCCTCCTCTGCCATGCCAATTGCCGCACCCAAGTTTAAAGTTAGAGCCTATTCAAGGTAAATTGGTGATCACTTTAACTCCTAAACTCCTAACTCCTTTATCGCCTCCGCTTTTAATGGCCAGACCCTCAATTGAGACGAACTAAAGCGAAAATAATCGAAATCCCGGTCGCTAAATATGAACCCAAGTTTTTTGGTCCATATCTTCCAAATTGAGACGACTTAACGCTAAAACAAGCCAAATTCGTGATCACTTAAACTCCGAAAAATTGATCTTCTCAACCTTAAATGGTTAATGGAAATAAGGCTAATTCGTAATCACTTCAACTCCGAATGATTTTACCGTTCCATCTTTAAAGGGCCATAACTTCCGAATTAGACGACTTAGTGCGGAAATAAGCTAAATTCGCGATCACTTCAACTCCTAAAAACTGTATCGTCTCCACTTTCAATGGACTTAAACACTAAATGAGACAAACTAAACCAAAAATAATCGAAATCAAGATCTTTACAAATCGGACCAAATTTTTTGACTCAACTTTAAAAAGCCATAACTTATAAATTAGACGACTTAGTAGGAAAATAAGCTACACTCGGAATCATTTTAACTCCAAGAAATTTTATCGTCTCCACTTTCACCTTAAAATTGAATCTAGAGACCAAGGTTTGATTCCTAGTCGAGGGAAATTTTGTTTATTTTGAATTCGATTTTTTTATTGTGCTGATATGTACGTACACGCATACGTATGCGTGGGGTGCCATAGAAATCTCTAGAGATTTTGGATATGGTTTGAAGAAACCCTGTATATTTTATTACGTATTAAAGATTACTAAGAATTTTAACTTAATATTCTTACTATAATATTCCGAATTTTTCAATATTTTGAGTTAGTTGCGAAATTAAATCAACATTTCACCCGCAACCGTTTTCAAACTCCCTTCCCTCAATCAGCAACGTGCAAAATATTGACCTGGATTCCAATTTTAAGGTCAAAACTCGTTTCATATCTCTTAGTTTGTTTAATCTGTTTTGGCTTTTATTTGGCTCATCAAACATCCATAAATCATTTTTGTTGTTATTACTTGACTTGAACAAAAAACTTTACATTAAAATACTTTCATAGCTTAATAATTTTTCATTAAAAGTAACCCAATTATGTTATTAAATAAATTTTGTGCACACATTTATCATTTATTTTAAAACTTTAAATTTGTTTTTGTAGTTTTATATAATATATTTATTGCTAGTAATCTAGTCTCTTAAGTGTACTGTTGTATAATATACTTAGATGGAAAAATAAATAAATAAAACAATGCAGAATAATAATAATTTTCTGAGGATTAAGCAAATAACTTTAAAGTTAAGCCTTTTTGTGGATTATGTTTGATTGAAGCACTGTTGACATTTGTTGGGCTTTTGGTAAATGGGATTTCTTAAAAAGTTTTTATGGGCTAATGTCAATCAAATAAACTAAAGCTTGTTTGCTTTATTTTAATTTTGTTTATAATACTTGCGGGCTTTGTTCGACTTCTTATAGTTTAAGAAAATATTATATTTAATAATGATTAAGTAATAGTTTTAGCACTTTTAAAGAAATAACAACAATTTGCTAGCGACATACAGCGACTACAAGCTGCTGGCGCCATCTAGCTGACTATATTAAGCAGACAAATAAATGTTGACTGACATGGCGACATCGAAGAACTTGACAAAATAATAAAACATTTTAAAATTTATAATTAATTTCTACTTTTTGATTAAATAAATAAATATTAATCTTCTTACAGTTAGCTATAGAAATTGTTAATCAAATTATAAGCAAAATAACTACAAATCATATAAATTCTTAATAAATATAAAAACGTAATATGTTATAGAGCCCGTTTAAAATAATAAAAGATAATAAAATTAAAGCTTATCTAACTAGATAAGAAATAGTCTGAGCAAAGCTCATAAAACTACTAATAAAGCATAATTACACTAATAAAAAAATAAAAGATAGAAATATAAGCTTTTGGCGTTCTTAATTTGAATTCTAATAATTAAACCAAAAAAACTTAGAAGATTGCCAAAAACTCTTGAATAAAGATTTAAATTTCTTGAATTAAGAAACAAAAATATTGATTTCCAATCGAGACCAAAAATTCTAAAATCATGAAAATTCTGAAAATTTAGAGAGCTTTAAAAACCAGATTATGATATTATAAAAATATAAACTTGTACATGCATAAAAAAAATAATCCACCCAAAATTAAATTAATTTAATTTCATTAAAAAAGTTATACAGATTCATACTTATAATGATAAAATAAAGAATAAATTGGAGAAATATAATATCTCAAATATTTTGATAATAAAGGATAAGTTTCTTAATTTAGTAAATTTTAATTTAATCGCAGCACAAAAATTTGAGGAGTTCCTCCCAACTTTACTAGCCCTTTACGAATTTAAATATCACCTTAATCTTTACGTTCTAATAAAGTTAAAAAAGTTAAGTAATCAATACTTAGTAATTAATTAATAATAAGCTCCCAGTTAATGATATTAATAATTATATATAAAACAAGTACGTAATAATATTTGTAATAATAAATTACATAAATAAATTCAAAAATTTATTGCACTAATCTAGCACAGTATAAAATAAAAAAAGTGCGTACGTAAAGTCGGGCGCGGACGACTTTGAGATACCCTGTACCACTAGCTTGCAATAAAATCCGGTTCCTTCACAGAAAACCAAAAACAGAAGCATATTTTAGCAAAAAAATTTTTTTTGACCAATCGTTCCTATGGGAGCTATATAATATAGTCAACCGATTTCTATAAATTTTGACACAGTGCTTAAATACCTTAAAATCAATTCATCTTTCCAAACAAATGAAACATATCGGAGATTGTATAAAAAACGTTTTTTGGACCGATTGGTCCTATTGGAGCTATATGATATAGTCAACCGATTTGGATTAAATTTAGTACAGTGCTTAAGAACTATAAAAAACTCCCGAATATCAAATTTGGTCCCAATATCTGAACAAACAAACGAAACTTAACAAATTTTGTTAAACAATCGATTTTTTGGAAGATCGGCCCTATGGGAGCTATATGATATAGTGAACCGATTTTTTTTCAAATTTGGCACATTGCTTAAGTGCTCTAAAAGATTTGCAAACGCCAAATCTGGTTACGATATCTTTATTAAAAAACAAAATATAGCGAATTTTGATTTAAAAAAGTTATTTTGGCCGATCGGTCGTATGGGAGCTATATGATATAGTCAACCGATTTTAATGAAATTTGGTACAGTACTTGGGAACCATAAAATATTTTATATACCAAATATGGTTATGATATCTTCATGAACAAACGAATTATCCATCTAAAACCTTTTTTTTGTCGAGGTCGTCTCAAACACCGATATGGGATCTATATAATTTATCCCCGATATCAAAAAATAAAATAAACTTGTCTCCTATGGATTAATATGGAATCAGCTCTAGCTCATACCATCTCTGAGATCTAGGCGTTCACACGGACAGGCGGACACACGAGACATGGGTATATCGACTTCTCTATTCACCCTGATCATATTTTAGGTAACTTTGGGGTGTCTCCGACGACTCCTTCTATATGTTACATACATTTTCGGCCTGCACAAACTTAATATACCCTTTGTACCATACTTTACAGGGTATAAAAATATTCTTATTTCAATTAACAATTATTTAAATATTTATATTTACTAAAATATTAGATTTTTATAAAAGATAGAATCCAAACTGACTTACAACGGCTTGAACTCAGATATTTTAAGAATTTATTTCTAAAGTAACTTAAGTTTTTTCTCATTATTAAAGGATCCATTACACTATTTTATACAAAAATGAACCTTCTTAAGAAACACGAAAAGGCAACCTTGTTTTTTAAAATTTATCGAAGTTACAGGAAGTCAAAAAAAATTCAAAATCATTTTCGAGCATTTTTCAAAATTCGCTATTTTTGGTATGCGTTTTATTAACGAAAATTTTAGAAAATTATATCAGGATTTTTTACGATTATTTAAAGACTAAAAAAAACTGTGGTTGTTATGGAACCATGAATGGAAAATGCCAAAATTCCTATTTAATTTATAAAAAAAATTAATTTTAAAAATTAAAAGTTTACTAACCCCAATAAAATGTTTATCATAATTATTGTAAAAATTTGCAGTGGGCAGGTTAAATGTAAAATTTATTTTAATAAGATATGTTTTTGTTAAACAGGCGAACATTATTTTTGTCCGAATTCTTAACTAAAACTTGTCATTGAAATTTATATTTACAATAGATAATATACTAATTGTATCATTATTAATCAATTTTTAATAAGTATTAAGTTAAGCATTAAGTACTAGATTTTACTTTGTTAAAATAAAATAAAAAAATAAAATTTAAATTCAAAAAAATAAAAATTTAAATAAAAAAAAAATTGTAATTTATTACATTGCTAGTTCCCAAGATCTTAGCTAGTCATAATCTAAGGCTACTCTTTAAAGATATATTATATTTACTAAATGTCGAACCCATCTCTAGCTCTATGTATCATTAATTTTGGAGCACACAATATCTTACCTCGAATTAATTATTATGCAACTATTAAGATTTAAGCGTTCTTCTCACTCTCCGAATATTTAAATAATAATTTTAGTATGTATTTGCAAGCGACATCCAGTGACAACAAGCTATCTTGCGCCATCTAGCGGCCACAGCAAGCAGACAAATACATTTTGACGGAAACGACGACGTAAAAAAACTTTACAAAATGACAAAGAGATTACCGCTTCTGCCAAAATTATATTAATGGCTGCTTAGCTTTTATAATTAAGAATTAATTTCTTAATTAAAAAATAATAAATTAAATATTTATATCTTAGCTAGTTTACAAGATCTTTGCTAGTTATAAACTTAGGCTACGCTTTAAAAAAATATTTACCTAAATGCCGAACCCATCGCTACTTTGAATTATATTAATTTTCAAGCACAAAATATCTAACCCTAAACCACTGTGCGCTGCTGCTGCAGTTAAAAAGCGCTAATTATTTTGCAACTATTAAGATTTAAGCGTTCGTCCTTCGCTCTCTCTCTCTCCGAAGTTGCTGCAGCAGCGGCAGCTCCATCAAGAGCAACCAAAGAGAGCAGCAAGGCAAATGTTTTATCTGTTGGCATTAAGCCGCTTAGTGCAGTTGTCGTCTGTCTGGCTGTTTCCCCTGGCACTTACTGCTGTTCCTCCACCCCTTGCCTACACTTTCGCTTCACTCTCTGCACTATCTCTTAAATTCCCCACTCTCCCATTTTTAACATTTAAACTGATTTGGCTTCCTCTTGGCTACCCGCTGCCCTCGGGCCGCCGTTGCTTGCTGGGCAATTATTCAAAGCGTCTAAATTAGGTAATTGCCCTTTAAAGAATCATTCTAATTATTTATGTTTATGTGTGTGTATCTTTCTCCTCTCTCTTTCTGCGAGTGTGTGTGTGTGTGTGATTGTTTGTGTGCGTGTGTATCTAAAGCACTTGCCTGCATTTCAACGTTGTCATCGTGCTGGGTTTCGCGTCCGGCTTGCCCTTGGCCTCTTGTTCCGCGCTCTCTCCCTTCCTATCACTTGTTTGCGGCCTTGATTAATGGAGTCGTCCTGCGGCCGTTGTTCATTCCAAAGCTGCCGGGGAACAACAGCCCCAAAAACGACAACATAACCAACACAACCAACAACAGCAACAACAATAACAGCAGCAACAAAAACAACAATCAACAGGCTTGACTGTACCCCGCCAGCGTCGCGTCGTCCATCGTCTCTTTCGACGACTTGTTTTGTTTTAGATTTATGTCAAATTGTCCGTCTGTGCAATGCGGCGCGACGCTTTTAAGCTTTTCAATCAAAACGAGTTTAAGTGGTTTTCATTTTTGGTAGCCAAGCCAAATTAATTGCTTGTCTAATCAGTTTGAAGCAATTTCATTGTAGTTTCTGTTAGTATCCTTTATAAGCATGCAGCCAGCACTCGATGCCTTTTTAAGAACATTGAACTATTTAGAAGCGACAATCTCATAGATGAAATGCACACACACACACAAACACACAATCATATTTGTACACACACAAACACACACACTATACAAACCCACCAAGTGTCATGTGCACCTGTGCAGCACATCCTGTGCACATACAACATTTAATGGCCATCTAGCTGAACTGGCCAAAAGCAAAAGAGGAGCTTAAACAATTTGAGGCAGTCGAAATTAGGAATACTCTACAATCAGATTATACTCAAAAACATAAAATTGTTATCTGCGCCGAATTTTGAACTGGTTCGTTGGAACTTTTCGAGAATAATTTAAATTTAATATTTTGTCTGTCATGGTAAAAAAAAATAGTGTCAATATCTTGATTCGATTAGAAGATATGGCTTATCAAAAAATGGGCCAAAATGTAAAAACCGATATTCAGTTATCGATAACTCGATAAATAATCGGAATTTTGCAATAAAATTGAGCGTAGTTTCTAATGGCTAGCAGCTCTACCAACTGTGTAAAAATCATCAAAATCGGAGAAGGTCGCCAAAAAGTGGCCCGCTTCACTTATTTTCGCCGAATATTTACGAGTTAAGTTGTTCTAACTTAACATGTTTACAAGAGACTTTCATTCCAAAACGAGAAATATTCAATGATACTGAAACTGTCATTTATATTATATATAAGGTCTCTAAAAGTGAAATCATTTATTCGTGCCATTTTAAAGCGTAGAAAAAGCGAACTTTCCTTACAATTGGGGGTGATATGGCAGCTTAGATCCCGTCGTAGATCTAATTAAGCATTGTGACCTATAGACATACATATTTGCAAAGAAGCTAACACAGATCTTCAAAAACCGGTGTCGAAGGGATATATTTCTTAGCTTTGAGTTGCCATAACTTGACGAAAAAATATCGAAATTGATCTCTTAAGCTCTTAAATAATAGAGTGGTACAAAATAAGGTAAATGGAGGGACAAACCACAACAATTTTTTGCATCCTTTACATAACCATAATAAAGTAGAAAAAAAACGCCATTTTTTGGGTACATAACCTTAAATAACTCAATCCAGCCAATTCTGACCCCGGATTCGGATTCTACGCAGCAAATTACTTCGAAAATTACCCTTATCTTTTCAACAACTGTTGAACCTGGTCAATTGTCATCACCTATGCAGTATATTAGATTAGTGTCGTAAATTTTGATATTGTGTGATATTTATTAAATGCTTCGAAATTAACGGCACGGCCCCACGTTGGGCGCCAAACTGTTGTATATGCGAAATTTCTACTGAGTACACCAAATGTATAAGCAATACTTTTATTTTACCATTTAGAGTGAAAATTGTTTGCGGCATTAAATGATATATTATTTTTAAGATTTTATTAAAAGTATTCGTTTCTTGAGTAAGGGATTCTTCAGGTCAAGTCTGTGGGGCGGCCAAAATGGTTTTATATTCAAGTTGACCGTCTCCGGCTTGTGTGATTCGGTGGGAGGTATTTGATTTTCCTCTTACCACCCAAGACTGGGAGATGTTTCCTATCCGTCACCTTGAGGAACGCGCTCTCTTGAGATAACAGGCTCCCCCGAGCCTATACTGCTCTATGCTCCGATCTAGGAGTGATCTACATTATTCATTCTAATTTCTGTTTTTTACTAAATTATGATATGTACTGCATGTTTAGGAATAAATAATAATAGATAGCGATTACAAAAAATAAGTCTTTAACATTCCTAAATTTGAAACCTTCATCTAAATGTCTCCTCAAGAGATGAATTATAGTTCGATAATTCGTTTTGAAAAAAAATTTTACTTAAGTGTCCTAGGAAGTCTGTTTGTTGAGACTGCTGAACTTCTTATGATGAAATTAAGTAATTTTAAAAACTATTTTGCTCTTGAAAAAACTTTGAAATCTTAACAAGTTATTAAAAAAAAATCATTGATGGGTTCTGAAACTTTAAACTTAAAATCCCAGATTATTTTTAAGTAACTTATTCTACAAACCTTCTTTTCAACTATTATATAGTTACTGAAAAAACGAAAAATACAAAAAGTTATGGAGATGATGGGTTATTTTGGACTTTGGTTTTGGATTTAGCTACCTCAGACACGTAAAATTCACATTGTCGGATATTAAAACTCTAAAAGGAAAAAATGGAAGGGTTTTCTAAAATTATGTTCGAATCTTTTTTTCTCTCTTTAACAGTTGATCGCGAGCAAATTTTTGGGTTTATGATGAGGGATTTTTATGGATACTGTTCTGAGTCTAAAGCTGAGCTTTCGTAATTGAGGGAGGTTACCCTTCGCGTCCTAAATGTGATTTATGCAAAACAAAAAACTTCGTTTGGAATATTTAACTAAAATTTCTGATAATATTTTCCATCAAAGTTCGATACCAATATAATAAGAACTTACAACGTAGAAAAACAATATTGTCGAAAGTTTGTATTTTTAGAAAGCTAATGTGATTGTATTGCATTTTAATCTGGCTCTTGGCAGCCCTACGATTCTCGGCTTGATGCAGACTATTATGGAAAGTACATCAAGCACAATGCCCTACCTGCCTTCACTGGCTCTTGACGATCCTGGATTGTCACTAGAACGCCTTTGAATAGGCAGGAGTTCAGCTGTGACAGAGGGTCCAGCACACTTTCGAGGCCTTGGTCCTGGATTTTCCATCTACGGCCCTGACTATAGCAGTAATAATTATAAAATTATCACGCCGTTTTTAAATCTGATTTTTATCCGTTTGAACTAAAGCGAATTCCTTGGTTATATTTTTCCCTAGGCCATTTTCTCTTTCTACTCAATTTTGTACGACAGTAAATTTTCTTATCTTCGTTTTAAATAGGTGAGGCCATAGTGGGATCCAAAATTTAGGGAAAGGAAAACAGTGTCAAAGAATTCAAAAACCACGCCAAATTTCATAATTTTCACGCGAGAGGAGGTAAGAAAGAAACCATCGCGCTTAGTGGCGAAATTGCCCTCAAAAATTGCGCCAGACACTAATGCGATCTACTAAATTGTCCGCTTCAGAACGTACTCATAAAAATAAACAAATAAATAAACAGAAAAATAGCGCAAGTAATTAATACTGATCTAAGTACCGATTTCAATCGCGCTTAGTGCCAAGCAATTTAGGTCATATTTAAGTCTTAATTTCCTTAAACTTCTAACTCTGCCCAACTTATCCATAAAACTGCAATGCTCTACCCACTCCAACTCCCCAGCTGTAGTGTAAAAAGATACAGGTGGAAAATAAAAAAAAAAAAAAAAGAATTGCTTTAGGTTTTAACTAGACTTCGCATGGCGTTCAACGGAGCACGTTAACTGAGTGCCACACAGCGGGCATCGGACAATGGGACAGCTGGACGGACGTACAGTGGAACGATTCGGACAACTGGGACAAAACTTGTACACTGCACGTGTGTAAGCTCTGGCTTAACTAAGAGGGAGAGAGAGCGGAGCCGACTGCGAATACGGGCAGGGCAGTATTTAGCAGTAGCCAGCCAGCCCAGTAGTAGTTGGCCAGCCACATAGCTGGCACTGGCTATTAAATGTCAATGGACTTCTGCATGAATGAGTTGTGACTGTCTGGGGGGTATGGTTGATGGGGGGCAGTTACGACGTTGTCCAAGGGGCATACAAAACCCGAGACTTTTGTGCACTTTTCGTTTCAATTTTTGACTTCTTACATGAAATTTGCAATTTGATGTTTACGCTGTCGCACGTAGCTCCATTAAAAAAAGTAAATCTTTGGGGTTTTCTAGTACTACTTAGTGGGTAGTAGTACGTCGTTTTGAGCTGGGTCTGCTCATATGAGCTGCTCTTTGAGTCTTAAGCCACAGGCGGTCCTATATTAGTTGGCCTCAAAATATGCCAACAACATTTGCCCAAGCAGAAGAATTTAATTTTCAAGGCATCTAACATAATTTTATTTATAGAATTTATTGAAATATGTGCGCCAGAGCCAAACTCTGGCTGGCAGGCTGTCATCCAGTAGAGCACACTGGTTCTGGCCATGTTAATTAGAATGTATGTTGGCAAGCGAGGCAGTCAGACAGACAACCAGCCGGAGCCAGAGCCGGAGCAGGCCAGCCAGGCGGCAAAAAGAGCTAAGCTTGAGGCCAGCTCTTGGTGGGAGCCAAGTGGGGGCCAAGTGTTGAGGGCTTCTTGCGGGCGATATGCGTAAGTAACGGTAATAATTTTTCAAGAGTCAAAAGCAGCAGGATACGCTCATTATGTAATTCTGGCAGCGCACAGTCAGTATCTGCGTGCAGCATGCTGTGGGTTGCGAGGCGCCACCAAAGCCAAGGGGGGGTTGCTGCTGTTGGTTGGTAACTAAGAGCGCGCCCAGCAGATTTATGCAAGATTATCATAGTGCTTCTTGTTGTTGTTTTGTTGGGCTGTGGCAAAGCCATTTAAATGTTGCACTAAATCTTCAACTAAATATTAAACGCTCTGCCTCATCGACAAGATACATAAAGAGAAAAGCAACGCAAAATGTTGCCACTTATTGTGTGCGTAGGGTTGGACAGAAACTTTGGAAGGGGTTTCTGGGAGGGGGTTCAGCTGGGGTAAGCTGCTGCTTCTGTTGACTGCCAAGTAATAAACCGGGCGCTGTGTCCTAAGCCGCGCACAGTTGGAAATATTTTTCATTAGCATTAAGAGGCAATACCATCAAAAAAGCAAAAAAGAAATAGAGCCAATGAGTGTTGGGGCTAGGAATGCGGTAAGGTGAGGGGGCTTTGCTGCTTTGGGCCAGAGTATCTATGAAGTTAGTTGTAGCGATTGGGCTAAAGTCAGCTTGGCCATAAGCTTGCACGTTTCACACGTGTTTGCCAGCTAAATCTTGGTGACTTGATAACGCTTTATGCGACTCTGACTCGCTCTAACAAGACACTGAAAAAAATTTATGAGAATTTTTAGGTAAAATAATATTAAACTTCGAAACGTACCAAAATAAAATAATGACTTAAGAAGAAAATACCATTTTTATTGGAAATCTATGCCTAAGATTTCGGGATAAAAATTACAAAAAAAATTTGTTTCTGTTTTTTATATAGCAAAATTGCGGCTTACGAATTTTCGAATTTTGGTCCGGTCGCACACTAAATTGTGTTTTATTTGTAGAGATTAATTAATTTATTCCATATTACTGTAGATCAAAAGCTTATTCGTATCGGTTGATTGCCCGTAAAAAAATATACATATATTAAAAAATTTGGCTTTTGGTAGATACGCCTAAATTGTGAAATTCTTTTCCCTGCAATGAAAATGGGAAGAAAATTTCGAAAATCTTCATTAATACAGATTTGTCTAAAAGTAAAAAAAGTGTCGTCAGTTTCGTAGTTTCGCGGCAGTTTTAATAACTTAGTTTTCCTTGAAATCGTAATAATCTAAGGCCTTAGAAAAATGTTCTGAAGATTACCGAAGCGAGTTCATTTGTACAGAATTGTCTACAACTAAAGAAATGTCGTCAGGGTTGGCCAACTTCGATATTTTTTTTACCTTCTAGGAGTATTGTTAATTTCTTAGTTTTCTGGGAATAACAAGTGTTGTAAGGCCTGGGAAGAACATTTCGAAAATAATATAGATTTGTCTAATATATAGTAGAGACGTATTGTCAGGGTTGGCCAACTTCGTTTTTTCTTCTAACTTTGTTTCTATTAACATTATAAATTTCTTAGATCTAGGAATATCACATGTTCTAAGGTCTGAAAAGAACTTTTCAAAGATCTTGTTAATACACATTTGCTTTTAGTAGAGAAGTGTTAATGGGTTGGCCAACTTCGTTTTTTAAACCAAATTTCGGCACAATTTAAATTCTCAGTTTTCTGTAAAATTTAAAATAATATAAGGCCTCAGGAGAATATTCTGAAGATTAACGTTGCAAATACATTTGTACAGAACTAACTACAACTAAAGGAATGTCGTCTGGATTATCCAACTTTGTTATTTTTTAATGAAATTTGTAATGTTTAATAAACTAAATAAGCTATATATAATATTTTAAAGCCAAACGAGAATATTCCTAGGAGCGATGATTGAAACATAGGGTGGGTCATCTGTTGGTTTGGTTATTAAATACTCATAATTTGGAACATAACCGTTCAAAGATGTTCTTTGATATATGTCAAGTTCAAATCTACTCAATATCAAAGAGGTTTAAATGCTAAACAAAGGGTACTAGGAAAATACAAAAAAAAATTGTATCCCAGTCTCGCAAGAATTACACCTTGCTAGGACCACTTCGAAATTTCGGTCAAGTTTTGACAAAAAAAAGTCCTTAAAAATTACAAAGTTCGCATACGGTCCTATCGATCCTGCCGAGGTGACCATTTAAACGATATTTTTGTTCATACATACATATATCTAATTTACAGCATATAAGAAAGATCGTAAAATAATTTTTCTATAAATCTTTTAATAGACTTGTTCATAAATTAAAATATGCCACAAAAAATATATGAAGTGTAATAACAAAAATGGTTTATATATATATGTATTATATTTTTTTATATTAGTATATATTAATGTAAAAGTAATAATAAAATTGGCATCCTCTTTAATTTTAATGGAATTTTTTCCTTTATGAATAGATTGAATATATTTTAAAATATTTATTTAATAATATATAATTTAAAAAAATTGTTTAATTTTTTTAAAATTTTTTTTTATATTTTTTTATGAATGGTTTTCAAAAATTGGTCATAGAAGCATAATATAAATTTTTTTTAAATGTTTATTTATTTGTATATGCCAAATTTATACCGTATAAAAATTGGTATATTAATTTTTGGAGAAAATAAATAAATTAAAATGTAAAAAAATTTACTTAAAAAAAATACATTCAATTGAAAATGAGTTATCGGAATATATCGATGCGCCAATAGCTCTTTGCATAGATTTTACACCTTAAATTTAGGATCATATATTTCAAATTTAGTATATTTGTGATCCATTCAATATAGAGGTAATAATAATATTGGTAATGTATGTTGAGATTTGCATGGAATTTTTTCCTTATGAATAGATTTACATATTTGTAAATAATATTTATCTTAAATATATATAATTTTGTTTTACATTTTTTAATACAATTGTAAAAAATATATATTTTTTGAAATTTATGTTACCTTTTTATTTTCGGGATATTTTTATGAATTTGCGTAGGGGCATAATATTTTATGTATGAAAAGTTTTGCATATTTTTTTGATTAATTCAGAATAAATAATATTATTTTAAAATTTTATTTTCAGATTTGAACAAAATATTAAAAAATTAATGAGATGTATTTTTGTTTTCGGGATATTTTTTATGAATTGTTTAAGGGCATAATGGAAATTTTGTTTATTATTTTGTTCATTTTAGAAAAAATATTTTAAAGCTTAAATTGTATATTTTAAATTTATATTTTTTTTATTTTCGGGACATTTTTAAACAATAAAATAAACTGTTTTCAAAAATTTGTTGGGTCACTATTAGGTTCCTTCAGGGATTACTCCACCTTTGTACTTTTGGAAAATCGTTTTTTTTCCTCAAAATGCTATCTCATAGTCTTAAGAATACACGAAGTATATTAATTTAGAACAATTCGATCGGAAAAATGATTTTTTTATACTTGAAGCCACGCGCTTCCAAGCGGTTGGACTCGTGCTCAAGACTTTAAGCCGGTTTTTCTCGAAACGACGTTTTTTAAAAGGAGTGCTACTTTTACAATTCTTGACCGATTTGAATGTTTTTTAAATCAAAATTTTCGAAAATCTATGACGTAGGATTATCACGTAAGAAGGAATACTTTTTATTTTATTACAATAAGAATAATCAGAAACATAGATGAAAACATTTTTTGCGGGGTCTTTCGCAGTTTTGAGACATTTCATTACAATTGCCTATTTATAAAAAAATAATATAGTTCATTGATTGCAAAGAGAATTGTGCCCACTACACTGCGTAAAAGTTGTACTTGACCTGTTCCAATATTATACTGCCGTTACTTTTCCATTAAAAGGTAACCCCTAAGTAGTTAGACGCTTTCTAACTCTATAGTGTAAATGTAAGCCATGATTCAACAATTTGAAGATGACGTTATGAACTTGTTCGTTATTCGTGTCTCTCTTAACAAGAGAGCACAAGCTTATTGCGGCAGCTTGTAAAATTCGTTACCACATTTAGGATTATTTCTATAACTTCTCTTAAGGCGCATGGGTGCAAGATATCGATATAACTCACTGAGTTGGGTCTGTATTAATAATCTATCATGACGTATATCTATTAGATTATTGGACTTATAGCTTTAAACCCCGCTGGCAAATCGGTTCCAAGAACATCAATGATTTTTCTCTCAGTGTATCCAGTAGCTGCTAACCACATAAGTTTGTAGATACATTATGCTCACTCCCCGTTCGTCTGTATGTTTGGGTGCGCATTTATGGCTACGTGTTTGGCAAACGGAAGTGGCCAAAGGTACAAACACACTCACACTCACACACATACACTCCACACACATGTTTAGACATGCTTAGAGTCTTCAAAGCGACCCCACCTATGTATTCATCCAACCATCCATCTATTCGTTCCAGCTATAGCGAGGAACAAAAAAAAAGAATCCCAGAACTCTCTCTCGCATCTTCTTCGGGGCTGTCTGTGATTTATACAGCGCCGTTTAATGCTTTAACGACACTCATTAGAAACAATTGCGAGAAGTTTTAATTAAACAGCACCACTCATTAGCTGGCTTTTATAATGTATTTGTTGTACTTGTTGGTGTTCATGTTGTTGTAGTTGTTGTTTTTGTTGTCTTTTTGTTCAATTACCATCTGCAACTTAGAATCTTAACATGTAGAAATTGAAGTACGATAATTATGTTTTTACGCTCCAATTGTTCATTTCCGGTCGAGCCGCATTCCGTTTTGAACAAGAAGCGACTTTAGAGCCGACTTATTCAAGCATGGAACCAAGTTGGAGTTTCTCAATCGAATGACCAAATTTGAAAAAATTTTTAGAACCTAGCGGCAGAGGGCGTGGCAGGCAATCCCACGACAAATAACAGGCAGCACGTAGCAAAAAAAACACAAAAAAAAAAGGTCAAACCAAAACAAGTAGAAAACATGAAAGAAAAGCAAAGTTTTTTTTGTTTTTTGCCGAGGAAGGGTTATAATATACTCTTTCTGGGGCATAGCTGATTGCTATGGCAAAAATAAGACGGGATAATGCGATCAATACTTAAAAAAAAACAGCTAAAACAAAAAGCCAGCTTAAGTATGAGCAGCTAAGAATAAAAAACACTTTGTAGTTATTTTGAAAAATTTACTCATGACAACGTTTACAGGAATTAATTAGTACACTCATTATTTTATTTTAGAAACTTTTTTGCTTTGCGCCACCGTAATGAGATGATGATGAACATTTATTGCATTGCCCTCGATTTCCAAGGAATTCTAACACATTTATTTAGCTATATTTAATTAAATGAGCTCCATTGCATTTTCTCGGTATTAGGAAACATTTCTGTTGATTGTGACAACTAGAGGGCGCTAGTTGCTGTCGCTAGAGGTCGTTGGCTATTGACATATTGCATATTTATGGCCAGCTTTAATAATAAAATAAATTTTGTTATTGATTTTCCTCTTCTTATCATTTTTAGTTATGTGTTTAATTTAGCTTAGTTAGAATAAAATAAAAATTAATAAATTTTCTCTAGATTTATCTTCAAATTGCTAAGGCAATTTTTAAACCGATTGCCTAAATAACCATTTTTTAAATATTGTCATTTTAATTGTTCCAGATATTATCAGAATTTAGGAAATATTACGATGCTACTACGATATTTGCTAAATTTCAAATATTTCTGAAACTATTCATAAGCAAATATTCATATCGACAATGGTTATGATTATATTTATTTAGATAATTTTATTTTCAATAAAATGTAGAACTTTTATTAAAAAAAATGTTTTTATACGATTATATAAAAAGCTCATTGATTTAATTTTTTTTTAATTTTTTTATTTAGTTTCAAATTTTTTAATATTTATTTAATTCATTTTCTTTTCAACTAAATATAAAATATTTAATTAAAAAAAAACTTTACGTTTATATCAAAATAAGTTTGCATTTAACTTTGTGATGTTCTTTTAAATTTCTTCTAACATTCTTCAAAACATACAGCTTGTAATTTAAAAAAAAACCGTCTAAACGTATGTAAAATATATTCGATTTTAATCTTCTAAAATAATAATTAACTTGTTTTTTAATTGTTAAAAATTTTAAATATTTGTTTTCCTTTTTAAACATAACATTTTGGGTTAAAGGAAATAAGTGTTTATACATTTTGTGAAATTTTCATAAAAATAAATATAAATATCTACTAATCTTTTAGCTATTTGAAAAAAAGGTTTAACTAATTTTCTTTGTTTTAGGTATACATAAAAATTAAAGTAGACAGCAAATCAATGAAACAAAAAATAAAACTTAATTCAAAAAAAATTATAATAATACTTCTGAATAAAAAACGTGTAAAATTTCTCATATTTAGTTACTAAATTTTTTCAAATTTTATATAGTTTTTCAAAAATGATTAAAATTATAAAAATATTTTGTTTTATAAAATTATTTTAAATGTTATTTAATATTTCCATTATCGCGCTAAATGGGTTGTCCACTCAATAAATAATTATATCTTGAATTCTATCACATTGCTTTGGTCTATTTTCTCATAGAATTTCAATGATTGTCAAAAACAATTTAAATCAAGTTAAAAAAATTATAAAACTATTTTAAAAAAATGGCGGACGTAAAGTCGGGCGCGGACGGCTTTAGGATACCCTGTACCACTAGCTTGTAATAAAGTCCGATTTCTTCACAAAAAACCAAAAACAGAAGAATTTATAAGCAAAAATTTTTTTTTTGACCGATCGTTCCTATGGGAGCTATATGATATAGTCAACCGATTTCAATAAAATTTGACACGGTGCTTAAATACCTTAAAAAAGATATGAACGCCAAAGTTATTTCAAATATCTTTACAAACAAACAAAACACATCGAATTTTGTATAAAAAACGTGTTTATGGACCGATTGGTCCTATGGGAGCTATATGATCTAGTCAAACGATTTGGATTAAATTTGGTACAGTGCTTAGGAACTATAAAATACTCACGAATGTCAAATTTGGTCCCAATATCTTAACAAACAAACGAAACACAACAAATTTTGTTAAAAAATCGATGTTTTGGAAGATCGGACCTATGGGAGCTATATGATATAGTCAACCGATTTTGTTCAAATTTGGCACATTGCTTAAATGCTCTAAAAAATTTCCAAACGCCAAATCTGGTTAGGATATCTTTATTAAAAAACGAAATATAGCCAATTTTTCTTTAAAAAAGTTATTTTGGCCGATCGGTCCTATGGGAGCTATATGATATAGTCAACCGATTTTGATCAAATTTGGTACAGTGATTGGGAACTATAAAAAACTTTCGATTGCCAAATTTCGTTACGATATCTTCATAAACAAACGAATTATTCATCTAAAACGCTTTTTTTTTTCGAGGTCGTCTCAAACACCCCCATGGGAGCTATATAATTTATCCCCGATATCAAAAAAATAAAATAAACTTGCCTCCTATGATCTCTGAGATCTAGGCGTTCACACGGACGGACGGACGGACGGACAGACGGACAGACGGACGGACGGACAGACGGACAGACGGACAGACGGACATGGGTATATCGACTTCTCTATTCACCCTGATCATATTTTAGGTAACTTTGGGGTGTCTCCGACGTCTCCTTCTATATGTTACATACATTTTCGGCTTGCACAAACTTAATATACCCTTGGACCATACGGTACAGGGTATAAAAATTATTCGAATTTTAATATTGCCATACAGAATTGGAATTTAGAAGAACGCAGAAAATTATTTCCATAATTCTAGCAGATTGACTTGAACTTTTTGTCGCTAATTAAAAAGTATACAAAAACAAGTTTTTTAAAATTATTAAATTTTTATAAAAAAATTCACCAATTAAAAACAAAAAAAAATGTATGAAAATTATAAAATATTGTAGTATTTAAAATTATCCCGACCGCAAAAACTTAATCTCAAAGTTCTAACACATTAATTGAGTTTATTTTTTTTTAGCAATTTTAGCAAATATTTCACAAATTCTTAAATTAAAAAAATTTGTTTGATAAAAATTATTTGCAAGTTTCGAACATTTTAATATTTTTCATATGCAAAATTGCAAAAATTCTAAAAGCAGAAAATTTTTTCTAAAGTTCTAACACTTTGGCTTATTTTTTATCCCAAACAAATTTTTTTAATGTCAATATTAGAAATTATTATTATAAGCAAATTTTTTTGATTTCCATATAAGAAATTATTATTATCCCACCCGCCGAAAATGATTCCCAAGGCTCTAGCACATCGATTAGGCTTATTTTCCATCAGTTCTTAAGCTTATCAAAAACAAATTATTTAAAATAAAATTGTGTTTTGTCAAAATATTTCACAAATTTTTAAGCTATAAAAAATTATTAATGAAAATTAATTTAATGCTTCGAACAATTTAATGTTTAAGCTACTACGCAAAATTGCTAAAAATTTCAGAAAGCATTAGATTATTCCCAAAATTCTACATAATATTTAGAAATTTTTTCAAATGAATTCATATATTTCTTGAATTACAAATAATGTTGACATAAAACTATTAATAAATTTCATAAATTTTAATATTTTCAATATCACACAGAGAAGGGGAATCTTATCGATGCCAAAAAATTATCCTAAAAATTTTGGCACATCAACTTTGGTCTATTGCAAAAATTCCAAAATATAAAATGGATAAATTTGTAAAAAATTTAAAAATAAAATTAATTTTCTTCTAGCAATTATATGCATATGGTAAAAAAGATCTTATGATCGTAAGGCACCACCTCTTTGTAAGGAACTCTAGGGAACATAGGTGAAAAAATAGTTCCTGAAAATTTACAAAAATCGAATTTTTACTATTTACTCTATACATAAATAAATACATGTTATTACAATATTCTTTTTTTAAATTCTTATTTAAAAACTACAAACATTGCCATTAAAAAAAAATTGTTTCTTCAAAATTATTTTTTTTAATATTTTTAGCTTAAAGAAAATCCTATTTATAGGTTCCAAAATGTGAAAATGAAAAAAATTGTATTAAATTTCAATAATTTAAAAAAAAATTGAAGTAGTTTTCAAATTAAAAAAACAAATATATACTATATCTGTTATATTTTTTAATAATATTTTGTTTTTGAAATTTAACATAAAAATTATTTAATTCTAATTATCATTCAAGTTTTCAATATTATTCATAAAACTCATAAAATTTGAAAAAAATTAAATTTGTTATTAAATTTGAAAACTAAAAAAAGGTTAATAAGTATCAAAATATAAAACAAATTATCTATTAAATTTCACATTTTTGTAATATATAATATCTGTAATTTTAAAATTTAACAAAAAAATTGCGTCATTTAAATTGTGATTTAATTTACAAAAGTTAAAATATAATTACTATCATCACGATAATCCCAGAAAATTATTCAAAAAAGTTTTTCTATTTTTCCCAAATTGGAGAATTTGTCCAACTCAAAATATTACAAAATATTAAAAAAAAAATTAAAAAGTATTGAATTAATAAAAAAAAATTGCAGTTAATTTTTAACTTTTCAACAGTTGAAATCTGTTCACTATCATACATTAGTAATTCATGCCGATCTGTAAAAAATTATCCACCCAATTCTCTATTTTCTCCCCAATTACAAAGTTCCTCACCACACAAATATACCCCTTCATGGAAATAAACTCTTCAAGAGTAAAGAAAAAATAAAAGCAACTAAAAACTGTGACAACAACTGGGAAATAAACTGTGTGCTGGCTGGGCTGAGCTTAAGTCGCCGCGATACTTTTGACTTCCTGCGGCACACAGATACACTCACACACACACACACTAGAGTAAACAGCAGGCATTAGGCTTAGAGCACGGTTTGTTTCGAGGGGGCGTGTGTGTGAGTGTATCTGTGTGTGTGTGTGTGGAGCAGCCTTGGCTAACCACACGAAATTGCGGCTTTGCATTGCAACAATGAGATACTTCAGAAAGAATTAGTTGCACTAAAAATTGCAAAAGTCGCACTGGACTAAGCAGACCTAGAAGCAGACACAGGCACAGACTCAGTACCAGACCCAGTCCAAGGCAGTCCAAGGGCCAGCAGCAGCTGCTTGTTTTTCATATGGCTGAAGCGAGGGGTGTGGCATGCAACATTTTGTGTCCTCTGTGTGTGTCCTTCGACTGCAACTGTTTTAGCGGTTTTTAGCCAGACCATGAAGTGGTATTAGAATAAAGGCGCCGCTTTACGTAGTCGAGTCCCACTCCCGACCCCTGCTGGAAAAGTTCGCTCCTTCGTATACTATCCAGTTGCAGTTAGTTACAGCCTCTGCGTTTTGTGTTGTCGCTTTTCATAGTCGTTTAGTTTTTGGGGGCTGGCCAGGATTGCCGTCTGAGAGCGCGGAAAAAATTTAGTAGTAGTTGCCATGTATGGGGGGCATGGTGCTCAGATAAAGAGAGTTTCGCAAGCAGACGCTCTTAATTCGTGCAATTTAATGTTTTCTTGTTTGTTATCTAATATGCTTAATTCAATGCGCGTCTAGTGGAATTAAAGAGTCTCCCTCCCTCCCGCTTCCAGACGGGTTGCTCACGCGTCCGTGACACAGACCAGATTTGGAGCGTGTGTCTCAATCTCGTTGATGAAATGTCTTGCCCAATTTCCAATGCACAAAGACAACGCCGCAAATTTACCATGAAATTTTGTCAACGCATCGCAGCATTTTACAAGAAGATCCACAACCCAAAAAGAGGGCTCTCCCCGCTACCCCCACACTTCAACAAACTCATCAAAAATAACTGTGATTACGTTTACCTTATATCTATTATGGAGAGGGGTGAGGATTGGGTAGAGGCTTTCTTTTGACGTTGACGTCGCTGCGCTCTGTTAGTTTTGTGACATTCAAAGAGTTAGCAGACCAGTGAGGGGGGAGGAAGTCTCAGTCAGACCCGACTTATATAAAAGTCTCTGTTATGGGCCAACTTGTGCTTTGATTGCTGTAAATGATACAACATAATTATGCCCCGTTGCTATCGTAAAATGTTCAAATGACCGGCAAGCAAACAAAAGCGAAGCTCAATTTATGAACGACAAACAAACATTTGTTGGGGTTGAGTTTTTGTTCTTCGGGGCTGCTCTCTCAAAAAGGGTTGCTCCTCCACACGCACCGTCATCCTAGCAAAAGTCAGTCAGCGTGCCAAGCAAGCTTTAAAATCTTTGCAAAACTATACACACACACACACTCACACACACTCATGTGTGTGTGTAGCAAACGAGGGTGGAATGTTAAGTAAGCGGATATCTATTACACTAAATCTACTTTGAAAGCGATTGCAAAATGTAGATTTGTTATAAACGTTTGTATTCCGAGTGCATAAATTTAGACCACAATAAGGAAAACGAAAGCAATAAGTTCCAACTTAAAGGATTACTCTACTGCATGGAAACTTTGCATATATTAAATATTAAATTTTGAAACCTAGATAAATATCTGTGTCCGTTTAAGCTTTGACTTGAATAAAAAAAAAAATGAATCCTTTTTATTGCTATCACCGACAACATTTTTTATAACATTTCAGTTTTTTATGCAATTGCCTAGGAATATTGCGCGAAAAAATACGATTTGGATTCTTATTTTTATATTATATTTGAACTTGCCTGGAGCGGGTTTGTACATAAGTAGCGTATTGGAATTTAAATGGAAAAAATCGTTCGAGGGGAAGTTTGACTATTAACGTTTTTATACTTTAAACAAATTAATAAAAAATTAAATTAAAAATTTAAAAAACCTCCGAACTTAAGTAATTTTCATTTAAAAAGTAAAAAATAATAAGAAACTTAATGTTAAAGTACCTAAGAATCTATTAATAATTCTAAAAAAAATACGTCGCGTTGGGGGACCGCTCATAGAATTACTTCAAAAAATTTGCATGTAAGATACGACCGTCAACGACGTCTGCCCTCGCGTGTCCCCCGACGCGACGTATTTTTTTTAGAATTATTAATAGATTCTTAGGTACTTTAACATTAAGTTTCTTTTATTATTTTTTACTTTTTAAATGAAAATTACTTAAGTTCGGGGTTTTTTAAATTTTTAATTTAATTTTATTTCATACTTTTATAGGTAGGTTAGGTTAAGTTAGTTTTATTTCATTTAAATGATTGGCAAGCCTATTGGCATTTCATACGGCTATACGTACATCTAATTGCATAATTTGTTATCTCAAGAAGTTTTTGGTGGACTTGTGATAGACGAAATATCGATGGTGTTTTATGAAGTTTTACGAAGTATTCATCAACTATATATATGGTGTTTTATAAAGTTTTACGAAGTATTCATCTACGTTTACAAGAATTATAAATATCTCAAGAAGTTTTTGGTGAACTTGTGATAGACGAAATATATATGGTGTTTTATGAAGTTTTACGAACAATGTTTCCTATCATTTTTTGTTGGGCGGTTACAGCACATAAGTTGCAAAGGACGACAGTTGAAAAAGCTGTATATTTGCAGACATTCGGTTAATCTCCCCACTTTCACTCCACACAACTTTTAAACGGCTTAACCGATTTTTATCAAACATGTCTAGGAACACTCGCACATAAGTCACCTTTGATACAAAGAAAACTAAATTGAAATCACTGCATGCGTTCGGGAGTTATGATGCCATAGACAGACAGACAGACAGACATTAAATGATTGGCAAGCCCATTGGCATTTCATATGGCTATACGTACAACTAATTGCATAATTTGTTGACAAGCATCATTATCGTATTTAATAGATTTGCTGTATTTTTAGCTTCAAATGGCCATAACTTCTAAACGCGAAGAGATAGAGCAAAAATAACCTCAGATTAGGATCAGTGGCGTCGTCAGCTACAATAGGACCAAATTTTAAGGCAATCGGAGAAAGTTGATGATTTTCTCCCCTCTTTTACTCCCCACAACTTTTAAACGGCTCAACCGATTTTCATCAAACATGTCTAACAACACTCGCACATAAGTCACCTTTAATACAAAAAAAACTAAATTGAAATCACTGCATGAGTTCGGGAGCTACGATGCCATAGACAGACAGACAGACAAACAAACAGACAAACAAACAGACAGACACGTCAAACTTATAACACCCCTCTTTTTGCGTCGGGGGTTAAAAATAAATTAATGCTAACAAAATTTATATGATATTGCATTAAAAAAATTTGAAAAATATTTCAAAAGTTTAAATTTTTTAAAATAAAAAAAAATACGTAACAAATTAAAAAAATTAAAAAACAAGTAGCTTAACTTAAATTTAGCAAAATAAATCAGTTATCAAACAGAGACAAATAATAAATAATAATTAAATTGTTTTAAAATGATAATAATCTTTTTAAAATAAGATTTATATCTCTCTTAAATAAAAATCGTAATAATTAAAATAAACAAAATTTGCTTAACTTAGATTCAATGAGATAAGTTAGTAATCAAACAAACACAGAAAAACATTATTTATTTTTTTTTATTTGCAATCTGTCATATGAGACAATCAGCAAATTTTATAAGTAAAAATGGCGTACGTAAAGTCCGGCGCGGACGACTTTGGGATACCCTGTACCACGAGCTTGCAATAAATCCGGTTCCTTCACAAAAAACCAAAAACAAAATAATTTTTATAAAAAAACTTTTTTTGTTGACCGATCGTTCCTATGGGAGCTATATGATTTAGTCAACTGATTTCAATAAAATTTGACACAGTACTTAAATACCTTAAAAAAGATCTTAAAGCCGAATTTAGTTCAAATATCTTCACAAACAAACGAAACACATCGAATTTTGTATAAAAAACGTTTTTTTGGACCAATTCGTCCTATGGGAGCTGTATGATATAGTCAACCGATTTTGTTCAAATTTGGCACATTGCTTCAGTGCTCTAAAATTTTCAAACGCCAAATCTATTTACGATATCTTTATTTAAAAACAAAATATAGCGAATTTTGATTTAAAAAAGTTATTTTGGCCGATCGGTCCTATGGGAGCTATATGATATAATCAACCGATATCTTCATGAACAAACGAGTTATCCATTTAAAACCTTTTTTTTATCGAGGTCGTCTCAAACAGCCATACGGGAGCTATATAATTTATCCCCGATATCAAAAATATAAAATAAACTTGTCTCCTATGGAATAATATGGGATCTAATGTGAAAGTTTGGTTACTCTAGCTCTTACCATCTCTGAGATCTAGGCGTTCACACGGACGGACAGACGGACATGGATATATCGACTTCTCTATTCACCTGATCATATTTTAGGTTACTTTGGGGTGTCTCCGACGTCTCCTTCTATATGTTACATACATTTTCGGCTTGCACAAACTTAATATACCCTTGGTACCATACGGTACAGCGTATAAAAACAAAAAAATGACTGGATTAATTGTGCTCCAGTGAGTCTAATCAATATAAAACAAAACTATTTGCTAAAGATTTTTATACATTATTATACAAATCGATCTGGAAGGTCCAGAATATGAAATCCTTTCAGACGTCTAACATTCATGCAATTGTCTAGAAGGCAATAATTAAAAAAAAAATTAGTAAAATGAATCAATAATCAAACAATCATAAAAAAAACAACACTAAAAAAATAAACATAATCGCAAATAATAAAAATGAAAATGAGAAATAAATCAAATACTGATTGATTTTAAAAATAAATCAAAATGGTCAGTCATAATCAAATTAACTCAAAGAGTCACAGAAAAAGTTATAAAAATAAAAACATAAAAAATTAAAAAAAAATAAGAATAATCTGTTTTAAGTCAACTGAAATATTAAAATAATAAAATTATTAAAAACAAAATTATAGCAGGTTTAAAAAAATTATAATAATAATAATAAATCCTATACTGAAAATTTACCAAAAACATCGTAAAATATTCATTATAAAGAAAAGCAAAAAAAAAAATCTGATTGATTTTAAAGCTCAAGCAGTCACAGAAAAAATTATTAAATTAAAAAAACAAATAATAATACTCTGTTTACAGTTACTGTGTGTTGTAAAAATATTAAAAATTAAAAGAAAAATTATAAAACACATTGAAAGTATAACAAAACAATTTGTAATACAAACCAGTTGTGAAACAGTGAACAAAAATTATAAAAATAATAAAATTATTAAAAAAGATGTATATAGTTAATTCATCGTTAAAAAAAATATTTTAAATTATAAAACACGTTGAGCGTATAACAAAAATTTTTTTCTTAACTTAATTAATGAAAGAATAGAAATAAAATGTAGTTATAATACAAGCCGGTTGTGAAACATTGAACAAAAATTATAAAAATAATAAAATTATTTTTAAAAATGTACATAGTTAATTCATCGTTAAAAAATGGGTTAAAAATGAATAATAATAAAATAATACGGAATAAAGTAATTAAGCATAAATTCATAAAATAAATCAGTAATCGAAAGGTATTCGTAAAATACAAATTTAAAAAAAAAACAATATTCAATATTAAAAAAAAAATATATATTTTATCTCAAAATATTCAATTAAAAGAACTTTGAAAATTAAAAAATGCATAGCTAAATAAAACGAATTCCACAATCTATATACTATCAGTTAAATTATTCAAATTTTAAAAGCTTTTAAAAATGGATCATATGAAGTTCTCAGAAATGAAAATTAAATAATTATCAGTAAAAAGCAGGAATCATCGCAACATGATAATAACTAAAAGTAAATATAATAATATACTATAAATTAAACATTAAAAAAAAAAACAAAATTATTGACTATTTCAAATAATAAAAACAAAATCTAATTCTGATAGATTAAAACTTTAAGTAATATTAATTTCATTGCTATATATAATTTATAATATCATAACTATCAAAATTGAAAAAAGTCGCTAAATTTAGATTAAATCTAATATTAATAAAAGAGCAATTAAAAATATAATAAATGGTATTAAAATTTGTTTTAAAAAAAAACACCAATTTGGTTTGGAAAAGCAATAATTTTTTTACACAATGTATACGATTGAAAAAATGTTGCTTTGTAATTTATTTTTATTGTGACTTCAAAATTTATTTGACGTTTTTTTAAACGTTTTTTTTTTTTTGAGTGTACCTTTTGTGTAAAAACAGTATTAGCTGTATGTAGGAAAAAAATTCAATATATTTAGGCTCGATATGACTACATCGAAGCTTATGAAAAAAAATATAAATACAAATTTTCAATGTTTTTTTTTGCTTCTAATTCAGCTAGAATCATCTCATAATTTGAATAATAAAAGTCATGAAATAATTTTTCTTGTTTTCAATAAGAAACTAAAACAATTTAAAAAAAAAAAAAATAATAATATAACAATAAATAATATTAAAATTGACTTAAAAATAAAAATCTAAAAATAATGTTGAATATCAATTTTGCATAAAATACTCGTTTTTATAATAATATTAAATAATGACATAAATAGAAAGCAATTTAAATATAGACATATATGTAAATGTTAAGACTATGCTTTGGTTTAAATATATTTAAAATGAAATATATTTCAAATAAAAAATAAGAAGTAATATTTGTTTTTAATTTGTAAAATTAAAATACCAAATCGTTTCTTTGTATTTAAATTCTTTATACAAAATTTAAAAATTATATATATTTTCTGACTCTTATATTGTATAAAATATTTCATAAATATTAATTTACTTTAAAATATAAGAGTGAAAATTTGAAATTATTTAAGAATCAAAAAAATAAATGAAGTTGAGCTAAAACTTTTATTGTCGAATAATTTTTTCTTAACAGCATAAATCTTATTTCGTGATCTCAGATTTCATGTACACATAGTTTATTCATAATTATTGTATGTTTTTCTTTGTTGTCAATAAATTATTTTTTGTTAACAATTTTTTGTATTTCTTTTACAGAAACTTTTTCATTTGGTGCTACAATATTTGTCCCTAAACCTAAGGTAAGTAATTAATCAAATTCTTTTAAGTAGCTAATAAAAAGAGCATTTATTGGATATTTATAAACTGTATTCAAATTTCATAAGGATGCCAATTTTAAAGAAAATTTAACTTTGTATTTACCATTAAAAAGGGAAAAACTATAATTTCCTAAGAAAAAATTTGATTTCTTTAGAAAATTCAAATTTTTAAATGAACATCAATCATTCTGTGCGATCTTTTTACCAAATACTTTTTTTACCCTGATGCCCAATGTTCACGGGTTTCTTTAAAAATGTTCCACCCCCTAATCAGAAGTCAACTCCTTTGCCCTAACTAACTCATTTGGCTCACACAAATACTAATCAGAACTTGAGCCGCCAGGAAAATTAAGCACCACCTTAATAATACCCGGCCATTAGTCTCCTCTGTCTTAAAGCAGCCAGTGTCCTGATTGACCAAGGCCGATTACTTATCATACCACTCTCGCCTACACACACACACACTGACTCTTACTATATATGAATGTAACGCTAACCCAAATCCATACATACATACAGTCATATATACTATGTATATAAAGTAACGTAAGTGTGGGTGTTTGTGTGTGTGTGTGTGTGTGTAGTTGTGCGTATGTGTGCGTGAGTTCGTTGTTGACACACACAATCAAGCAATCAAAATCTAAAAACTTTATCCCATTCATTTACGTACGACCAAACAGTAAACGTCATAGTCAGATCCCAGATCCCATCCGCAAGGCATAATCAAACATGGAGCGCACACACTAATGCAGTTAACAAACTTGCGGAAATACAACACACACACACATAGACACAAACGCCTGGCAGAGATTCTTAAGTGCTGCACACAGATACACTCACACACACAGTCATACCATACCATATAGAGTATATCTCGCTCTCTTACTCATGATGATGATGTATTGTGTGAGATGTGAATGTGATTAAATTTCCATAGCAGCTCGTCTTTCATGCCAATTTTCCATTAGTGTGGCTCCTGCTGCCCTGCTCCCATATCCTATATCCTTACACACACACTCGCACTTACACACTTAAAAGCACATCAACTTAAAGCATATGTTGTATGTATGGGTGTATGTGTGCTGGTGTTTGCCATAAGCTGCTAGTGTCAAAAGCGATGATGAATAGTTTGTTTGATGTTACTTTGACCATTTTCATGATCAGCAAAAATTTGTGCCAGTATTGGCCCGATTTTGTGTTGGACACTTGGTTATAGGCATTTGGCCTTACAATTAGTTGGCTTTAAAGCAGGACTGAAAAACAGGTGCGTTACATAGCAGGTGCTATGGAGGCAATGAGGACAGTGCAGCAAAACGAACCGGCTCGTTCCTTTGCCATTTAAGCCGGAACTTGAACCAGAGCACTTTTTAGTATTTATTTATAAATTTAAATTTTTTTTTCAGGTTCAGTCAGGTTACTATTCGAAAATTTTAATAAATTCGTTATATATTTTATTTCAAAATTTTTAGTCGTCTATAAAAGACTCCATGGAGAACAACTTTTTACGTAACAAGAAATTAACACTGATTTTTTAAGCAAGACATTTCGACTTTGTTATACTCTATAATAAAAAAATTTAGTTGCTCGATTTGAATTCGATTTATAGTGTTTTTTTTGTTCTTGTTGTTATTATTGTGTAAAAAGGTTAAAGGGAAGGGTAGATAACATGAATTCACAATGGGATTATTAAATTATGTAATTTTTATATTTTTTTTATTAAAGGTTAATTGTTTTTGTATTGAAATTTAATACTTGCCAAATCTGGAAAAGAGAAATGATCTAACAGCAGGCAGGATAGATAGCGCTAGATACCCCTGGTAATTGCTTATTATTTAGGGTCAAAAGGTGGATTATTTTTTAGTATTAAAATCTAATACTTGTCAAATCTGGATAAGAGAAATGATCCAGCAGCAGCAAGGATAGATAGCCCTGATATATATATTTTCCCTTGGCTCCTAAGTGGATCATAGGGTCTCTTGGTTTCTGTAATCCGTTGATTTAAGATGAGTAGGGGATTGGCCTTCTGCATCCGATCCTGGATTCGGGGCTGCCGGTCCGCCGCCAGGCCGGCGTGGCGTAGGAGTTAGGGCCAAAAGGGTTATCCCGCCTTTACTCGGTCGTCAGAGCCTCGTTCGTTCTAAACGGGGGGTACCACGTGAAGGTGAGGTTGACATTTGGGAGGGATAGGCTATAAATTCGCGTCACCAGCCCCAACTGCCCAGCATAGATGTCGGCTGCTGAGCCCCCTAGCCCTGATACGCATGGTTAAATGCTTTGTATTAAGGATCAAAAGTCTCTTGTCACCTGTCTTGTCTTATTTGACTGTACACTATAAATTTAAGAAATTTTTGCAAGAAACTGGAGGGCCTTATTTTCCCGGAACACTCAAAAGCCGATACCGATATTCCCCAAATCACTCTTATTATTAAATATTTATAAATAAGTTGTGCTTGGCAAAGCTGTAAAAAGGCATTTGATCATATTTTTATAAAAATTTCGGAGTTTCCACTGAATTATTGGGAAATATTTTGCTTTTATTGTAACTTTAAAAATGACAAACACTGGAAAATAAAACGCAAGATCATAAGAAAAAGCGTGTGGGTCAAGTTCTTGGTCCTAGTTCCTTTGGTTCTTTAAACGCCTTCTGTAACATTCTGGTCGTTAGAATATAATATTTGGGAAATCTTGTTTGCTTCCACCCGAATTGTAACACTGATCCTTATGGTAAGAAGTCATACATCATTTTACCGCAAAATAATTAAATTTTATGTTGAGATAGTGAATATTCGCGAGATCTATGAGGTGTAGTATCATAGATCTCGCGAATATTGCATAAAAAATATATTGATTTGTATACAAATTTTTTAATTAAATTATATAGTTCTTTGGAATATTGCACACAGCTCATAATGCAAATTAATTTAGATGGTGCCGCAAAGAAGAGTAGGAGGTTGCCTGAACAAAGAACTGGTTCAATTTATGTATGGTAGTTATATGACATTGTGGCTCAATTTTGATAAAACTGTACGCAAATGTTGAGACTAAAACAAAATGCAACTGACGTTAATTACATCATTATATTTTAAATAATAAAAAAATATATTTTAATAAATATGTATTGATATATTTCATTGCATTTCTATAAGTCTCAACATTTGGTGAAGTGTTATCAAAATTGGTCCACTATTTCATATAGCTACCATACAAAAATTTAATTTGTGTCAAATTTACCATCTTTTTCGAAAATGTTTTCAAAACCTTAAAGTCGAGCAAGCAACTAAGGAATACGAGCATTATAAGACAGTTTTTTTATTTTCTTTGTAAGCAATGGCAATCAGCGGACCAAGGCCACCATCCAAAATTTAGAAACTGATTTTTTTTTTGAAACATCTTTTGTTATATTTCATGTGTTTACCTTTAGCGTCATACAATGCAAGTATTCGAAATAGCAGACTTCTGCTTTTTTAAGAAGTACGAGCTTAAAATCTTACTTTCTTAAAACTGGTAGCGCCTTCCAATAACTTTACAATCTTTAAACCCTACATCAGAATTCTGCTCATAGCGGGTCTTCGATTAAGCAGCTTTACATAAAAACAAGGGGGTGCCGCCCCTTGGCTGCTTCACATATTAGCCTTCTAGTCGCTTTTAGTCACCTGTGATAAATATTTTCTTACCATCAATAAGGAAGAGAATTGGTAGCGGTTTTATATTACATAGTTTGTCCTATGCCTCAAAAATCTAAGCCTTTTATCTCTTACATTTAGGCAGGTCAATTATATGATAAGAAAAGTCATTGCTCCCATGTAATCGAAGTTATTATACAAAGTAATCGAGGCCACTCTTGGTGGCTGAATTATTTAAAACGATTAAAAAACTTTTCCTTAAAACTTAAATTGATATGATAAATAAAGACCAGACATTTCCTACTTGTGTTAATAGAATTTTCCATAAGCTTTATTCCTAGGGTTACAATCCTCTAGCTTGTACTGTTCAATATATCTCCAATCAGTGAACGAATGATTCCATAAGTCAGACACATCAAAAAGTTTTATATATATGGATTAAAGATCTAATTTTTTTTAAGTCTTTTTCTCGTCTTTTATTATTAACTTATGAATAAAAACATTTGGAATATATATAAGCACGTATTTCAAAGATCTCCTCGAACCAGTACTCAAGCCTGATTTCGAGCAACCCACAGATCTATCCCCCAAACCATTTCCATGGTTTGCAGCCCTGTGGTGTTGGGCCACAAATGTTAACTGCGCCTCAAAACCTTTCCAAGCTATAAAACAATTAAATGCTTAACTCGACAAAAGTCTGCAGTTTGCATTAAATCATCAGTCTCGCTCTGATTCGGTGCTTCAACTCTGTAGCCCCGACTCCGGGGCTTTTAAGCATGGCCAACAGCTCCATCAGCGGTCTGAATAATTTACATAAGCAGCAGCCACAACTGCAACAGAGCAACAAAAGCGCCGGGGGATGCAAAATTAAAGCCAACCAAAAAAAAAAAAAATTACCAGAAATACCAAAAAAAAAAGTATGAAAAACTGTCGTTCATCTGTTTCTGGTATTTTTTTCTGCTTTTTTTGGTGGTTTTTTTTTGTTTTGTTTGGATTTTTTGCTGCTTTTTGCGGAATTTTTCTGCTGTTGTTGACTCGGCGACGCATATGAATGTATGTCTATATGTAGCTGTGTGTGTGTGCGAGAGTGTGTGTCTTTTAGTGTATATGTGTGTACATATGTGTTGCCGCATACATAAACAATGCAAACAACATGAAGACCAACCGAACCAACATACTATACACACACAAGTATAACAATGACAAAGAACGCATTGGAGCTGTTGCTCTGCCCAGCTTTACACAGTAGTGCTCCATCCGAACCCAAACCCCCAAAAGCCCAACCAACACCAGCTCCAACTCCTGCCACATGTATATGGGTATGTGTGTAGTTGCCCCAACATTGTCTGGCTGGTTTATTATGCAAAAGTTATGCAAAGATAAGCAAAACTATGAGCAGCATACGATGATGATGCTGATGGCTGATGGGGCACAATGTATAGTGGGCCCAGTCGCCAGTCCAACCCCAACAAAAGCAGAAAAAAATTAAGCTGCGAGAGCGGGCTAAGAAATAATTAATTGGTTAGGCTCAAAAAAAAATGAACCCAAAATATAAGCAAGCTCCTGGAAAATAAGTTCTTCGAATGCATGTACAATACTTGGTACTGCAAGGAACTCCATCTTGCATCACGACCTGAGGCTGAAGAACGTTGAACTCCAACAACGTGTTAGATGACGTCACTACAACAGGTTGGTAAGGGGCCCCGTCAAAATGATACCCCAAGAAAATTTGAAGGGTGCTCCCTTAAAAATCTTTGATGAAGTGAGATTAGGGATTGGCGGCGCTATGAGTTAGAACAGCGGACCTATGCCCCACTAGAGGAAATGGAATCTAAGGGAGATGAGTTGGAACAATTTTTCTTGTTACCTGTTATCAGATAAAATGAATCATTGACAGCTAATAAACACTTTACTAAGCATATTGAATTTTGACAGGATTGGTTGGGAGTTGATAACATTGAATATTGTAAAAATATCAAAAACCAGTTGAACGATATTCAGGGGAGCTCTGTACAGCAGATAGTAACTGACGGTAGCTTGGGCGTCAACCAATGAAGGTTATCAACTTAAGACGTCGACAGGTATCTAACTTTATATGGTTACGCAGAATGATCATCTTTTAGCGAAATCTAGTGTGTGTCAACAAATGTAAACTGCGCCTCAAAACCTTTTCAAGCTTCATCTCTTATGGCCTCCAAGATCCAAGTGTTTATATGGGAATATGAGGACGGGAAAATAAATACAACTCAATCGCTATCCCTGGGAATGATAAGCTTTTCGGTTTAAACAATTTATGAACTATCAATCCCCTTTCTGCCTAGGCACATTAACCAAGTCTAATATAACCTGCACCAACTGGGTACACTCTTACCCGGTAGAGGCTATATGAATAGGGCAGGGTGTGCATGTTATTGATTGTTTATTTGCAAGAAAGATTTTAAAACTTAAATCTAACAAACCAAAGATGAAGAAACAAACGAAGCAGTGCATCTCATCTGAAACATCCGCAAACAAAACAGGACAAGGAGAGTTGGTCAGACGACAAAGGGTTACCAATTGATTTCAAGTACAGCATGCCTTCAAACTTTTATCGATTATGTCCTAACCGGAACAATCGGATCGATGCTAAAAATAATGAGTATGGCTGTAGGAATATTTTCTACTCAACTACTCCTGTTTTTGGGGTTTAGAAAAGATTAATTAAATTTGAAACTAACAAACCAGAAACCAAAAAAGAAACGAAACAGTGGATTACATCTGAGATAGCCACATCAAAGAGGCACATTGAGAGTCGATCAGACGACAAGGTGATAGCAACTGATTTCAAGTATATCTTAAAACTTATATTGATTACCTCCCAATCGGAGCAATCGGTTCGATTCAAAATCCATTTTAAAAATAAGGAGCTTGGCCAGAGGAATATTTTTGACTCAAGTTCTCCTAATCGTTAAATGAGTCTATTATCTCTTTCTATGTCTGAAGAAACAGATATGTGAAAGACTGGGTGGAGGCAAGTTATTGACATGAATCAACACACTTGATCCGTCTTACGGGTATACGCATCCTTTGATAAAATAAGGAGTTCAGAATTCGTTGTAGTAGTTAAAATAAGAGTTCCATAGCTCTTATAGTTTCTGAAATTTTGTCGACGTGGCTGTTAAAGCGAATCAAGAATACCATATTCTATCTTGATCAATAAGTTCCCGGTCTCTTCGGTCTCAGTCACGCAATTTGATTTTGATATCGAATAGTGAATAATTTCGCATTTTTAAACTTTATGGGTTCTCCCCCGACTTCTTCTGCCTGTTTCATGCATTAGCACAAGCTTATTATGCATTTGTACCTTCGGTATAGGCAGGCTTGATAAGAGGGAGAAAGAGGTTCCATCGGATTTTCCTCAGGGGCCCAGTGTAATAACTTTTGAATTGTCGTGATTCAAGCTAAATGTGTAGTAAAGGGGCCCATACGTTTTCCCCTGTCCTGGATTTTCTGTCTACGGCCAAGGTACAAAAAACTAGTTTTATTTCCCATAATAATCTCGTTTTTAAACAACCCTTTATACGGTGGCACCCCAAGTATACTTCACACTCCACGCACCGCTGACAGCGGGAATTCCTACGTTTCCTGCAAGACCGGAGTGAATTTATGCTGCCTCGTCACGGCTTCCCTCCGTCGTGACGTTCTTTCACGCCTAGGTTAACAGTGAGATACATGGCTGAGACAAGCTTACGATGGTCTGGTCCGGTACGCCCTCCGCTCTACGGCTTGGAGCGTTGTCTGGTTGGAGCTGCCAGTAGTTAGCAATGGCTGCTTTTTCACGATGACGTTCAAGGAGCTTCACATAAATACAGCTTTGCCACTGTGACACAATTTCACAGTGGATCACTTCTTTCCAGTCGAAAAAGCAAAGCAGTGGAATCGATGTTCTCTGCTAAAAGCAACAATTGTATTCAACCTAAGCTACAATATTCGCATATTCTAAAAACTTTAGCAAAAGCTCTTAGTTTTTTGAACTTCTATTACGATTTTTGTTTTTTGTAATTTGTTAGAGCTTTCCAAATGATTTTATAAAGTAAATAAGAATACAACTATAAATAAACTTTCTTTTCTGAGACTAACATGTTTTTGAAGACTAAGAAAGTAGAGCGAAATTGCTATAATTTTTAAAAAAGCTCATATAGAACTTAAAACACAAGATCTTTATATCGTTCTTAAAATTTTTTTATTTGGATTTTCTGTAAAGTGTCAAAATTCGGTGTTCATTTTTTGCTTGGTCATAATCGTTGGAGGATTTTAAGATCAGAAATCTTATTTCCTGGTGAAGCAAATCAATGTACTTAGTCCAAAATTGTAAAGGAACACTTCCTGCTTCGGCTTTCCCAATTGGGGGCTATGTTTAAAAGAGCACTTCAAAAAGCCTTGGTTCACTTCATAGAGCAGATCTCAGCAGATTCCAAATTCTACTCATCCTGTTTTGGGCTTAATTTCGACTCAAAGCTTACTGCTGTTCTTTCCGAGTTCCGCAGAATAGGAAGCCTTTATGAAGCATCTAAAAATTCGAAATACTCATAACCTCAACTAAAATCTAGTATTTACTATAATACTAAACTTAATGCTAATTTAGCAAACACTAGCTACTGGGGCCTTCGATGTGCAATATGGGCTTCTAAGCCGATTATCATTTATTCCTTTAACTCCTTGAGGTGCATATGGTTGGTTGGTTGGTTTGGGTGCCGTTTAAGTGACAACATATTCAAACTCAATTAGCGCAAATGCGCCATTTTGTTACACCACTTTTGGGAACCACTGCTGTTCGGTTTACTCAAACCATCTCGATCACGTAGGCTTCCTAACGTGAAGCTTCCTAGTGCTCTGTGGCGTAAGGACTCCAATCGTGGGCACTCACATAAATAATGGCAAATTGTCTCTTCTGTGTTCTCCTGGTCCCAGCTTCGGCATTTGACGTTGTAGGGCCAGCCCATTTTCTTTGCATGGTCTCCTAACGGCTAATGTCCGGCTATTGTCGATGCTATTCTGAAGATCATTGTTCTTGGCTTGCTTAGCAGTTCGGCCGTTCTACGCTTGTCGTATTGCGGCCAAATTTCCTTTGCAATCTTGCAAGTGCCAATATTTTTCCATCTGGTTTCAGCCTTGTTCTGAGCTCGCAGAAGAAGTTCTCTCTTGATAGCGCTGAGTGGGTATTTGACAGCTACCTTCGCTGCTTCGCCATCTGATGCACCTTTTCTCGCCAGTTCATCAGCTTTTTCATTCCCGTATACGATCCTATGTCCGAGAACCCATACGAGAGCGATGTTCATTCTGCTTGCAAGGGCATTGAGATCTTCTTTGCATTGTCTGATGATTTCTGAGTTCTCGGTTGGCGACTTGATCGCCAGCAACGCTGCTTGACTGTCGGAGAATATACACACCTCCGCCAGCGTACTCGGATGATTATTCAGCACCTTACATGCTTCTCTGATGCCAAAGACTTCCGCCTGGAAGATGCTGTTTCTGTTGCCTAGGCGATAGGAGAGAGATACTTCGAGTTCGTCCGAGTAGACCCCTGCTCCTACACCGCGATCCATCTTGGATCCGTCAGTATAGATTGCAGCTGCGTCTGCTCTTATTACCCTGTTCATATCCCACTTCTTTCGCGTCGGGAATCTGACGTCGAACCTCTTCTTGAAGTCCATTACTGGTGTTATGTAATCTGTTGATTTGTTAGTCTTTTGACCCTTCAGAGGTGCATATACTATTGTACTATATATATTTAATTTTGTAGCTTAAGAAAACTGTATATTGTTAAAATTTTTGTCTGACGGTTTTTTCCAGTAATTCAGATAGGTCGTGAGATCCAAAGAAAAAAGGTCTAATGCTCAGAAGATATGAACAGGACTCCAGAATATGATGGGTATTGCAGCGCCATTTAAAAGATATTCATGTGTGCCTTGTATGGGGTTTTATTAAAATGACCTAGAAACTTCTAAAGCAATAGCCAAATACTAATTAATTTTAACTCCTTTTTCCCGAAAACTCCAGTACAAACAAGCTTAAGTAAAACTCTAGAGAAGAAATTGCCTCCAAACTCACTAGGTAAAATATGTTTAACTAAAATGCAAATAATTTTTGCTTTGAGAAGATTGCGCCCCCAGCCCTGCGGGTAGTTTTTTTTTTAAATCAAACCCTTTCTTTTGGATACCTATAACTTAAAAATAATACTCTTTAGCATTTAGGAGGAGCACTTTGAATATAAAGGAGAGCACAGGGTATACTTTACAGTCACCATATCCTTGCATATTTCTTTCCTTAAAACTTGCGTCTTTTTTTCCATTCCTACGACTTTTCTTGCCACCCTCGCAACGAAAAGGGTAAACCCAAAAAAAATAGTACAAAAATGTACGAAAATACATTGTAGATGGTACGGCACATCGTAGTCCAAAAGACACTCGCTGATGCCAACTTCACGTGGCACATGTGGGTGCAAGTGTGTGTCTGTGTGTGTGCGTATCTGTGTGTGGGTCAGTTGTTGTTTGTGGTATGTGTGTGTGCGTGTGTGTGTGTGTTTTGAAGCGCCGTCATTCAACGCGCGTATTCAAGTGAAAACTTCTGGGAAGCATAACAGCTGCCCGTTGGTGCTCCTCCGTCCAAATGAATATATCTCTATGGGGGTTTTCTTCTTCTTCTTGTTTTTTTGTTATTCCATAGTATAAGAGTAGGCTCATTGTTCGTTACGGCCTTTTTATGTACTTCAAGCTGTGCTTTCAGTTAATTGTGGCAAATGCAAAAATCAACTTTTTTCTCCATCTCTTTTGTTTTTAATTTGTTTTTTTTTCACTGTTTTTTACTTTTAGCCAGTTTGCTGGCAAGTTAAGCCATTTGCGCCCAATGTCGTAGCATATTTCAGGGCGCACGGCACGAAATGGACACTTAAACTCTAATCGAAAAACTTTTGCCATATACAAGTCACTTTAAAACGCGCTTAATTTGATCAGCACGGCGATTGCCAGCCCACTTTGCACCCTTCGTTACTTGTTGGAAACCCTTCGTGTCCCTCGAATCCCTTGTATGTCCCCCCTCGACACTAAACTTGATTACCATAATGAGGTCGACAGGCAACGCGTGCTGAAAGACGCATGATGTTATACGGCAGACAGGACAAAAAAAAAGCAGGAGATACGCATATCGTATATATCTGACAGAACAATTTAATTACGAGTGAAAAAGTTTGAATACTCTTTGAGGCACAATCAATTGCTGGTGGGGTGGCGGATTTAGCTTTGAAGCTAATGACATTAGAAGTCACATATCACGCTAACATTTTTGGCAGAGCTTTATAGCAGCGAAGATATAGAAGCTTTTCGAGCTACTTCTTTTTATTGAATTTGTACACTTAAGATTTTCTGCTTCTTTTATACAATATACTTATAAGCCGTGAAGAAACGAACGCAGATTCTTTAACCTGTACATTATATGTTATTACCCGCCCTTGAAACATTTAGTGTTAATTAAATTTCTAATTAAATTAGAAATTTATCTGAGCACTCAGTGCCCCAACGACAGGTCTAGGTTTTATATTATGGAAATATATAATGATAGTTTCCCTGACTGACTTTTTTGTCAATACCTTTGGGCCATCCATTGGGGATCTTTATTAAGAACTGTTCGAACAGAACTGGAACCTACAGTTAATAGCCGAATCCGAACTGAGGTGTCTTGAATTAATAGAGATTTTCCTGGGCAAATAGCGTCTTTGATTAGATGTTCACTGCAGTCTTTAAGGTCAAAGAACCCTATAACCCAATTTTTTGCCATAAAAGGGTCATTCATAAAAAAATTTAAAAAAAGTGCTACCATAAAATTTTTTCTCTATTCTCTTCTTTACGAAAAGTAATTTACTTTATTTTCTTCTTAATGTTGACAGCACTATGGGACTCCGCCTCCTGCTAGCTTCAAAAACAGAACCCTTGAAGACCCTGGCAAGTTAATTTTGGATATAACCAAATTATTAGCTGCCAACTATCGATTTTATTTTTGTAGCAAGTGTTAAATTAATTTTAGAATTTAAACTCTTCATGGATCATATGTTACTGGTTTAAAATCAAAATCCATGTGATCCACGACCTGCTGAATGTACTTAAAATTATTTCAAAAGAGCTTTTTTTATTTATTTATTTTAAAATGCAATATCTCTAATAAGTTTTTTTTTTTTTTTGATTTTGCCAACTTAATTTGACATGTGTGATTTTTTAAAGTAAAGGAAAACATTTTTTTTTGTAAGAATTGGGATCCTATTTATATAGGTATAGGTAAATCATCAGCTAAAATTCCCTGATTTAAGAACTTTTTCACTTACTCTAAAAATATCTCTAGCTCATTCAGATTTCTGCCAATACTTCTTATATATTTTTTTTATTTCACACTTTACAATTTTTTAAAATTATTTGTAATTTTTGTTAAAGCCTTGCGAACTTAATTTTACAATATATGTTACTTTTTAAAGTAAAAAATCAATTTTTTTGAAAAAATTACATCTATATATTTTGGATATGTTAGACTTCATTCACAATAGACATGTCACTTGTATTAATTCTGCTAAAGCTCCCAGATCCAAAAACTTTTTCATTTATTCTAAAAATGTCTCTACCCCATTCGGATTTTTCCGCGATTTTGTAATTTTTTTTATTACATACTAAAATTATTATTATTATTATTTTTGAAAGATCTTTGAATGTAGCACTTTGGATGCGTATTACGGATAGCGTGTTTCGAGTATTATTTTTCCTTTTTTGAACTTCTGAAAATCCATCTATTTTTTCGATTTTTCAAAATAAATTTTTTTTAATTTTTTCAAATTGTAACCTCTTGAATTTTTGATAAAGTGTGTAAGTCTCCTAGATTTGCCGTGTTTTTTTGAATTCGTAATACTTCGTTTAAGGATGCTGAAAAGTGGAATCAAATTTGAAGTTTTTTTTTGTTTAAGACAACTCACGTAAAATATTCATAAAAATTTTAAATGTGCATGACTTCGTAATAAAATGTTTAGGGACTCTGAGAAGTGGAATAAAAGTTCCTTGCTGAAAACATGAACTGTATTCAAACTCACAATGTTGTATGTGAATGGTCTCTAATTATAAAAAAATACCTTTCTTTTGGAAATGCTGAAATACATTTTTATTATTATTGTTTTTTTAAACATTTGGTATGTAAGTTTTTATGATTTTTCGACTTTTTTTAATAACTTTAGTCATATATCCACCAGAATTTAAAATAGATATGATTTCGTAATAATTGTTTAGGAACCCTGCGAAGTAGATTTGAAGTTCCCTGCTGAATAAAACGACTGTATTCAAGCTCACCTTCAATATTTGCATATATTCTAAAAACTTACTATTTTTCGAATTTCTATTACGAATAATTTTTTTAGAGTTAAAATTGAGTTTTTCCATAACTTTTTATAAAGAAAATAGGCTTAGAAGTAATTGAGCGCTTTTGATGAAATTTCTTTTCTGTGAATAACATGTTTTTCAGGCTTTAAAAAATTATGTGAAATTTTGAAAATTTTTAAATTGGTTTTCAAAGCTCATATAAAGGTTGTCAAAAAAGTCTTGCGGTATTTTTATTGAATTTTCAATTGTTCATAAAATTGGTTATAATAATGCGATTTAAGTCAAATATGCGCCGTTTTGTTCGATGACGAGTTCCCAACGAGATGCCAACTTCATAATGCCCCTCTTATAGAAGCTCGCTTCCCTATTGTCAAAAAACTCGGAGAGCCAATTTTCACAGGACTCTCTTGTGGACAACTTCCGATTACCAAGCGCGTTCGTCATGGACAGAAATAGGTGGTAATCACTTGGTGCGAGATCCGGACTATACGGTGGATGCAAAAGAACCTCCCATCCGAGCTCCCGGAGCTTCTGGCGCGTCACCAAAGATGTGTGTGGCCTGGCGTTGTCCTGATGGAAGACAATTCGGCCTCTGTTGATCAAAGATGGCCTCTTCTGCATGAGTGCTGCATTCAAGCGGTCCAGTTGTTGGCAGTACAGGTCCGAATTGAGCGTTTGGCCATAGGGGAGCAGCTCATAGTGGATGATTCCCTGCCAATCCCACCAAACACACAGAAGAACCTTCCTGGCCGTCAATCCAGGCTTGGCCACCGTCTGGGCAGCTTCCCCGCTTTTCGACCAGGACCGTTTACGCTTCACGTTGTCGTAAGTGACCCACTTTTCATCGCCAGTCACCATCCGCTTCAAAAACGGGTCGATTTTGTTGCGATTCAGAAGCGATTCGCATGCATCCATACGGTCAAAAATGTTTTTTGCGTCAAGTCGTGTGGCACCCATACATCGAGCTTCTTTTTCAATCCAAGCTTCTTCAAATGGTTTATAACGGTTTGATGACTCATGCCCAGCTCTTGGCCGATGCTACGGCTGCTACTATGCCGGTCTCTTTCGATCAATTCAGCGATTTTATCGCAATTTTCGACAACAGGCCTTCCGGACCGTGGCGCATCTTCGATCACCTCTGCACCAGAACGAAAACGTTGAAACCATCGTTGTGCGGTGGAAATGGAAACTGTATCGGGTCCATAAACTGCACAAATTTTATTGGCAGCATGAGATGCATTTTTGCCTTTATCGTAGTAGTACTGTAAAATATGCCGTATTTTCTCTTTATTTTGCTCCATGTTTGCGACGCTATAACTCACGAACGACTAAAAGCAAACAACAATTAATCAAACACGTGTTAGCACGTGAAAAGAGCTTTCAAAAAGCTCTAGCGTGAACCGATGCGACGAATACAACTAGAACTACGCGCTTGCAAAGACAAGCTTGCGGAAATACCGCAAGACTTTTTTGACAACCTAATATAACATAAATTAGAATATCTCTATATCGCTACCAAATATTTTTATTTGGATTTTCTATAAAATGCTAAAATTTGAATTTTTGAGGAATTTAAGATCAGAAATGTTATATCCTTGCGAAGGAATCAAATTATATTTAAATTACTTTAACTTCTATTTGCTTTCAATATTTTGGGAGTTTTTCAACAATTTTTCTATATCGTTCTCAAACTTTTTTATTTGGGTTTTGTGCAGTGTTAAAACGTCGTTTTATAAAATCATAAATATTTGAGGAATTTATGATCTGAAATATTATGTTCTGGTGAAGGTCTTAAATTGTACTCAGTAACTGTGAGAGAGAAATGCTAAATTATATATATGTATGAGGGATTCTCTACAAAGAAACAACCCGAATCAAAATTCAGTGTTGTTTTTATATATGCTAAAATCTCCTTCTCAGTCCTCCTTTCATTTATGGAATTTCTACCACACCATATTTGATTACAAAACAAAGATACTCTTCCCAATTGTAAGAGTATTTTAATAAACAAAAAAAAAAAAAGGCAACCAACACCCGGAAACTTGTCGCGCCTTGAGTAGGGCCACAAAATGTCAGTAAAATTATAAAGTTGTAGTTGTTATTGCTATGGGCATGGGTTCCATTTTGTGTTTTTGTTTTTTTTTTGGGTTTCAATTGTCATCTTTTTTTTTTTTGTATTTTACAACAGTTGTTTTAAGTTGTGTTTGTTGTTGTTTCATGTTATTGTTGTTGTTGTTGTAGGACACTCAGTGATAGTTTAAGCTACTGGCAAACGATTTTTGAATGCTTTTTTGCTGTATATGACACCAAGTGCATTTTCGCCCGAGAGTGTGAAAGTCAAGTCACACTTTTGCACACTTTCCAACACATATCAATGTGGCTGACAGCTTTTTGTGGCAATATACTACACTACACTACCACTTGTGTTGGGGGGTTGGGAGGGCACTCCTACTCCTATTTGGGGCCGACTCTGCGTGCAACGCTTTTCTGCCTTCCATTCAATTGAAAAATTAAGCAGCCACTTTGTCAAAATGCTGTTGTTCAGTGTCTGGCGTTAGCTTTAATTGTCAAAACATCTGGGCCTGACATGCAAATGCCAAAGTACCAGGCAAAGGTTCTTCACTCAACTTGAATCCAGTAGAATCCCGAACAACTCTCCCCCCACACCCACTTGGCAACCCGCGCACAACACAGTCAATGGCAGCTGTTTGATGGAGCATGCTCCTTTGGCACTTATTACATTGAATGCTTTGGCTGCTTCGCATGGTTTTGGCGTTTATTGATGCAAATTTTTATCCGATTTTGGGTTTCGCCTTTTTTTTCTCGGTTTCGTGTTTTTTTTTTCGGTTTCGTGAAGCCGCGACGGCTACCTAATTGACGTCTATGTCGAACGCAAGTGCTTCAAGCGTTGATTAGGGTTGTGCCACCGTTGCCCCCTGCTCTTGCCACCTGGCTGGAAGCCCTTCAGCTTTTAACATACCCAAGCGTATTATGGCTGTCAACATTGTCAAAACTTTGGCTTTTCGTAACCTTTTTGTTCATATTTTATTTTTCGCGTTGATAGATACTTTTTAAGCATCTTTTGTGCTGGCCACAGATTGAGTTGACATTAATAACGCTGACATTAGTCCATGTGCCACATGCCGCAAAAAATCTTTAACCAAGGACTAGCACTCAATAACTTTTTGTACACTGTAGAATCCTAGAATGAAGAGTGTTTATAGATTGGGGTAGAGCATGTCATCGGTGAAGTGACTACAAGCACTCATATCAGAATGCTAACTCTTACCTCGGATATGTTTTTCTATACTTGAAGAAATTGTATTTTGATTAACAGCCCTAGATTTCGTTAGCATAAAGACATTTCGAAATTGAATTGACAGATGTTTTAGATTTGGATTATTTTATGGAATTGAATAGCCGACTACAGCGAAGCAAAAAGCAATCTAGACCTGTATTCATGTATGTATGTACATCTGCTCACTCGTGAATTCGTAACTGCATATCATAATATGAGAAATGAACTATTGCTGGAATCATCTTCAATGTGCTCTGGTTATAGGCTATGTGACGTCATATTACTTTGCATATGGACAATGTGACCCAGCGTGCACTTCAAATCAAAAATTACAAATTTATCGCATTTCGAAGTATAAAATTCCTTCAGTTTTTTACGTTAACCTATACGACTACTACTTATTCTGGACTCATGTGGAGCATAGAGCCTGATTGGTTCGTGTTGTCGTTATAACGAGATATTAGCACCTCCAAATCCTCTGTGCTGGCTGCCGTAGCAGGGGGATTGACCAATAATTGTTGGGGACCCCTTGGAGACATGTTTCCATTTTAGTTTTGTTTCATGTTATTCTGACATCTTTTATGAGAATCAATGAGTGATGGGTTCAAAGATTCTTTAGTTAGAAGCCGCACCTGATATGGGGAAACAGACGCTTACCTAATGACAAAGGCATCAGGGTTTGTTGTGGACTGCTTTTAGCTTCAGGACTCTTCCTCGACCTTACCGGCATGGGTGGCCCTACCGATAGCTATGCTACCGCCCGCGCCGCTGTTGCATTCAACGCCCCTAATAAGCCCTCTCACCACGACAAGGTGGCAATCCCCGAGAGGGATTATATAATCTTCATTAAATACAAAAAAAATTAAATAAATAGGAGATTGTCCTTAAATCAGACCTTCAATATGGCGACATCAACAGGCCTGAGAGTCATGAACAATGGAACCCAGTAAGCACTTTAATTGAAACAAAAACCAGAATGAAATTCCATAATTTTTTTAACTCATCGAAAATCCCCCAAAATCTAAAATTATCTTCTATCAAAATAAAAAAGAATATTAAATAAATAAATAAATTTTCTTTACACTAGTTTGTAATATCTTTGTGATCTAGGCGTTTATACACACATACATATTATATATGGCCCCCTCTAGCCACCTAGATCATACTTTAGGTGACATTGGGGGATCTTTGACGCTCATCCAATATATAACATACAAAATAACATATCATACCCTTTGGTAAGGTACAGGGTATAAAAATCGATCTTTGCATTCAGCTGAGTAAAACAGACTTTTTGCATTTTTTACAAAAATTCCCGAAATTTCCATATTTTTTCTTCGATTTTGATAAACTAGTACTCATTTTTCTCTGACTTTACGAGTCTTTAATAAACCTAAATGAAGAAATATTTTTAATACACTGATCGGGTTGGAAAAAAAATCGTAGATAGAAAAGTGCTTGGATGAAAGTGCAAGCCACTATACATAATATTTTTGAAAGGACTATCCGAAATAAGGATACATTTTTATTTTGGATTTTATTCAAAAAAATCAAGCGCAACTCTTATTTTTTGACTTTAAAAAAATTAAAATTATGAAATACTTAATAAATTACATAAATATTTAATAAATTTAATAATAATATTTTTTGTATTAAAAAATTGCGAAATAATTCTTATTTTTTAATTAAATGATATTTCATAAGTTATAATTTTTATGTCGAAAAATATGAGTTTTGCAATTTTGTTGAGAAAAATAATCAATTATAATTATTTTTCAATCAAATTTTAAGAGTTGCAATTCATGGTTTCATTTTGGTACATTTTCTTAAATTTTTATTTTTTTTTAAGTTTATAATTTTATTTAACAAAAAAAAAACTAGTTTATGAATTTATTATCTTAATTCAAGATATTTAATTTGATTTTAAGAATAGGTTAAACTTAATTTTTGCTGAAAACCCTAATTGACGAATTTTGATCTGAATATTTTAATAACCTTTATATTTAATGTTATCACGTCTTGTAAAAAGTCCTAAAAGCAAAAACTGTAACTTCTTTTGTGCGCAAAAGGTTAGTTCTTATTTCTGAGCATTCAGTGTTGCCAATTTTTGTGATATTGACAGCTAGATGGCGCCAGCAGTAACAGCACCTGCATTTTTTTTTTCTTTCAGGCTTTTTGCTGCAACCTGGCCTTGAAAGTATAAATTTTAATATAATAAAAATCCAAAATCAATAATTTTCTGAATAACTTTAGGAATTTTTGTTTAGACTTAGTAGTGCTGGGCATCGCAGTTCTTTTTATACCCTGTACCAAGGGTATATTAAGTTTGTGCAAGCCGAAAATGTATGTAACATATAGAAGGAGACGTCGGAGACACCCCAAAGTTACCTATGTCGATGATCAGGGTGAATAGAGAAGTCGATATACCCATGTCCGTCTGTCCGTCCGTCCGTCCGTGTGAACGCCTAGATCTCAGAGATGGTAAGAGCTACACTTACCAAACTTTCACATTAGATCCCATATTATTCCATAGGAGGCAAGTTTATTTTATTTTTTTGATATCGGGGATAAATTATATAGCTCCCATGGGGGTGTTTGAGACGACCTCGTCAAAAAAAAAGCGTTTTAGATGAATAATTCGTTTGTTTATGAAGATATCGTAACGAAATTTGGTATTCGAAAGTTTTTTATAGTTCCCAATCACTGTACCAAATTTGATCGAAATCGGTTGACTATATCATATAGCTCCCATAGGACCGATCGGCCAAAATAACTTTTTTAAAGAAAAATTCGCTATATTTCGTTTTTATACCCTGTACCGTATGGTACTAAGGGTATATTAAGTTTGTGCAAGCCGAAAATGTATGTAACATATAGAAGGAGACGTCGGAGACACCCCAAAGTTACCTAAAATATGATCAGGGTGAATAGAGAAGTCGATATACCCATGTCCGTCTGTCCGTCTGTCCGTCTGTCCGTCTGTCCGTCCGTCCGTCTGTCCGTCCGTCCGTCCGTGTGAACGCCTAGATCTCAGAGATGGTAAGAGCTAGAGTTACCAAACTTTCACATTAGATCCCATATTATTCCATAGGAGGCAAGTTTATTTTATTTTTTCGATATCGGGGATAAATTATATAGCTCCCATGGGGGTGTTTGAGACGACCTCGACAAAAAAAAAGCGTTTTAGATGAATAATTCGTTTGTTTATGAAGATATCGTAACGAAATTTGGTATTCGAAAGTTTTTTATAGTTCCCAATCACTGTACCAAATTTGATCGAAATCGGTTGACTATATCATATAGCTCCCATAGGACCGATCGGCCAAAATAACTTTTTTAAAGAAAAATTCGCTATATTTCGTTTTTTAATAAAGATATCCTAAACAGATTTGGCGTTTGGAAATTTTTTAGACCACTTAAGCAATGTGCCAAATTTGAACAAAATCGGTTGACTATATCATAAAGCTCCCATAGGTCCGATCTTCCAAAAAATCGATTTTTTAACAAAATTTGTTGTGTTTCGTTTGTTTGTAAAGATATTGGGACCAAATTTGACATTCGTGAGTATTTTATAGTTCCTAAGCATTGTACCAAATTTAATCCAAATCGTTTGACTAGATCATATAGCTCCCATAGGACCAATCGGTCCAAAAACACGTTTTTTATACAAAATTCGATGTGTTTTGTTTGTTTGTAAAATTATTTGAAATAAATTTGGCATTCATATCTTTTTTAAGGTATTTAAGCACTGTGTCAAATTTTATTGAAATCGGTTGACCATATCATATAGCTCCCATAGGAACGATCGGTCAAAAAAAAATGTTTGCTTAAAAATTCTTCTGTTCTTGGTTTTTTGTGAAGGAATCGGACTTTATTACAAGCTAGTGGTACAGGGTATCCTAAAGTCGTCCGCGCCCGACTTTACGTCCGCCATTTTTTTTTATTTTTAGTTTTAATACAGTTTTTGGTCTAATTTTATTAATCTTTTTCTTCCTTTAAGTTTAACATTTAACTATGGTAAGCATCTTAACTTTTAAATATGTTCCAATTTTTATATTCTTGAATCCTATTTTAATTTTTTTTAATTAGATATTTTGGCGATTTAGTCAAAATTGGTTGATTTTGTTTCAACCGGCATCAGCCATAGCCAGGATCGTCGCTCAGCACCCCCTCGCGCTTACCTGGCTACGGCCCTGAACTGGATTGTTTTATTTTTTAATTCAAACGTTTTAATGATGCTTTAAGATTATTTGGACTTATTTTAAAAACTATAGCCTTGTTTTTAGAGTTTTTGGACTTATTTAAAGAATTAAAATCAGGATTTAAAGATTTTAAAACATATTATCAGCATCTTTAAGGTCAAACCTTTTGAATTCCTTAGTTGAGCTTCATTTTTCCAAATAAAATCAAATCAAAGTTGTCAGCTGATTTACTATTATTATTGTGCGCTATTAACAGAGCATTAACTTTTTAGAGATATTTGAAAGGATTGAATTTTCGATTCCACTGTAGTTCTTGCAGATGGGACTGGACACACCAAATTTTACCGAAAAATGGGTATCCTTTATAAAAGCTTACAGTTGCTATCATTCGCGGTACCCAGGACTGCTTTCTAAAAATATAATGCTGAAAAAACTTTTCAATAGTCAAAATTCAAGTCTTTTAACCTGGATATAAACTTATTGGTCAGCTAGAATTGTTTCTATCATAATATAAGCACAAAAATAAGAGAGCCACCCAATTTTGAAAAAAAAAACTGACTTTTTGCAAACCATTCATATTCGGAAAGATAATTGGTTCAATTCGAAAAAGTAAAATAAATAAGAAAACTAACCATTTTCGTATAGACACTCATGTGAACCTTATAAACAATAAAACGTTGACTTTTCGTCCAAACCATCCAAATACCTCATACCGCCTTACAAGATTTTATTTTTACTTTTAACTCCAAATTTGTCGCAATCAGTTTCATTGTTCTTCCGAAAAGTGGGTGGACAGTGTATCCTGCTGTCGGTTACCGCCCTGATAGATTCAAATTTTTATTTCTTGTTTTTTGTTTGTGTGTGGGCACACTTTTGTTGGTATTTTTGTCGCACCTTGTTATGTGCTCTCTGCTACAACTGCAGTCCTTTTATTTTTATTTAATTAACTTTATTGCATTTCATTGCAGTTGTTGCAACCTACCTCCAATGCAATTTCATCTTGTTGCAGCATGCAGCATTTCTGCCCACATGCAACATGACTGCAGTCTCTGCTCTGCTCTGACGCTGTCGTTGTCGTCGTTGTTTCAGCACCTTGACAATGACTTATTGCAGCTATTCAGGCCGGGCCAGAGGCTGGGGGCAGAGCGCAGAGCAGAGCAGAGCGCAGCGAGGTTAAGCAAAAAGCAACTGACAGGGGCTTAGTTAAGGTGCGGCAGAGGGATAAGCTAATAATAAATGAAACTTGATGAAAATTTTTAGAATTTCTTTCAATACAGCTGTGCACTTGGATAAATTTGTATTACATCTTGTATTTTTCCTTGTAGTTCTTTGCAAGTTCTTAATGCGTTTTTTATTATAAATACCAACTGAACTTATTTTATTTCCTTAGAAAAAGTAAGAAATAAAATTTACAATGAGAACGAGGAACACTCAAAGGGAGAAAAGCTAAGTAATTACTGCGAAAAATGCTTGCTAGTACTTGGAAAAAGGCGACAGGGGATTGTCGAGCACATTTATGAATCAACATAGAATTAAAAAGACACTAGTTAAACTTTCTTCAAAAGGGATGCCTACTCACACAAAAGTAAGCCACCAATAATAATAAAGTCTCTTCTAAATTAGCCTCTACTCATACTAAATAGAGCCACCTAGGCTAAGAATATAAACTGTCGTCTAAAAGGGCGTCTACTCATGCTAATTTAAACCTAAGATTATGAAACCAACTCTCTACGAAAGTAGGATCAATGCATACCAAATTAAACCGCCAATATTTACAAAAGTAACTCTTTCTTTAAATGGGGTGAAGTTACTACAATTAAACGACATATATTGGAGAAGCAAGACTCTCCTTAAAGTGGCTCTTATCGTTATCATTGGCGAGACAACCCTGGTCGGGTCTTTGATTTTTGTAGTTTTCGCCTCCGTTCGTCGCATTCTAGGGCTTGTGTTCTGGAACATCTTAGTCCTAAGTTCTCTGCATCTTGATCGACCTCAAATCAACTTCGGTCGACCGCTTCTTTGGTTTCCTCTTCGGGCTCTACAAATATTAAATTAATCCACCTAAACTGAGGAAACAAGCTCGTAAAATTGGATCTGTTCACACAAGGCTAAACCACCTTCATTGAGGAAACAAACGAAATGGGGAGAAGCTAGCAAAGAATTGGTGTTGGGAGGGTTGATGGTTGCGAATCCTAAAGCTGGGCAAATTTCTTAGAATTAGTCCACACGTTACTAGAACGAAATATTCCGTAAAATATTTCGGCTTTATTTCTGAGCTAGTTGGACTTATAAAATTGATATGGAATCTTTCTTAACAAGATAAAGAAGCGCCTTCTTTAGGATAAACTGAACTTTGGCTGACCGAAAGTTAGAATTTTTTGATTAATCAGGAGCTAGAGAAGTTTTATGCCAATTTCAACATAACTTAGCAGCGGTTGGCTAGTATTGGAAGGTCAAATTTTAATTAATTAATTAATTATAACCTGAGCTTCAGAGCTAATGATGAATTCAGTAGTGAGTACAGATACTGTGAGATTAGCGAAGATTTTTTGAGACACATAACTTACTTGAATCGAACCCAGCTAGTAAAGTTAAACTGGAAAAGAGGACTAGCTGAGGAGCTTCAAGGACTTTAGGTAAATCCTTCGAGTCTTAATACCTTCTTTGGCTATTATAAGGTCTAGATGCACGATGTTACCCGACCAAAACGCTCCTATATAGTAAAGTTTACTATATCTCGCTGAGGAGGTATATGGATTGTTGAAAGACAATAGATAATAAGGCCTTCTTTGGCAATCATAAGATTTCGATTCGCGATATTATCCGACTATAACGATTTAGTTAATTTTATCTCGAGAATTTGACTGGCTGAGTAATCTTAAGGGTCGGCTTTTAGGGTCTTTTTGGAGATCATAGGATCTCGATGCCTGATGTTAGTTAAGTTTATATTGACAATTAAGTTAACTGAGAAGCCGTAGAGCTTATTGGGAGCACAATAGGTTTTTATGGTATAAAGGTCGTTCTGTTGGAACGATCCTATTTAGTTCGATATACTTCGAGTACTGGAGTTGCTAAGAAACTCTATGGCTCGCTTCGTATGAAGCACAATAGATCCTTGGGGGTCTTAGGTCCTCGATATCCAATGTTAGCCAACGCGAACGATACCATTTAGTTCAGTTTGATGTCGAGAATTGGCCTAGCTGAGGAGCTGGTGGGGTTTGTTGGAAACACAATAAATCTATATGGTCTTAGAGCCTTCTTTGGCGATAATACGAACTCGATGCTTGATGTTACCCAACTAAAACGATTACGTTAAGTTTAACTCGGGAACTGGACTAGCTGAAGAGCTCTAGGGCTCGTATGGAGTACAATATATCCTTAGAGTCTTTGCGCGATCATAGGATCTCAATGTTACCCGGCTAGATCGACGCCATTTAGTAAAGTTAAAATTGGGAATCGGCATTAGGCTGATGAACTTGTACAGCTCGTAGGTAGGACAAGAGATTCTTAGGCTGTAAGTCGATCCACGGAACTCGATGCACGATGTTACATGACTCTCATCGATCTTATTAGTTTATTTCAAGAATTAGACGGAGCTGACAATCACTACGATCTCGTGTTCTTAGGGCCTTCTTTGGAGATCAATAGGAATCTGGGTGCACTGACGTAACCCGACTAGAAAAATCCAAATACTAAGTTACTTCGATAGCTGATACGAACGGAGGAGGAGCTGAAGGGCTATGGATCCTCAGCTCAAGATATCAACCGAATAGAAGTATCTAAGACCACCTAAATAATTTCCTAATAACTTACAACACCATTTCTAGTTCCCCTTCCCGGTCAGGGCGGCAACAAAACCCTTACAATATGCTGAGCACAACCTACAACTAAAGATTTAGATCTGCACCGAAGTTAACCAACTCCTTTTGTACACCAAAGATTTCCATTTAAAGCTTTTGGCTTACCCAGACGATCCCTCGGGCTACATTCCTCCTACGCGTATGAGCACAGTCAGTGTGCGGCACAGACCAAGACATATCAACAGTTCAGTTCATTGGCAATTCAGTTACTACCTGGACCTACTTCTTTCCCAAGCATGCCATGGAGTGGCATCTCTTGGCCTGACAGCAAAGTGGCCTTTCTTGTTCCCCACTACAATGTTGGCGTGGGCAATGTGGCAGCTCATGTGGGCAGTAGGTTGCCGACAAAAGTTGCAAATGCTGAAGACTCCTCCGAAACCGTTCAGCTGCTCGCAATGTAAATCAATTTATTCTGATGAAGTTGAAGTCGAGAATTGCAGATAAACTTGGTAGTTGAATTTAAACGAAGGTGCGGCGCATACTTTGTGCGTGTGTGTGTGTGTGTGTGGGGATCGGCAGCTGAAAGTCAGCTGAAGGTCACTAGAGACAAGCGTCAGAATTTTGAGTTTTTAACTGGCTTCCTGGGTGCGACAGAGTCCAATGCATATCCTGTATACTACATGCCGCATGACGTTGCAAGCATTTAAGTGTATGCCAGGGAGCAGTAATTATAACAACCTGCCCAGTGCCAGATACTTTGGTTAACTTTGTAGCCAAAGCTGAGACTGCGACGGCAACCAAAAACTAAGAAGTGGAGACTGTGGCCAAATGAAACTAAGCCTGTGCAGCACAATGAAAACCACAAAGTCATCTCCGGTTTATTTACTTGGCTGCTTGGTACAAGACACAACAAAACAAAGTGGCAGAAAGGAAAAAACGTAGAAGCCGCATGAATTTCAGCTGCAAAGAGAGGCCAAAGGAACAAGGTAAAAACAAAGCAAAGTTCCAGAGCTGTGCCGAGGAACGGGGAACGCTTGAGGCCATGAGCTGGCCAAAAGCGATACATCGAATTTAATTTCCTGTCAAAATCGACAAGGCAGCCGCGACGACTTGGCCAGAGCATCCAAGCGTTAAGAATTTGCCGGCCCAAAGTTAATTTTGTGGTTTTAAGCGAGCAGTCAGTCCAACCGTCCATCAGCCAGCTCTTTGGTTCGGTGTTGACTGTTTGGGGGTCTTGAAGTATCGGGGGTAAACGGCTTGATGGAATTTCAATTTAAAGGCAGCATTGAATGTTATGAATGAATTTTTGCACTAGCGCCGCCAGCAGTCGTCTCCAACTCCAATTGCGGACTCTCGATTTTTTTTTTGCTCTTGGCCTTTAGCTTACATAATGCTCCAAATGTGGAGCATATAGCATTTAAGGCGGGGTCTTAAGCTGTTGGCAGCAAATGTCGCCAGGCACGTGATCAAAATGTTTTTAGCGTATGTGAGCGTTGTCAATGCGATTTGCCCCCATCCCGCCTAGACCCAAATTAGGAATCATACGATACACTTGGAGAAAAAAACGTCAGCATAACGTGAGGGCATTAGGAAAACAACACAAAAAATACTTTTTTTCTAAGCTTGTTAATCTTGTTGTAAGATTGTTTTTGTTTTTGTATACAAAAACGATGAAAGTTGGGAGCTGGATGGGGAGTGAGTTCTAGGAGTAAGAGTTGCATATTTAAATCAGAGAAACTGAGAAGTAAGTAAGAGCAATAGGCTTTTAGAGGTTTATTTAAGTATGAGTTGAAATTTAAATATAAATTAAATATTTTGTTGACAACTTTTAAACGTTTTGAAGTTTGAATTCTTAAGCAAAGCGCCTCGAAAATAAATCACTCCATCTTGCAGGTGCTCTGAACTTTTGACTAGGTATTGCTTAGAACGGATGCTTTCCAAGCGCCTGGCTTCCAATTGTCCAAATTGGAATAGCATAGGCGACTGAGGGTTTATAATCTGTCGCTATTTCACAGCTTCGAAGAAAATTCAAGCAGTTTTCGCACAACTCATGTACACTATACTTTTTTGAGATGTTTACCAACACTGTAAAAAAACAATTGTATTGACATTGGAGGAATCTTTTATGACTTCTTGAGATAGCCATGTCTATCATTCATCTCAAATTTGAATTGAAAACGTTTGGTTGTAATATATGGGAAAAGAAATATTTTCCATCCTTTTATTTTCGTAAATGGGTTCCTCACAGAGACGTGGGGCACTGCGACCAAAAGGTCTTTTGTACCATACCCTTAAGTTAAAGCGAAAGACTCTATGCTTTTGTTGGTATTGACCTAAGATGGAAGGGACTAATCCGTTCCTTTCCCATGTGACAGGCTCTGTCCCATACCAGGGTTAGTTTCATGGGCCTCAAGATAGAGAGTACGCACTCTGAAGAGTCCGATAGGCCAATTTTCTGTAGATGGGGTCTAACAGTGTGGTGGCCAGATAGGTTAGCTACCAGGAGGTTTAGGTCCTCTCTGCCAAGAACTTTTGCCATGATCGCATCCAGAGGTTTGACAAGTACTTTTGTTTGACGAGGCTTCGGAAGGGAGAACCAGTATCTATTATGTTCTCCTGCTTCCCATTTGTTTATCATGGTTTTGATTGTGGACCAACCAATACCACAAAACGGCGCAGGAGATGTAGTCAGGGCGGAGGCACCCTGTCTTGCAAGATCGTCAGCGATCGTGTTACTATCCACTCCCGAGTGTCCAGGCACCCAACATAACACGACTTTGTTCCGGGCGGACAGGGTTTGGAGGTAATTATGACATTCTTTAACCATCCAGGAGGAGATGCTCCATTATAACAATTTCTTGTTATCCATACTTACCTTATACTTTTTAAGTAGATCCATATGTAGTAAAAAATATGGAAACAAAGGATCCTATCGTTAAAATAAGAAAAAAAAACCCCATGGCGTTACGTTACAAATATAGTGCGTTTTTTCTTGGACTAATAAAAAAATTTTTAATAGTTAAGCAATTCTTCTACTATAAATTTTATTTAAGAGCATTTACAAAAAATAGCTTATTTTTCAATATATTATTTAAAAAAACATTAGACCAAATATATCTTAGTCATACCTATATTAGATGGAGCTTTCGATTGGAAAAACACAGTGAAAGAGAGATAAATTATGTAATTTACCCAAAAGCTATTAGTACCGCAAAAATATATTTTTAATTGAAAAAATGGACAATGGTCACTTTTCTGGTTTTAGACTTTTTGGGAGATCCATAAGAAATAACTTTCAATGTATAATTTTTTCCAGGTCAAGCCTCTTTTTCGTTTATTTTTACGTTAGTAAGTTTAAAAAACTTAATAAGGCGAAATTGTTCACATATATTAAAGATTTGTCTCAGTCCCAAAATCGATTTCCAATTGAGCGAGAATCTTTTAAACTTATCCATTGCCCAAGAAAATTGTTTTAATTTATTTGATTTTCTAAGGCAATCTTTTTTCGATTGATTTTCAGATTTTAATTATTTGAATAATATTTTTTTTTATGCTATTTAAGAAGAAGTAACAGTATTATAAAGATATCACAACATTCATCTGAATAATAATTTACCGGAATTTCGTAATATCATTACATTTTTTCTCAGTTAGACTTCTTAGGAATTATTTCTATAGTATTTAAGAAGAAGTAAAAGTATGATAGATAACACAGGTCTACAAATACAGGGGTCATGTGAGTTGTTGGAAAGCTAAGAGCCATTTCCGAAGTAATTTGGTGCGTAGAATCCGAATCCGGCATCAGAACTGGCCCATCACGTCAGGATTTTGAGATATTTGAGGTTATGTACCCAAAAAACGGCGTTTTTTCCTACTTTTGAGGCTATGAACAGGGCGCAAAAAATGTTTGCGGTCTTTCTCTCCAGTTACATCATTTAGTAGAAATCTTTCCCTTTAATTTAAGGGTTCAAGAGATTAATTACGATTTTTTTTCGCAAAGTTATGGCTTTTCGAAGTTACGAGATATATCCCTTCGACGTCATTAGCATTTGCAATAAGCTTGAGATAACACAGGTCAACATGGTTCAGTTGTTGGAAAGCTAAGAGTCATTTCCAAAGTAATTTGGTGCGTAGAATCCGAATCCGGCGTCAGAACTGGCCCATCACGTCAGGATTTTGAGATATTTGAGGTTATGTTATTTTTGGGTACATAACCTCAAATATCTCAAAATCCTGACGTGATGGGCCAGTTCTGACGCCGGATTCGGATTGTACGCACCAAATTACTTCGGAAATGGCTCTTAGCTTTCCAACAACTGAACCATGTTGACCTGTGTAATTTTTATAAAGATATCAAACATTCATCTTAATCATAATTTACCGAAATTTCGTTTTTTCTCAGTTAGACTTCTTAAGAATTATTCTCATACAGTTAAAAAAAACCTAAAAAATACATTAATACAACTCCAATGCCAGATTTTTACAGCACTGGACTACAAACCTAACCAAATAAAATTTATAATCTGTCACAAAATATAAAATAATTATAATTACAATTGTGATAATTTGTTATAAAAAGAAATAATGCTGGTGTTTCGGGATTAGTTCTCAACTTTTCAATTTCCTAAAGGGTCTGAAACATAAAAAAATTGACAATAACATTATTACTTCATAATTTTGTAAACTTCCCTGTGTAAAGAGAAAACCCATTTATTTTATTTGAAATTACGAAGTATAATGCAGAACTTAAATAAAGGTTACATTATTTTTTAAAAATTATATGGAAATAATTAAGAAATTACAGTTATTAGCATTGTCTACTTTTCAATTAAATATTTAAAAATAACTTTTCTAATATTAAATAATGAAATTTTATGTATTACTAGCCGGCCTCCGCTTCGCTCCGGCACGCTCGCTTCGCTCGCTCGTCTAGGTCTTTATCCTACACAGTATATGGTGTATACTAATTTGCTTGTTTCATTTGTGTATTTTTTAATTGTGTATGCATGTCGACCTTCTGACATTTGTTTGAGAGAATCGCTGATGAAAAAGGAATCGTATTTTTTAAAGCAAGAATATTGAATGTGGTAAACGCAAATAAATAATCATTATTTCATTAAATTTTCTCGAACTGAAAAGAACATCATAATTGAGGTAGCAAATTTTAATGGCATAGTAACTTTTTGATTTAGTTTATTTGATTGTTATTTCTATTGGTTTACTTTCTCGTTGTTCAGATCTAAAATGAATAATATAAGTAATACAGTAATAATATAAGAATAGTGTCGATGCCAGACGAAGAGGATGTGCCATTTGATTATTTTGAGCAGTTGAACATGAAATATCCGACAGCTGAAACGTTCAATTTAAATTGGAAATGCAATCTCTTTCACGAAGATGTTCGTTCTTCACTCATAAACTTTCAAAATGTGAAAAATCTCAATATGTTTCTGGAAGAAAATTTCAAGCAAATACCGGTCACGCCACCATTTATGTTTCCAAACCTGCAATCTTTCCGATTGGAAAACATCGTCCGATTGACCGATGAATGGATTAATTTCATCATAAAATTTTCAACCATTCGCCATCTTTACATTTTAACCATGTTTGATGGAGATTTTCTTCATTTTGTTGAATCATTAATCTGTATGCATAATAGTTCATGGTGCTAACTTTTTTGTTTGTTTCTTCACCTGCGATAATGATAGCAAAATGAAAAAAATAGCAACTATTTGAGGTCTTTTATGATTGAGTTCAAATATGTATTCACTCACCATTTGACGGGTTAATCATTTTGATATTTAAATGATAGCCATCCTCGCCATGGCAAAATAGTATTGGATATTGCAAAGCATCATAGGAATGATGCGTTTCTGACACTCGTTGAAGTTGATTATTTTTTCGTTGAAGCACAATGTCGCGCGATTGGAAGTCTTCTCCAACAATCACTATGGCAATATCTTCGATTGTTGGAGCATTAAATCTTCTTGAGTGTTCACTAATAGGCGTCTTATCAGCTCGAATAACACTATAATGATTGTCGGACGGCATTCGATCTATTGCTGTTCGGAACAATTGAACTAAATCATTATGTCCATGAAACAAACGTTGTAATTGTGCAACTTTTTCTCTTTTTGTGTTACAACCGATAGCACACCGACGATCAACTTCGTCGGTCGAATTGCCAATGAAATATATTTGTAGAAATTGGTATTTTTCATCTGCAAAAGGCAACAATGAGCCTGCTCTTAATCGATTCAACTCATTCCTTTGTGAACGTTGTTCCTCAGCTTCAGCTTTTCATTGGGATGATTGCAATTGAGTTCTACGCGAATTTCTACCAATGTTACGTCTTTTTGGCGGCATTATGTGCAAATATTGATCTGATCATATGTATTTTACATAGAAATCAAAACATGAATCGTTTATGATTTTTGTGTTTCCTTTCGACAAAAACTATTAACTAACAAATATTAGTTATAGTTAATCTGACAATGTACACAATGCAAACATAAATAAAAAAAAATTTTGTATTGGAAAATCAAATTGTCCTTTTTAGTATTTTCGTCGCAATTTTGTTATATTTTCTCAACCTTAAACCATCCTTAAACTTCCACGAACATTTCAAGACCAAAATTAGCCAATTCGGTCTAGCCATTCACGCGTGATGCCGTGACCAAGGAAAACGGGTTTCATTTTTATATATAGCTGACCCGACAGACTTCGTCCTGTCAAAAAGATTTGTAATGTGGCAGTTTTTTTGCCTACGTATTTAAAAAAAATCTCCTGAACAGAACCGTCACCCTGGTGATAGGGCGTTGTGAATAAAAAATAATTAAATAAAACATATATAAGGATTTAAAAGTAAGTAATCGCTTTATTGTTAATCATGTGAATCATAATTATTATTATTATCATTGTAGTGCTTTGTGGTATACGATGTTTTTTGTTTGATTACCTGGCGCATAGATAAACAAATCTGATGGTTTTCCAACACGGGAACAGGCAACATACAATTGACCATGTGAGAAACATGGGTTTTCTAGATTAATACCACAAACACTTAATGATTGCCCCTGGGACTTGTTTATAGTCATAGCAAAAGCAAGCCGCACTGGAAACTGTAGTCGTTTAAACTCAAATGGCACATCAGTCGGAATCATTGGGATGCGCGGTATGAGAACATCTTCTCCTTTATACTTTCCTTTGAGTATAGTTGCTTCTATCACATTGTTTAGTAATTTTTTTATCGCTAACCGTGTACCGTTGCAAAGACGCGGTTGGTTGATATTTCGCAACATTATAACCACCGATCCAACCTTTAATTGAAGATTGTGAGGTGGCAATCCTGGCAAATCCAGCGAGTTTAAAAATTCCGGTGGATAGTTGACTACATCATCTTGATTAGTAGCCGAATCAACTGATTTATATATCCTCAATTCGCCTGTAATTTGTTCTTGAATTTTGAAATTTAATTCATTTACATCTATGTTTTTTGCAGCCAGTATAGCTCGTTCGCTCAACCAATCATGGTTTCTGTAATTTTGAGAAACATCTGGAAACACCTTCTGAATAAGTTCATCTTTTGATCGAGTTAACTGACAAAAACTTTGAGGAAAGTTAATGCAGCCAGTCAACATGTCTATAGGAATGTGCCATTACCAATGTCAATGAGTTGTTTAGAGAATATGTTTCCAGATTGGTCATTTTGCAACTCGACACGCATATTCTTGCTTAAATGAAGTACTTTGACATGTTTCCACAAATTGGAGGACTTTAGACATGCATTGAGTTCATCAGCTGGCGTTGATCGTGGAATCACTGGCAATGTTTGACGAAAATCTCCTGCTAATAAAATCATTGCACCACCAAATCGGTTATTATTGCTCCGTAGATCTTTTAAGGTTCTGTCTAAAGCCTCCAAAGATTTTTTATGTGCCATCGTGCATTCATCCAAACAATCAATTTACATTGCTGCAAAACCTTTGCCATTGCAGAGTTCTTCGAAACGTTGCAGGTTGGAGTTTCATTGCTTTGCATATTTAATGGAAATTTTAGTGCTGAATGGGCTGTTCGACCACCTTCAAGCAAAGTTGCTGCGATTCCCGACGAAGCGAGTGCAAGTGCAATTTTATTTTGTGAGCGAATTGTTGCTAATATTAATGAAATCAAAAAAGTTTTTCCTGTACCACCAGGTGCATCTAAGAAGTAAATCCCTCCAGTTTCATCATTTGTTACTTTCATAAGAGTTTCAAATACATACTTCTGTTGTTCATTTAACAGTGGAAGATTTGTTTGAATTAATTCTTTCAAAGCGTTGAGATCATACAGTTTTTCTCGATGCAACTCTTGGTTAAAAGCGTCATGCATTGGACGATTGGGCGCGGTCAGGCCTAATTGAATTAATAGTTTGTTTGACATTATCAAGCACATGTCCTCAATTGAAATCAATGCTTCATTGTAAATTTCTTCACTGATTTGTATATTTGGATTTCCCATTCTATTCCGTATTTGATACAAAATATCATCACACATATAATCTTTGTACTTGATCCACAAATCAATTGGGTTTGATGGGAAGCATGTAGATATGATTATAGAAAACAATGTTCGTATTTGATGAGCGTGTGATGATATTACAGCATCATTGAGAGTTTGATCCCAATGAGCGTCATTTTCAAGCAATTGCAAACGTTGACAGGCTTCTCTGTAGGATCCACACAATTCACCATCAACAGTTCTTAACTGTTGGAATGATGTTGGGCCACGTACATTGACTAATAGCAGTCGTAAATAAAAACATTCATCATTGCTTGGATGTACTGAATAAATCCGGCCAATCGCATCGGTGGAATATACATCTGTATATCCTGGAACTGGTTTTCCTTGTTTCCGTCGTATAAATCTCCTTGAGGATTGATTCCAGGTATAATATTTTGGCATTTCAGAATATAGCAATGTTTGTGCGAAATCATCGTTTTGGCATGTCTCAAAAAAACTGGTTAATGTAGTAGATGGTGGCTGAGCAGCTCTTTGTACTGCGTTCTGTGCTGTAAAATACACTCTTTGTCCATTTTCTAAATGCACAGCTAAGTGAACAACAGAAGGGTGTCTCTCATGAATAGGAAAAGAAAATATTCGCCAAACTGCTTCATTACTACTGACATAGCGGCCCATTTGGTATTGGGTAACTTCATCATTGGAATTTTCTGCACCAATTCCAATCACAGCCATATCACTCCCTTTGGTTACATATTTGCAAATGTATTTAATAGATTTCACTGAATGGCAAGATTCAACGTTGATGTGTGCTTTGAATGTCTTTGATAAAATGGGTGAATATGGAACAATCCAACGATTATCTATTTCAATATCTTGTTGATTTAATTTGACAATTGTTGATTTTCCATTGTCTGCTGTCGATCTGCGACGATACAATGGATAACCGTCATTACCAGTAATTGTTTCCGATATTAATGTCCGTGGATATCGTTTTGAACATTTACCATCCATCATACACGGTGAATTTTGATTAAGAGTTCCACAGGGACCATGTATCATGTTTTTGATAACTACCTCATGCAATCCAGGATCTACTTGTACATTAGGGATTTCAGCTGATATCACTGCATCAACTTCATTTGGCCTTATCTTTTCAACCAACCAAATCAAAATGTGTGCATGTGGTAATCCTCGTTTCTGCCACTCCACAGAATACATCCAGCAGCGTGTCTCACCAAACACATTATGTTTTACGATGAAATCCATTAAAGATTTCAACTTTTGTCTAAAGACTCTGGCTGTAATATCATGACGATCAATGGGTGATTGCCCAGGGAATAACTCCTGCTTGATTTCTATCCATTGCGGATTGCATGTAAATGTGATGAACAAATCTGCTGTACCATAATGACGAACATACGACATGGCATCTTGAGCATATTCGTGCATATGCCGAGGGCTTCCGATGTATGTTGCTGGAAGAATAGTCATCCGACCGACATTCTGTGCATTTCCATCAGTATTAATCGCATCTCGAAGGTGAATATACTCTTCAGATCGGAGTTTGGTTTGATTCAACCTGATGAATGTTAATCTCTCCGTTTCAATTTTAACATACATGTCTACAACATATTTGTGATATAATCGCCGACATTTCAATATGTGATTTTCTTCATTTTCCCGAATCATTAGGCGGTATGAATAATAGTTCATTGAACTGACTTTTTTGTTGGTTTCAGAACCTGTAAATATATTTTGTTTTAATAACATTCAAATATAAAATTAAAATACATAATATAATGACTGAGATATTATCGCCATAGCTAAACTAATATTTTAGTTACCTGTAATGGGATTTATCATTTTTATTGAGAAATCGTAGCCATCTTCACCTTGCCAAAATATAATGGGATATTGCAGTGCATCATATGAGCGGTGTGTTTCCTTTATACGTTGTAATTGATCATTCCGACGATGTAAAACAATATCACGGGATTCCAAGTTTTCTCCAACTACAACGATAGCAACTTCATCAATAGTTGGTGCATTAAAACGTCTTGTATGTTGACCTGCAGGTGTTTTATCAGCTCTGATTACAATTTTGTGATTATCGGATGGCATCAGATCCAGGGCAGTTTTAAACAATATAATCAATTGATTGTGTTGATGAAATAAAGTTTGTAATTGTTCTACAATAGACCTCTTTACTAAATTGTTATGTGCACAACGCAGATCAATTTCTTGTGCTGAATTGCCCATAAAATAAATTTGCAGGAATTTCTTGTCGCTATCTGACACTGGTAACAGTGAACCTGCTCTGTGATATATTTGCCCTTGTATCTGTAAATAATATGAGTAATAATATGTTCGCTAAAATAATTATGAGTAACTGCTATAATACATACCTTGAAAGTTGGCATAAAATTTTCCCGAACTACATTTGTTGCCCCAAATGAAGTCATTTGAAAGCAATTGTTATATTGTTGGATATGTGTCAAAAAGTGTATAGAATCTGTTCCTATTCCTGAAACCAATGAGTACAATGGTTCTGGTGGTGGATCCAATGGTATCAATTTTACTTTACCATTTGCGCAACACAATCCATTGGCTTCGTTTTTGTATTTTAATGCCTTACAGTGTGAGCAAACCGAGTTCATAGAACCAATAACAACACATTGGTAGTTACTGTAGTCAATTGACACATCGTAACTGAAAGCAGCTCGATTCAAACTTGCGCGATTATTAGTAGAATGTCGCGCTCGCGCTTCACGCGTTTGTGATATCCGAATTCTTTCACGTTCATTTCCGTCGTCACGTTCTTGTGCAGTACGATTTGATTGGTAATTAGCTTGGTTTGTAGCATTTCTGGTTCTTCTACCTAAATTGCTTCGTCTTATAGGAGGCATATCAAATATTAATTATTTTTTCACTAATCACGAACTAAACAAACACTAACTAAGTAAACACTCTGCACAAAACACGATATACGAATTTGTTTCGTGTATCAGTTGACAAAAGCAAACTCAAATTAGGTCACAGACAACTTTTTTTTTTAAATTTGACATGACTTGAAGTCAAAGTCGTAGTTGACTACGTTTTAGTTACAAATCATTTGTATGGGAAAAAGAAAAGGGCTATTTTTAGGTTTTTCCAGCAATAATTCTAATTAAAAAAAAAAAAACGAAAAACCATCCTTGAACTTCAACGAACATTTTAAAAAAGATTTGGCCAAATTGGTCGAGGCGTTGTTGAGTTATGCGCTTAGCAACACATTTTGCGATTCATTTTTATATATAAGATTATATTAAATTAAAATATTTAATTATTAAAAAAATAATTTTTTATATGGTATAAAAATATAACTCAAATTGTTATATATTATTTTTTTTTAGCATTGTTCTGCGAAATCAAAAGACATTTTACAAAGAGTTTTTCAATTTTAAAAGTAAAGTCGGGCGCGGACGACTTTAGGATACCCTGCCACTAGCTTGTAATAAGTCCGATTTCTTCACAAAAACCAAAAACAGAAGAATTTTTACAAAAATTTTTTTTTGACCGATCATTCCTATGGGAGCATATGATATAGTCAACTCGATTTCACAAAATTTGATACAGTGTTTAAATACCTTAAAAAAGATATGAATGCCAAATTTATTTCAAATATCTATACAAACAAACAAAACACATCGAATTTTGTATAAAAAATGTGTTTTTGGACCGATTGGTCCTATGGAGCTATATGATCTAGTCAAACGATTTGGATTAAATTTAGTACAGTACTTAGGAACTATAAAATACTCACGAATGTCAAATTTGGTCCCAATATCTTAACAAACAAACGAAACACAACAAATTTTGTTAAAAATCGATTTTTTAAAAGATCGGACCTATGGGAGCTATATGATATAGTCAACCGATTTTGTTCAAATTTGGCACATTGCTTAAGTGCTCTAAAAATTTCCAAACGCCAAATCTGGTTAGGATATCTTTATTAAAAAACGAAATATAGCGAATTTTTCTTTAAAAAAGTTATTTTGGCCGATCGGTCCTATGGGAGCGATATGATATAGTCAACCGATTTCGATCAAATTTGGTACAGTGATTTGGAACTGTAAAAAACTTTCGATTGCCAAATTTCGTTACGATATCTCTCATAAACAAACGAATTATTCATCTAAAACGCTTTTTTTTGTCGAGGTCGTCTCAAACACCCCCATGGGAGCTATATAATTTATCCTCGATATCAAAAAAATAAAATAAACTTGCCTCCTATGGAATAATATGGGATCTAATGTGAAAGTTTGGTAACTCTAGCTCTTACCATCTCTGAGATCTAGGCGTTCACACGGACGGACGGACGGACAGACGGACGGACGGACAGACGGACAGACGGACATGGGTATATCGACTTCTCTATTCACCCTGATCATATTTTAGGTAACTTTGGGGTGTCTCCGACGTCTCCTTCTATATGTTACATACATTTTCGGCTTGCACAAACTTAATATACCCTTGGTACCATACGGTACAGGGTATAAAAATATTTAAATATTTATTTATATTAAATAATTAATTATTACAATCAATTTTATTTATATGATATAAAAAAAAAAATTTTCAGTAATTTTTTTTAAGCATTGTTCTACGAAATTGAAAGTCCTTTTACAACGATTTTGTTTATATTAGAAGAAATGTTCTCTTATTTAATATTTAATTACTTAATTAATTACTTATTTTTGTTTTTAAAAATTTTGTGCAAACGAAAAAAAGAAAATTTAATTATTTTGTATTAAATAAAAAAATATGAATTAAAATATTATTTATTTATTTTTATTTTTACAAAATAAATCTAGTATTTAATACTAAACTTAATACTAATTTATCGAGCTCTAGCTACTGGGGCCTTCGACTAAAAATATCAAATAATTCATTATTATAACAAATTTTATTTATATGATAAAAAAAGTTTTTCAATAATTTTTTTTTATTATTTATTTATATATTAGAATTTAATTCTAAAATATAAAGTATGAAGCCAAAGCAACAAAGCCTTCAGGCTGTCAATAATTTTTTGTTTAGCATTGTTCTAAGAAATCGAAACGCATTTTACAAATATTTATTCTGTATTCAAAATGAAATTATAATGAATTTGTAAAAAGCTAATTTTGTAAAAAATTAATAATAAATAATAAAAATTCCGTTTAGGAATGGTCGAATGTTTAAGCAAAAAACTTCAAATAAACTAAAAAATGCTATAAATCTTAAGAAAAGTTGATTAAATTGCCTGAACTAGTTCAAATGTAACTAGTTGCGGTTATGGAGTGACGTCACCTTTTTAATAGAGCAAGACCTCTTATGTTAGTTAATAATTTGGTGAAACTAGGTTTTAAAAAGAAAATAAATAAATTTTTTTAGTGTAAGAAAATGACTTAGTAAAGAAAATAATTCTGGAAGTATTTTAAATATTATTTTTATTTTAAAACTAAACATTTTTCTTTAGCCATATTCAGTAGCTATACATAGAAATTGAAAAAAAAAAATTATATTTTTTATAGGTCCAAATATTTTGAAAGAAATACATAAAACTTTTCTTGAAAACCAGAAGAATACAATAAAGTGCGATCAGAGGAAATTATATTTTTTATAATTTTTCATGTACCTATGAATTATGTGGCAACTTGCTGTTATAGGTATAATAATTTTTTTGATTCATTATTGTTCAGAAAATTATTTTATTTGTTGAAGAGATGTAGATAAAATAAAAGGACAAACAAAAAAGCCTATAAATTAATATGCAGAATTAGAATTATTAATAATCTTTGGGAAATTTTTTCATTTCTTAACCAGGTAAACTCTTGAAAAACTAAAGCAATATAGCGTGCCCACTTATCATAAAAACAAATTTTATTTCCGAATTTAGAATCGAACCAAGAGCTAACATGAAAGCTTTTTTTAAGTTTTGTTTGGGTCTAAGTCCGAACCAAAGTCACCTTTTAAAAAATTAGTATGATACGGTCAGAAATATTATAAAACATTATAAGAAGATAGATTTTCGCTTCAGTCTTATAGCTTGCAACAAATACTATCCATTATTAAATATACTTATTGTTATCACCTCGTTTTATTTCTCAGTGTATATAAATGGCGTATAATGTGTTATTATTCAAGTTCAAGAGGAAATTTCTTCGATGAATTGCTCGATCGACAACATGTGGCGTGCACATTTCGTGTCCTGGCCGCTCTATGACTTGTTTCCTCTTTGGTTTCAGGCTTCTCATATTTTACGCCAACTGTGCGCCAACTTATTAGGCCTAATGTGTTGCTGTTGTGTAATTTTTTTCATTTTATTTTTTTGGATATTGTTGTTGCTGCCGTCTCACTTTCGTTAGCCTTGCAGTTTATTTTTTAGCTTTTAACAGCTGCCAAGGCACAAGGACAGCGCACAACCCTTTTGGCTAACAACTGGCCAGTTGTTGGACTATTTATATATAGAAAGAGAGTGAGGTTAGAGAGAGGCTGTCAAAATAGTAACAGTTGTTGCTGTTGTTGTTATTGTTGTGCATTTTCAAGCTGTCAAAGTTACGAAATGTGAAGCATATTTGCAAAGTACTATGGGAAAAAAAAATATTGCCAAAAAATGAGTAGCGCATAAAAATAAATTGAGTTGACATAAGTTGATGTGTGACATGTGTAATTAATAGCTGTTTAAGTTGCCAGCCACGCACGCGCCTTTAAAAAGGATACATTACAACAACGACAAACAACAACAAACAACAAAAATATGCCACGTTGTGGTATAAACTGTAACTGGCAGCCAGCGCCATCATCTTACCTTACCTTAACCCTCGGAGCTGGTTTTATATAAGGATTTCATTCTTATTTGTGCCTGGCGCCATAAAACGTTAAGCCCGACCAGCTGAGGTGTCTATTGTATTATTTAACGATTTTTATTTGCGACCCTGCAATCTACAATGTGTATGCCACACTGTGGCATAAGAAAAACTCCATGGAACTGTGGCAGCAGCGTTAGCCCATAAAATGCGTACAAGTGTGACACATGTCCTTGCGGCTTTGACTTTGTCCTGCCTATATACACTACACACACAACACACATGCCCGAAAATAGCTTGTGCAATGCGATGAAGCAGCCCTTTTGCGCCTCCTTGATGCCGCATGCCACGCACACCTCCCCGCCACACCGAAAAATAGCCCTAACTGTGTCACTGTCACACTCGACGATTTCGGAACAGCAAGCACTACAACTACACACGCGTTCACCTACCTATACAAGGACATTTGTCAGGGGCGTATACCGGGAAAAATGTTGGCAAATTATGAGATGAAAATTCACTTATTAGCCCGATTTGGAATAAAAGATTTCTTTTTAATTTATCTTGGCTTGCTGGGATGCTTAATATGGTATGTGTTACTAGAAACCTTTAGGATTGATTTGTGGCACTGGTATCAGACTAGTTTAACTGCGTAGGAATATACTAATCGCTTCGGTAGAGAAAATTAAACATCGCGTGGTTATGTGATAGATATACTACAGTACTGAAAAGAAAAACGTACAAAAATTGATACGGAACAAGATGCCCAATGTCCATGACCTGGTAAAAAAAAGTTTAGAGATTCAATGGGTAAACAATAATCAGACATATTTCGGTAAACGATTTTGAACATACTTGAACCAAATGTTTTTTTGACGCCCAATTTTACTAATACGAATTTTTTATGTGGCTTAAAATCTATTGATTCGTTGAAAAAGGAATTAAAACGAAGTGGCAACCTACTGTACATATGCAAAAACCTTTCTTAATATCATTTTTGTTAATAAAGAAGTTTGTATACAATACAAATACCCTATATGTAAATGGTTCTACATACGGAATTACAATTTTTACAGAAAAATATACATATTTATATGCGGTTCTGAAACAAATTTATCTTATTTATAGCTATCTCATAAAAAGATCCCCTGAATGGAATCTTTTAAGTCTTTTCTTTTTAGCTCTTAAGGCCAGCTACCTCATAGATTATATTTTCGCAAATTTTGCAGATAATTTCCCTCTAAAGATGAAAAAGCTGTGTTAATAAAGAGTAAAGGAAATAGTAGTAGCAAAACCGAATCCGTACAAAACTGTTCGATTTTTTTTTTCGTTTTCCGGTACACGACCGAATGAACAATGTTGAAAAACAGATGCGAATAGGTAGCGTGGATTGAGCAGGGTGCATATGCATGTGGGCGGCGATCGAGTACTTATAGGAATATAATCATTTTCTAAGAGGTTTAGGTAGGTAAAAGTGTTTACCTTCCTACACACCTAGGCCTGCAAAAGGTCTTTTGTGATGCTACTTGAAGCTAGTCCTTACTCCCCTGTATCATCTCTGAACCAACCTGTCGACTTAATGATCAAGAGTTAATCTTATTTATTTTGATTTTTGCGAATTCAGTAACATTCCCAATTAGTTTGGATCTTACTGTGCTCAGCCTTCTCCCGCATAGTGCCATGTCTCCACATACAAGATGCTCCACTCTTTCCTCTTCTTCAAACCTTCTGACCAATTCCTGCAGTAGTCAAAATAACTATTAGCGTGCCTACCAATTAGATAATCGTCCTTCAGATCGTCTGTTTAGTTTTAAAAGTTACTTTGTTTTATTTTATTTATTTACAGTGGAAGAGCGTGTAGGTTTCAGAAATACGAAAAAGATTTTTAAGGAGATGACAGCTTTGCTAATAAAGTTTTGGATGTCTGTACCTTGATGAACATATCAGAATCTCGCATCCCAACACACTTTGGTTATACTATTCGGGAAATATGTTCCATCTTTTGCAGCTAGGTTGAAGTTCGTACAAAACATTTATCGACGGTTTACACTTTTATACTCATCCAAAATTCTTCACTATAATCAAATAATAATATTAGCCGTCTACAATCTCTCAGAAAGCCATTTTTATTTTCTTATTTCTTGCATTTTTGTTTAACTTGCTCTGCAACCAGTAATTTTTGGAGTCGGCTAAATCTATTTATATGACATAAAATTCACGTGTTTACCTTTTGCCTAAGAACTAGTCGGTAACTTGGGTTGGAGTCATTGACGCCACTTATATTACGCACAATTTATGAATGAAAGTAAACTCAAGTATTAAAATAATCCCTCACACTCTCTGAAATTGTGATGAAGCATCACAAAGAGCTCTTCTTCAACCTGCTTCCTCATACTGCGGCTCATTCCTTTTTGTACTTACCCGCCACTAGTTACGTTCGGAGTAGTTGAAGTTAAGTCATGTGTTACAAAGATCCTGCGGGGTAATCACTCATTTTCTCTCAGAGTGCGATCGACGAAAACAATTTTGAAAGTAAGAATGTTCTGCTTTATCATATTTTCGAACCCAACAACTAGTCATTTTAGCACCAGTTTTTAGCGCAGCTAGTTCTCCTTTCAGTAGTTATGGCCAGTCGTTTAAATTCGAATTCCTGCAGGAATGTGTAAGATGTTCTTAATTTAGTATAAAAGTACAGATCTTTCGAGGATTCAGCGGTCCAAGCTACCAGAGTTCTTTTGGAACATACTACTGTATACAGTCTGACACGACAAAATCGCACTACAATCTTAGATTGAATACCCAAAATTCACTCAAAGTGTAAGATTCATAACTCCAACAAAATTTCTATGAAATTCAGAAACATATTTTCTATGAAATAACAGCAGACTATCATTGTTCATCTGTTCCACCTTTTGGAATCACCCAGAATACTACACCTAAAAAATCAAAATCGTAGTTATATCCAATCTTACTAATTTATTTCTAGACCTCATAAGCAAAGTGCTTAAAATTGTCATGCATTTTTGGTCAGTGTGGTTGTTTGTCCTTAGAATGCTCCTCCTGTAATCTAACCCGGAGTAGACCGAAGATATTTATCGAAAATATACCACTATTTAACTCGTAGAGTGATTCAATGATTGTATTGTAACGAATGTTTTTATAACTACCTTAGTTCGTGTCCTTGTGTCTGCAGTTCCAGGGGGAATCCACCCGTCGAACAACTTAAACCGAGCATAGTACAAATTTCTGGAGGTACACCACAATTCAACCACAGATCGATTAGTAATTCAACTATCTATGACTATAGAGTTTGTAGACTAACATTGATACTCAGTGTGGGTTCAAACCCCCAGTAGCCATCCTTCTGGCACCAACCCTGCCCACACACGCTGCCTTTACAGTGCTGTTCTTGCCGCTGCTCAAGTGTTTGTTATCTCTACACACTTTTTGTAGTGCTGTGTCTGTATGCGTGAGCAGAACGCAAGGACATGTTTGTAGGCACAGTCAGTCAGCCAGTCAGTCATTCCATTCAGTCAGTCAGTTCAGTCAGTTTTGTCAGCCAGATGGCATATTCCAACACTGGCGAGCGATGTACTAGTGTACTACGACTAGGACTAGGAGCACCATTACCATTACTACCAACTACCAACGCTGGCTGCTGGCAGGTCCATTCACGCAAATAGAAAAGATACTCAAGGCACTCATTTGGCACAACACAAAACTGTTACGTGATGAGTGCGCGTCACAGACTAAGCCTGGCCGAGACTAAGCAGAGCTAACCCAGCACACACCAACACACACACACTCACGCATCCACACGCATACACACGCACATTCAAAACGTCTAAATTGTGGTCGTCAGTGGGCGTCAACACAAAGCAGCGTTTAAGCCAAGTCGCTTGATGTCCAAAACGAGATTTAAATAGAATCAAATTAGTATACCATTTGCATTTACTGGATTTTACACCAAACCATGGCCAATAAGCAAATGCACTTGAAGAAAATGGCAGTAAGAAGATTAGATGGATTTTGAATTGGTTTTTTGCTTTAAGGATTTGTAAAGGTTCTTTGAACTCTTAGCGAAAGGGATTATAAAATATCACTATGCTGGAAGCAGGCGTATCAAAAACAAACAAAAAAAAAGACGGCGAACGTTAAGGTCTGATCGCAGACGACTTCTGGATACTCTACATTGCCATATTGCAATCCAATCCGATAAATTGTTTACGAACTAGAAAAGATATTTCAAACGAAACATAGTGTCGATCAATCAATCCTACGGAAGCTATATTGATATGGGGAACTTATTTTCATAAAATTGTATTGCTGGAAACTCTTAAAAACTTCCAAGCACCAAACTTAATAATAATATGTTTTTTAAGACATCTTACAGTTCCCATCCTATTTCGAAGATCTTGGAAACAAACTTATATCCATTCCATAGAATAATAAAGAATCTACTCCGAAAGTTTGTCTGTTCTAGCTCTTACTATCTCTGAGATCAAGGCGTTCATACTGACGGATAGAAAGTAGCACGGATCATACGGCATATCGACTTCTCTGAGTTACCTCGTAGACTCATACTTATAGGTAACATACGTACGACTCCTTCTATTGTATATGATACATACATTATTGACCCAGCTTGAAAAACGTGGTACATAACCATACGATGGTATAAAAATCAACTTGATCTGCCTGCACATATCATCACCCACATCATTAAAGAGACAACCCTGGTTCGGTATTGTAATTTTCGACCCCCTTCGTCGCGATCTCTTATGTTGTCAAACATCTCAGTGTAAGTCCTTATAATCTTGATCCACCTCATCCATCTCATCTCCACTTTAGTCGACCTCTACTTCGGTTACTTGCGATGAGAGAATGATAGGATAGACATAGAGCCGCCTAAATCTTAAGGGAAGGTTCCTTCAAGTTTTGTCGAGAATATCGATTTTTTTGTATGAAAAAGGAAAGCTAGAATATGTGTACGAATGGATTTTTCAATGCGGTCGATATTTCTAGACATAGAGTGTCTTGACGCACCTAAGACACACGCACTGAGGGACTTTCTCAAAACTTTGAAGCACGTTTTTCTCGGAACCATTTTTTTCATCAGAATTTCCAGCTCAGGTCTTGATCTTAGCTTTGTTCCGAATTTCGTTGATTTGAAGCATGCTTGGATATGTACCATTCTCGTTCATCATCGGGCTTGTGTTCTCCAGCATCGTAGTCCTAAGTTCTCCGCATCTTGATCGACCCAGTCCAACCATCTCGACCGTTCGGTCGACCTCTTCTTCGATTGCCTACAGAATAAAACTATCTGATAAATATAAGCTGCCTTAATCTCAATTCTGGTTACCAAAGCTCTTATAATCTCCCAGATCTGGGCGCTCATACAGACATATAGCCTCTATATAAAAAAAAGCATGGCATTCTTCGTCGAGATTAAATTTGTATGCCCCTTAAACTGCTTGCACATATTATGAGTCGAAATCAAGTCAAGCCAGAGAAATTCGGCTATCTTATAAATTTTCCCGTAGTTCCTAGAAGGTACAAGTCGCCTTATTGGATTCGTTAGTCAGAATTTCAAGATGGCTAGGTGATTGGTCTTCCGCATCCGACCTTGGCTCCGGGGTTGCGAGCAATGCCTCCAAGCTGTCAAGGGGAGCAAGGTATTTCCTTCTCGCCGATGATAAGGTTATACCGCCTACAATCGGATGTCAGAGCCTCGTTGATTCTAATAGGGGGTACCGTGTGAAGGTAAAGTTGACAGTTAGGAAGGATGAGACTATGTATTCGCGTCACCAACCCCATGAGGGCATTTAAGTTCTCCTAGATCTAGGCACTCATACAGACTTAAAAAAAAAAGAAAAAATGTCTTCTGTGCCCAGATGAAATTTGTAATCCCCTGAATCTGTTCCTAGCAGTTTGCTTAAATTGCAACAACTATAACTATTTGACTTTCATTTGCGAGCTTTTAAAAGCGCAACAACATAATTTCCTTTCAATTCAATCATTTCTCAAGACTAGTCGAATCCGAAGAATACAAAATACGTGCGAATACTTTTGTATGCAATACAAGATTTTCGTGCTCGCTTCAAGAAATGCCCAGCTTAAGTTAATCTAAGCTTAAATAAATGTTTGATTTTATGTTTTTTTTTTTTCCAAGTGTAGTTCCTTCCACACAGCTTCCCAATGTCGTCCCTCTATTTATGTCTCACTTTTTTTATTTTGTAGTAAAAGTTCAATGGACGGGAGCCGTTAGACCTGGCAACGGAAAAGGCATTGGAAATAGTGACTAAAGCGTGGGCGGTGGGGGTTTGGTGTAATTTGGGGGATGGAGGTATGCGGCATACCCGTATATTTGTTGCTTTTGCTTTTGTTCGCTTTGTGCTAGCCAGAATCTATAAAACGCACGACGACGTCGACGACGAATTGTTTGCTTTTGAGCTTAAATCGTTTACCGAAAACATAAATCCAAAGAATATACATGAAGCCGGGGCTTCGCTGCCAATGCTTTGGGAGCGGAGCGGATTCCTAGTTGGATGAATCGAAACGAAACTCTCTGCACTGCTTGTCGACGTTACGTTTCGTTTGCCTTTGTTAACGGTTTTTGCTTTAGTCAGGTGCACAAACACACACACACAGACATAGTTGGGGCGACACACACAGATACTACACACACATACTATTGCAGGTAGCTGGCATGTAAGCGCCCCAGCATTGACAGTTTGAGCTTAAAAATCCAATTAGTCTTTGATTTGCATACAAACAAACAGCTATAGATACATAGATACATATGCACACACAGATACAAAAAGCATATCTACTTATACAACGACAAATGGCAGCAACTAAGCAACCAAAGCAGAGACCAGCTACAAAACATTTCTTGCTAAATATTTTAAGACCAACATTCAGTTTGTCAGCTGTAAGTTGTTTGGGTTGGGTTTGCCTACCAAGGCGGGGGTGACGGTGACGTTGGGTCAGCGCATTAAAATTCAACCAAAGTCAAATCGAGCTTGGCTCAGGTAGAGAGAGCAGCATCTGAAGCATTTGTTAAGCCCAAACGACAGAGGACAACAGCACAGTCTGTGCATATAGTATAGCTACAGTTTCATATCCGGCAGCGCATTAGTAGGACCTCAAAAAAAGGGCGACCCCCCGACCAGAAGAAACCATCTGCACCGCACCACAATAGACAATTGGATTTTTGCGGTTTCTAATCCAATTTATTTCGTCTTAAATACAACAAAAAAAAAAAAAGAAAACTTTCAAACAGAAGTCCTTGCCAAGGCTGCTTGTTGTTGTTGCTTCAATATCCTATTTTGGGTTGTGTTTCAAATATGCATGACAGGGCACAGGGCAGCAGGACAGAGCAAGGCCTCCTGTCCAAGGTGCCTACGCCTGGGTCTGCCATGGCGTGCGGTTCAATGTAATTTAACAACAAACACGGAAATAAGTCGCCAAGCTAAGCCCACACACACATACGTGTATTATATATACACGCAAGCCACACACGCACATTACACATACACGGATATATACACAGATACACATACATATACCTGGCAGCCATTCAAATCGCCGTTTGTCGTGTGACGACGACAGCTCTCAACAAACTAATTTAAATATTTCAACAATTAAAGAGTCCAGGCAATTAAAATAAACCAACACCAAAACCAAAATAACAACAACAACAACAACAGCACTAACCTATACAACAACAAATACAACCACACGAAACAACAACAATCAACACCATTCGACCAACAGCCTCCGCCCATTTTGACTTTAGCTCTCCCGCTCAACCAAACTCGAATCCTTGCGCTCATTTTGATTTTACGAGGGCAGTATAATAAGTCTGCGATTCTTTGGATTAACCGCGATTTACTTTAAATGCAGCACGTCTTCTTTAGATTCTTGCAAATACCTTAGGTTAGGTTAGGTTATGGCGGCAGATCTTTCCTTTCCGGATTTTATTTAACGTGGTATGTTCCTTTGCAGGATTAAAACCTCGGCATTCAAATACGCAACTTGAGTGTACATATAATTCAATGAGTCTGGATTAATGCGCCAACTAACGCCCCTCAGAGCAAAGAGCGGAGACAATTAGAATTTCCCCTTGGTGAGGGTCGAGATGTATCTATCATCTCTTCTGCTTTTTGGCTAGCAGCACTCGGTTGAGATCGCAACACCCCGCCGAGCCAAGCTGACTCTGCCCGCGGTTTGAATTTCAACCAGAGCCACCACGATACTTCCACAATGGGGCCGACCTCAATGAGTACGCTTGGACGTATACTCAACCCGTGGTACCGATATTATGGGCTCGGTTTTATGGCGGCAGTTGGGACTTAACGTACCGCTACGGTGGATATCTCAACACTTTTCCCCGCTCAAGAGGTGTCCTATTCGAAATAAGTCACTGCCATCCGGCGGCCCATATGAACTTTAGGAAGAAGGAGGATTCTGGTAGTGCCTTATCTAGTCAGTTCCTCCGCAATGCATTTGCCCTCGATATCCCAATGTCCTGAGACCCATATAAGGTTGATTGAAAACTACTCAGCCATTATACATGATTTCAACGAAGCGAGGGACTGAATAGCCGCCTGGCTGTCGGAGTAAGTTTAAGTTGTTAGAGCCTTTACAATGACCTCGAAATGAAAAGCACTGCAGTGATCCGGCTGTTTTGACATTTTGTTCCTAAATGTACACTTCTCAACTTACACAGCAATCCAGCTTGGAGCCAGCTGGGTCTGGTACGCCTAAACTCCACTCCTCTATGGTTGGGATATTTGTTTTGCATTTGTTTATAGTCTTGAATTAGTCACTAATTTGAGAATCTATACAGGAGGATCGGTCTGACAATGGCGTTTTAAAACTGGTAGACTATGTTTTGAGACATGAGAGTAACATGTATAAGCGGCAACTGTGTCCTTTCCTTCAAACTTCCAGCCTACTTTGCTATCTAGGGCTAACCCAAAGAGTCTGACTCAGTCGCTGAAAGGTAAGGTGATACTATTGAACTTGTGATTGATGGGGGTAGGAACTTTGCACCTCCTGGTAAAGAGCTGAAGGTTTTTTGAGAGAGTGTTGTCAAAGAGTGTTGATCATACCCTCGCACAGGGTTTGCGGATATTTGCCCGAGAAGGCAACGGGTAATTCTTCTGGCTCCTGCGCACTTTGCTTGCCAGTCTTCGCACTTTATCTAATTCAGATCATGCAGACCATTATATTTTATACATGTAATATTCTTTATTTCCATAATGTTCATCCCATTTTCATGCTACAGTCGATCCTATCCGACTTTACAATACTCTGAAACTGTTCTACTTTTTTACCCAAATGAAAAATATCGGTGTGGTACCTGTATCTATATTGTGCACACCGTATGAGGTGTTGTTATCACAAAATGTAAGTTTCAGATCAATACGTTCAAGCAAGCGAACAGAATCGGTACCACCAGGGCCGTAGAGAGAATATCCGAGCCCGGGGCGGAAAATGTACCGCCATACACCTTTAGTAGAATAATTTTGTTCGGCAGTAATTACATCAGGCCCCTGCACAGTGGGATTTTTTAAAACTTTGAAGCAATCCTAAAACGGTTTTGTCCAAATTAATTTCTTTCAAATTGGCTTTTGTTGTTTTGGAGAGAGTCGTTATAAGTGGATCCGATGAAACAAGTATTCCATTCATAACATCTTCCATTGTATTACTCCTCTTGTCCTTACGGGAATGGTTTAAGCGTATATTCCTAAAATCCTTATTCCTGGCTTCAAGTGCTTCTTCGGACATTATACCAATAGGAAGTGCTACATTGTTAAAACTTTATGTACAGATGACGGCATGTAAAACCATGGATATTTGTCGACATACATTAAGCTCTGTAACGATTTTTGATGCAGTTCGCATTCCAGATTTATACAGGCTAGTGCTGGTTGCCACCATTAATTCATCGCAAGTGGTTTCCTTTACCAGACTTGACACTTTTCTGGTCTGTACTTTAGGGCAGAGATCCCCGAAATCCTTCTTGGGTCGACCCATGTCTGAATTTGACGTAAAACTGTACAAAAAGAGGGCATCATCAAGCCATTTCTGATTTTTTTTTCGAAGAGTGATTTGTTGTAATGGCATGCTTTCCATTTTTCTGTAAGCCTGCTAACAAAGTTTGTTATTTTTTTGGTAATTTCTTCGATTTCCTTTATTGATAGGTTTATGTTTTTTAAAATTGTACCAAATATAAGTTCTTTTAAAACTATAACTTTCTTTGTGGCGATATTTTCGCCAAGCCAAGTGGTATACAGCATGCGCTTTGGGACCGACATATCACCTAAAAAGTGTAATAGACTTAACAGATGGTCGTAGATGGCTACCATTTTGAACACGTTAACACCACAAAGACTGACACGATACATAAATGCTAATACTAGCTTGAATAAGATTGAATAACGTAAGTTATAGTCCAGAGATGTTAGTATAAGGCTCAAAACCATTCTTGATAAAACAACATACTTCAAACACATTTATTTTGCTACACATGAATAGACAGGTCACAAACATATATTTTTTATTTAATACATACCTTTTCTAAAAGAAAACAAAAGTTATTGGGTCTGTTTGTTTTAATTTGTTTAAGTTGAAGATCAATCAACAAACATCAAAAAGTGCAACCAAATATTTGCATGGCACGTGCTGAACATCTGTTCACTTTGAAAGCTCGCACCTGATCAGGAGTGTCTCGAAAAGCTCTCACGAAAGCTTTTTTAACCTTTGTCCAGTGTTAGTTATTGGAAAAAAAACAAAACTAACGACTTTTTAAAAAGTTAATTTCGACTTACATATGTCCCGCTAGATTGATCAGTTGGCCCACTGTGCCCTGAGAACAATCTAGGCTCGGGGGAATCATGCTTTCTACGCCCCTCTCAACGCCCGTCTCTTTGTTGACGTATTTATATAACGTCAAAAGCCGAAAAGATGAACTACGAGCTGCTTCATATCCAGTATAGCCTAGATTAAGATAGATTAACCTCTCTAAAGACTATTTCCAGACTTTAATGAATCAATTTTTGAAGTTCCCAAACGATTTTAATAATGGATGGTTAAAAACAATTGAGTAAAAATTTGGGTTTGATGTACTTCCACTAAGCTAAGGACAGACTTTTTTCAGAAACAAAATACATTTTTGTAAAAAAAGGGCCTTCAATAAAACAAATCCCTACTTGCTTGAGAAAATCTAGGATATAAAAAATTTAAAAAACCTTGAATTTAAGCTACTAAGTCAAAACTAATTGGTGTTGTTAAACAAAACGTTTAACCACATAAAATATTATTCCACTTTTTTTTCAAGCAGCCCTCGTAGCCTTCGCTCGTTGGCGTCACCTTCACTCACTTGCATCCTTTGCTGTTTGCTGTGGGCAGCGTTCAATCAATGTCAACGTCATAGTTGCCATTGCCATTGTACTATAGTATTTTGTAGTAGTTGTAGTTGTAGCTGTTGGCAACGTTGTTGTGATTGTTGTTGTTGTTGCTTTCGTCCTTATAATACCGCCTTCACATTTAGCTAACATAATTTTCAACCTGGTTTGAGATAGCTCATTTCAGAATGAACATTCCTAATGTTCATTTACTTGATATTTTTCATTTGCAAATGTAATGAATAGAAGCTAGACAAAATCCTCTAGAAGACAGACGAGTGAATTAAATTGATTAGCAAAACAATGGGTGAAAAATCAGAGGAGACATGTCGTCTATTAATAACATTAGCTGTCCAAAATCCTTGACAGCTATTCGTTTAGGTACAACATTCGGCAGTCAATAGGTGCATAAGCTGGAGATAGGGCTGAAAATTATAACATGTAACAGCTTTTCGTCCTTAAGGGATACATCGAAATTAGCATTGTAATCGATATCGATAGTTTTGTGGAGAGAAATATCTTGTTATCAAATGTAATAATTTCTGATGAAACAAACAAATTTTTTTAGATGATTTCTTAGGATGACACTTTTGTGAGAATTTATTTCAAATTCGTTTAACTTGCCTTTTGTTTCCTTTAATACACTTTATTTTTAGAAAGTTTCTCAGAATAAAATGTCATACAATATTCTTAAATTTGGCTTTGGTGATTTGTCTGCATGCCTTGGAAAAAATTCTTGGTTTTGCTGCGTAAATTTGATACATTTTTCGTGTTTTTAACACCAAGAATATTTTAGATTTAAGCCATGTACCTTCAATTTTTTATGCGCTGGAGACGCTTGAAATATATGTATTTAAATTTGATTTTTACTTGACAGATAAAGAAATAAATTTTATTTTGTAAATCGGCGAACTCTTTTATAAAAAGATTGCATCTTACAAGGGGAAAAAAGTTTTTTTTTTTAATATTTACCTTCGTCATCGAGGTTTTTTTAAGATGGCTCAAATTCTATGAAAATATTTACAATGCCCATGTTATGTTTTCCATTTCTTACGTTTTTTACCATATTTTCTGTAAAGCCTTTTAATTTTTAACACACTTCAAAAAATCTTAATCTTGTTTTGGAGATACAATAAATTTTATATTTATTTTAGGTATTCGATTAAACATTTTGAATGGACATGTTTTCATTAAACTTTAAATAAAGAAAATTAAATTTTATTTCGGTTAAACCTGTCGGAATTAATATGATAGCTGTTCTAGATTCTGTTCTCGACAATAATCATGAATTATTTTTATGATTGTTTTTTCGAAATTAAAAATATTTGAATATCACTGAAAAGCTAAGATTTTATATTTTTTGAAACACTTTTTAAATCCATATGTACGGTGCTGGGTACAAAGGATCTATAATAATATAAGTTTGGGCAAGCCAGAAATGTATGTAACATATAGAAGAAGACGTCGGGAACCTTTTACAAAAAAAGTTAATTTACCGATGTCCGTCTGTATGAACGCTTATATCTCATAGATGGTAATCAAACTTACGGATAAGATTTCTTATCATCCTACGGAAGATAAGTTTATTTTATTTTTTCGATACATACAGTAGCTCTCATAGAAGTGTTTCAAAAGACCTCGAAAAAAAAACAAAAAGTTTCAGAATAATTGGTTTGTTTGTGAAGATATCGTAACCAAATTTTGCTTTTGAAAGTTTTTAGAGCTTCTTTCTAGCATTGTACCAAATTCGATAAAAATCAGTTGATACAAAAAAATGGGATTAGGGATGGGATGAGAGTAGGACAAAACTTATTCTTGTAAAGAAGAAACGATAAATTTTCTTTTCGTTTTATGGGTTTTATAAATTATTGGAACTTATGGAAAAATAAATAATAGTTCCTAAACACAGCTTTTAAGCTTAAAATAAAGAAAATTCAATTCTATATCGCAAAATTTTGTAATTATCTTACTTTTAATCAGCAATGTTTTTGATTTTGATAACACTAAAACCTATCGGAATAGGAATTCACCTTATTCTAAAATTCGATTCTGGCAAAATTAATCCCAGTTCCTTCTAAATTATTCATTCTTTTTGATATTAAAATGGAATTAAAATAGAAATCCAGATTTGGAAATCGAAAAAAAAAATATTTTTTTGAATCCTGCTACTATTTTTTTAAAGCTTGTTTCAAATTACTTTGCGGATGTCGAAATCGAAATTAAAGGTGTTCTAAGTTTTTTTGTTCGCGACAATTTGAAAAATATCGCTGAGAAATTTGGAGTTTTTTGAGGTTTTAAACATAAAATGAAAATAAATCAATTCAGCAATGTTCTAGATTTCGATAACGATAGAATATACCGGATGGAAGTTTTTCTAAAATTTGATTCAGTTAAAATTATATTGAATTCTTTCCGAATTATCTTGCCCACATTCAGGCTTGTTCTAGATATTGATATCGACAAAGCCTGACGGAATTGAAACAAAACATAAACTGGATTTCGATTCAGACAAAAAAAATTCTTTCAGAATTTTCAACATTCAATTTTTCTTTAAAACTTTTTCTACGTTTCTATTGCTGAACCTGTTGGAATCAAATTGAAAGCTGTTCTAGATTTTAGTTTCGACAATATAAAATTGCTTTCATAATAGTTTTTTCGAAATGAGAAATAGTTGAATAATATTACTGAGGCACAAAGATTTTATATTTTTGAAGAAAATCCTAATTTATATGTAACATATACAAGAAATCGTCGGAGACCCCCAAAGTTGCCTAAAGTGTGATCAGGATGACTGGAAAAGTTGATATCAAATTCTGCCTGTTCCTCTATCTGTCTGTGTGCCCGTATGAACGCCTAGATCTCAGAGATGGTAAGAGCTAGTTCAAATAAACTTTCAGTTTAGATTCTGGATTATTCCATAAGTAACGTTTTAGATAGATAACACAGATCTAAAAAATATCGGGGTTATGTCAGTGGTTGAGGACTAAAGGTCATTTCCGAAGAATTTTGCGTCAGAATTGGTCCAGGATATGGGGATATTTCAGGTTATGTACCCGAATAACGGCGATTCTTCTTTAATTTTAAAGGGGGCAACAAATTATTGAGTTCTGTCTCTCAAGTTACATTATTTAGAGCAAGTCTTATTCGTTTAGAGTTCAAGAGATCAATTAAATCAAGATCAAAAGTTATGGCTATTTGAAATTACGAAATATTTCCCTTCAATGTCTTAACATTTGCATTGAGACTTTAAGACAATTATTTTTTTACTGTGTAATTTCTCTTGAAAATTTTTATTTGGCGGTTTATTTTTCTGACTTCACATCCCTTCTCAGTATTTACAAAATGTAATTTAGAGCTTCTTCCTAGTTTTGTTAATCAAAACCTGTTGACTATATTATGTATAGGACCCATCGGTAAGAAAAAAATTTTTTGAGCAAAATCTGACTTTTTTTTGGTTTGTTTATACAAATATCGTAAAAAATTTACCAATAAAATTTCGGATTGGATTGCAATTTCGTGGGATCAGGTTAAAGCAAAGTAGTCCGCACCGACTTTATCGTACGCCATCTTTATTTCAAAATTATTACTTCTTAACTTACTGTGGTACTCTACTTTTGTCTCATTATCCTAATTATATATTTTCATTGAATTTAAAAAACAATCCTTAAAATAAAATATGAAACAGATTACATATAGTAAAAAGATGTAAAAAATTTAGGTTTCTTATTCATATCCGAACTAGTCACTTCCGCTAAGCAAAATAAAATTTGTATACCCTGTATGGAACAAAGGGTATATTAAGTTTGTGCAAGCCGAAAATGTATGTAACATATAGAAGGAGACGTCGGAGACACCCCAAAGTTACCTAAAATATGATCAGGGTGAATAGAGAAGTCGATATACCCATGTCCGTCTGTGCGTCCGTCCGTTTGTCCGTTTGAACGCCTAGATCTCAGAGATGGTAAGAGCTAGAGTAACCAAACTTTCACATTAGATCCCAAATTATTCCATAGGAGGCAAGTTTATTTTATTTTTTTGATACCGGGGATAAATTATATAACTCCCATGTGGGTGTTTGAGACGACCTCGACAAAAAAAAAGTTTTAGATGGATAATTTGTTTGTTTATGAAGATATCGGAACCAAATTTGGCACTCGAAAGATTTTTATAGTTCCCAAGCATTGTATAAAATTTGATTTTGGCGTCCGCGCCTGACTTTACGTACGCCATTTTTTTGTTAAAATTCCAGTACGAATAAATTTGTCTTAAGAAATACTTAAGTCTTAATGAATTTTTTGGTAGCTCATGTATCAAATGTAATAATTCTAAAAGCTAAAAATTGTTCCTTTTGGAGAAGCTCAACATTGAGGATCCTTGGCGTCACTATCGATAACTATATACTATCAATAGCTATCTAAACTACATATTCTCGATAACTGGCAGAGCATCTAAGATTCGGCGACTTTTAAAATAATCGTTTCTCTTGATTTTTTCCACCGAAATTCTCCCGCACACATTGAACCCACTGCCAGAGGCGTCAGCTTCCTCAGCAACCAAATTTGGCCAAATGTGTGATATATGACTCTCTCCATGTATTTGCGTGTGTGTGTTTTAGTGTGACCGTATGTGCGTGTTGCTGTGATCAATGTGACCAATTGGCGTGCAGTCAATGGTGTTGCTGCCATTCCGGCTATTCCGGCTACTACGGCAACTCCTGCTGCTGCTTCTTGCTGTTTTACAAGGACGAAGCAGAGCCAGAGTTCTGTTTGGACGTCATCGTTGCCATTTGCCGTGGCCGTAGGTACAACTGTCAATATCACACGCAGCGCTGGACACATGACCGACACATTGACACATCCTATATGTGTATGTGTGCGTGTATGTGTGCCTTGCCTTGTATGACTGTCTTGTACACACACATGCAAGCTGACACACACATGTATAGCAACACATTGCCGGCACTGTCTATGTATTAAGTGGAAACACCTTGTAAAATGGCTGACAGGTGTTAGAAGACTTTGCAAGATTTATGCGCTGACATTAACATGAATATGTATTAGTGTGACGGTGACTGCCACAGAGCCACAGTTACTGCGATTTACCTGTACATATACATATATACCATCTTATGTTTATGTGCATATCTGTCTTTGTACATACTAGACGTTTAATACATATGTACAAATGTATGTGCCTGGTGCTAGGTGGCCCAAACAGTTAAAGGATAACAGCGTATTAACTTAAGCATTACAACTATGGCAACAATTTATACACAGAGAGACAGACGTGCTAAGCGAGGTCACACTGTGGTTGCCACAATTAAACTTTATTTGCCCACACGTGCAGGCTCATACACATAATTATTGTAGATAGTACAGTGGGGGCTCGTAATTGGGATTTCTAGATTTAATTACTTTTAAGCTACTACAGGATTTATGTCTGTCTCTTCAAATAGTAGATTATTTTAAATTGTAATGCAAAGAGTTGTTGCTATTGCTGCTGTTGTTGTTTCTGAAAAACTTATTAGATTTTCTTGTAAGCTCTGTTGGGAGAATTTTTGACATTGCTGTCACTATGTGCTGTACTTTAATTGGCTCAGCCGAGATAGTTCATTGAGACGTCAAATTCTTAGGAGTGTTTTGTATATAGATTTACAAAATGTATAAAATATGTATTCAATGTCTACTGGATACGAAAAATTCAGTGTAGATGGCTGTGTTGTGAAATATGAGCTGCGATGTCTGATTTGAGTTCGCGGTAATCAATAAAATTAGAGAGTAAACCAAAAAAATTGGATTTTATTAAGTAAGATAAAAAATTTCCAGTGTTTCCAATGGTTTATTGACGATGATGAATTAACGTAGTGAGCATTATGCGATTTTAGATCAAGGATGATACATTTCGTTCCCTAACTTTTACCTATTTAGACAGGTGAATTTTATATTGAAGAAGGTCAATGTTCGTTATAAACAAAAAACCTGACCAGCTCATTTTCGCAAGACTCTCAGGAGCCTACGTTTTAATCATCTAGAAACTTTGGCAAATGCTTAAATAGATGCCTCAGCACAGGCAAGATCTTAATTTGCCAAGATTCCAATCTCTATTAATTCAAGACGCCGACGTTCAGATAGCCCAATCCTATAGGTTCCTGTTCTCTTCTAATAACAAAAAATAGTCCAGTCAGGGAAAATTACTAAATAGGAGGTAGTTGCTTGATACCAGGTCTGGATTAAATGATGGAGGCAATAGAACATACAATCCAAACTCTCGTATTAATAGAGATCCCAATATTCCACCTAGGGGCGACTGACAAAATAGTTAAGTCAGGAAAAATTATTAAATAGCAGATAGTCGCTTGGTACCAGATCTAGACTTTATGATTGAGGCGGTAGAACATATCATCCAAATTCTCGTTGGTGCTGATGCATCATAAAAGATGCGTGCTGCCTGGTCTTATTTTATTTATTTTTCGACCAATTTTGAAAGAACCCCCCCTTAATGAAACACAAAAACTGTCCAATTCTGGCCGCTTCTGGTAGATAGCTTGCTTTAATCTGGTTATTTTTTGACAGTAGATGTCTAAATAGAGTGCTTGGTATGATGGGAGCAAGTTTATTATATCTTTTGCAATGCCACCCAACATACAGCAAAAGCTTCTTGGTCTTTAATCCGGACTTGACTAACGTTAAACGCTGGCGCACCACGATTGTACCAGACTGATTTTTTGCCTGTTGTTCTCGTTATCATCATCATCCTAGCAACACAGTTCTGACGTTAAGCCATTGACTTCCATTACTTATCGTATCCAAGTTGTTTCGGTCTTCACCACTTCTTGTAATATTCTATATACCACATCCATCTTATAACCCTCTTCTACATCTTCTTTTCATCTCATTGTAGGCCGAGCTTTTCTCCTGCCTCCTCGTGTTTTCTTCTTTTTTTCGGCTATACTTTCCTCCTAGAGGAGCGTAGGACCCCGACCACCCTCTTATATCGAACTCTGTTGCGAGACGCTTGGCTGATGTGGTTCTAAGAGTAATTTTAAATCTGCAGTTCCGCGTCAATTAACCTTCTCCACGTCCTAGCAGGTGCCCAACAAGTCGTTCTCTGCATAAAATTGACGTGCAATGCTATCGTTAGGCCTTCGAAGTGTATGGTCAATCCATTTCGGGTTAGTTCCTAGATTCTAGATGCTGTGCTGCTCATAGGAAGAGCATGACGTTTCGACTCCGGAAAAGGGTTGAATACGTTACGTTTCAGCAAAAAATTGCAAGCATCAATTAGGTCTCAAAGATTTTATTGCAATAATTTGGCTTGAACCCATAAAATTTCTTCTTGAGACTAGACTTATGCAAATGATTCTAATGGTTCCAAACGTTTTTTTGACTTTTCTTTAGTTCCTGGGCAATTAAATAAGTGCTTACTTGCCGGTTCGACTCGTTAATTTCCATGGTTTTAATAATTAATAACACTTTCACCGATTGGCCTACCAGATCGTGGTCAGACCCATGCTCTTCTTCTTCTTGCTAACCTCGTCTTCCAGTGGGCTACTACCAGAACGGAATTGTGTAAGCCTCAGCTTTTCTGTTGTATTCGATACTGTATTGGGTCCCTAAAAAGCACAATTTTCTTTGCCGCGTTTTCATCTTAGTCGGATCATGGTATTAAAGAATGTCCAAACATTTGTTTTTACCATTACTTTGAAACGTTTTACCACAAATACTGGCTTCATCAAACCAAAACTGACCAACGATTAATTTGTTTTAACAGTATGATCTCGATGCGATATAGATCGCAAGAGAAAACCGCAGGGATCTTTTTTCTTTATCTAATATTCAGCTAGTTAGCACTTGGAGATAGCTTTGGTTCAAGCGACGATCTATGATTCGGACTTTCACTCGGACTCGGTCCTTAAACGTTAGTATGCTCATAGCTTCACGAAGGACTATAGTATACCCTATAGAGTGTTCCCGAATGCCAATTAGCATCGTACACATAAGAAATATTCAAATGATGGCCTATATTTTGTATATATTGAGAACAAGAACAAATCAAAACAATTGTAAGATACATATAATGGCGCAAAGACTTAGGGTTTGTTAAAATAATTTCATATCTGGTACATATCACAATTTGGCAGCCCGACGTGGGGCATTGGTTATATTATTTACTCCTTGGTATACTGGTATATATCACAAGTTAGTAATTAAAAAATTATTGAATACGTATCGTACATGTATATGTCACTCCTGGCCGGAGCATAGTGCGGTAGTTCCGTTTCTTGAGCAAGTGACTTTTCCGGCTCGGGTTACTAGTCACATCGCAACCTACTTTAAGGTTTGTAGGGCGATCGTGATTGTATAGTAAAGGAGTGGGCCTTCTATGGCTTATGTGGTCGGCTGGAGGTATTTGATATTCCTCCTACCACCCATGCCCAGGATGCTTTCCCCTGCCCTCCGTCTTCGGGACGCGCCGTCTTTGGACTTCCAGCTCCCCCGAGAGAGGCTTGGTTTGGCTACATAATTTTGCGCTCAACACAGTTACGTAAAGCTCCTGTACCTAACACTAGAACAACTATTTAACAGATAATAATTTTTTTTAATATTCAAAAAGTCTGGTCACACTGTACCATACATCACGCTAAGCGTGTTAGTTCGCCGACAGGACATTTTAGAAAAACCTTAAGCGATGGAATATACGGCTATCTACTTTCTTAAATGACAAAAGAAAACCGATAAGCCGTAACAAGATAAGCATCTCTAATTTACGAGTATCTACTGTACACACACACACACACACATCGAAACACGCATAGACATATGAAACTAGGACTCAGTTACATAAACATGCGCGTGGCTTTCAATTTGTCAGGGTGTCAGTCTGTTCATCCGTCCCTCGCTCCGTCCTTCTCTATATATGTCGTATTTATAGCAAGGCAACCACAAAATTAAATAAAAGCAAAAGTCAACAAAAACAAAGATTTGCTTGGCCAGGTAAACAGCATGTAAGCCATCATCGTTACTGTTATAATGGTAACAACGATATACTGACAGTTGTACTGACGTTTGACGGGTAGTTAACAGTCAGTGCCAGGCCAGCTTTACTCAGTTCCTATTACCAGTTGCTCCTGCTGCTGCTGTTGCTTCGCCATTCCTCATTCCGTCAGACATTTAGTCAGTCAGCTTTGTCCTGTCAGCCATTTTGTTCTAACTATTGTTGTTGTTGTTGTCGTCGTCATGTTGTTTTTGTTGTCTCATTATGATTGTCAAATTGACGCATTGACTGAACGACGACTGTCCGGTGCCGGGAAACCGGTCTAAGGTAAACATACAAATGTGTAAATACAAAAGGGAAATATATCAAGGATATGTGCGTTAAGTGCGTGTACATATGTAACAATGTGCGTGCGTGTATGTGTGTGTTAGTAATTATCATTGCGACACTATTTCATGCATACTTAAAACTTGTATATGTATTTACACACGAGTCCTATTTCATATTATATCCCCAGGCGACAAATCAATAAGAACTACTATGTACAGGTCAAGATAAGCTGGACATTTATGTTGCATACAGTGGGAAGCAAAAGTTTACGTATACTTATTAAATGTAGTTCACAGTTAAAATACTTCAAACAGTTGAAGTTATCGTTTAATGTTAATTAATTTTACAACTACGCTTTGAGGTATTAGGTATACAATCGATTTTGCATAAAATTGAGGATGTACGTTAGTCGGGCTTAAGCGTATTATCATCATCTTTATCCGCCACTGGAGCGTAGGGTTTTAATAAAACATTTTCTTTTATTCCTTCTCTTTGCTAGCCTTCTCTTTGAGATCATCTGTGTACGGAGTGGTACTTTAAAGGCCCCTCTATTGAACCTTTAGCTTGAATCACGACAGTACGACAGTAATTACACTGGGGCGCGGAGGTAATCCTCCTTGCCTCTCTCTCTCGTGGGGCGTCCCTAGTACCACGCACTTCCACCGAACATTGTTTCTCTATAGCGTAAACTGTGACTGACTTGACGATGGAGGTCGAATTTGCAGCACACTTCACTACTATTTTTTATATCTTTAGACAATTCATAAAAAGGATATACATACATAACCATAAACGGAAGCTTTGGTTCAAAGATGACATAGCTTAAAATTACGACATTTCGCTGAGGAAAGACAAAACGTAGATAACTGCGTAAGTCTATAAACTTCAACTGCTTGGAAACTAGACTAATTTTTATTTTTAGCTTTGTTCTACGAAGTTTTGTGATTAATAGGGATAGGAGAAAAATTATCTTTAAGTATAGATGTATCTAGCTGTCACCACAGCTCTTACGACTTAATCCAGAGACAGTTTCCTGACAATTGAACTCCATTCAACGATGTATGATGGCGTGGTGATCAGTATTAATTATTTAATTGATTACAAAACACTCCTATTCGTAAAGGATAGATTGTCCCATCGCCCACAGCTCCAACGATTTAATACCAAGATGATTTTCTGACGATCAAACTTTTACCAATAATCGAAACGGATCAGCTGCAGCTTCTTCTAAGTTGTTGAGGTCACAAATGCTTTCCACTCTTATTTAATCGATTAAAAACACTCTTTGACTCTTTACGTAAATATAGCTCCAGCTGCTCCCACAGCTGCTCAACAATTCAATCCTGAAAAACAGGCACTTTAGCTTCTTCTAAGTTGTATTATACAATAAAACACTTTTTGACTCTTTACGTAAAGATGGCTCCAGCTGCTCTGCAGCTCTAACGATTTAATCCGGAGATAGTTTCCTTATGATTGAACTCTACCCAACGATGCATGATGGGTAGTAGATCAGAAAAAGATTCAGCTTCTTTTTAGTTTTTGAAGTCGGTAATCATTTAAGCGATTATTCTTGAAGAAGAACTGCTGATTTTTCTTTGAGTGCGGATGGTTCCAGTTGCTCCCACAGCTCTAATGACTTAATCCCGATACAGGTTTCAGACGATTGAACTCTCCAATGTTGTAGGAGACAAGAAAAGACAATGACATTGGTTGGGCGATTAGAATAGCGAGCTTCAGCTTCTTCTTAGTTGTTGAGGTCGGTAATGCTTTTGTCTTTCATTTAATCAATTACAAAATGCTTTTTAGCTCTCACAGCTCCAGAGACGATTTCCTGTTGGCTGAAATCTTCCTAACCATGCATTGTGTAGGGTTCTAAGTTCTTAAGGTCGGTATGCTTTTCTTCTCTCATTTTTTCGATTACTAAACCTTTTCCTATTCTTTAAATATAGATAGTCCAGTCGCTACCACAGCGGCTGAGCTCTTCCAAACCATGTAGGTAGGAGATCAGAAGACCCAATCACATTGGGGGGAGATCAAAAAAGCCAGGTTTAGCGTCTTCTTCGTTGCTGAGGTCGTTGTTTTGTTGCAAAATGAATGTTGCTTGGACGAGATCTTCCCCCACAGGAACTGCTAACAATTTACTGGAACCCTTTGGGATGAAATATCTTATCTACCCTGTTCAACTTTCCTTCTTGAATACTTAGCCGTGAAGTAGTTATTTCTATGACCTGTAAACTTGCGATCAATGTCACCACAACAGAATCGGGTGTCCTTGCATCCGTATGAACATCTGAAACTCAGTGCTATGAGCTTGGGATTTCAAATTATACCACAAGACACGGTAGCTAGACCATATATGTATGTGCGAATTCGACAAGAGAGTTCCATATTATTAATTTGCATAGTCGAGAACTGTACCTTCTGTTACTAAGACAGTCCTGATGCCCTTCTGACAATTGTTTCTATTTCGCGGTATAGCCCAACAGCGAACTTTATGAACAGATTTGTGCGTCTTTTTTCTCCTTATTGATCTTTGATATGTAATTATTGGACGTCAATGGTTCCATCTACCATTCCATTCTAGTGCTCTATGTAGCATTTTGTTCATAGGTTCACGTAGGGTGTGTCCCAACCAACCCTACTTCCGCCTCAATATTTGTTTGTCGATCGATTGGTTATTTCCCATTGGGAGACTTTCTGATTAAACTATTTTGAGGATGCGCGAAAAAGGGGCAGAGTCCACTATCCATAATCAGAACGTTCTTAAAAGAGTTTTGGCGGAATTCTGAGTGCTTTTTCTAAGAATTACAATCAGCGAGCAGCCGTTGATTACATGCTAACCCTTTCTCATTTCCGCAGCCAAAGTTGTGATGGATCATCCTGGCTATTAAACCTATGGAGGAGAGCACTATAACAACTACTGCTACCAGCTTGTTCCTGTCCGCTAGTTTTGCTTGTCCGCTTTGGATTGTTCCTTGTTAGCCGAAGATGATGAACGGATGCAGAGTCTTGGTTCTGACTTTTTTTTAATTTTAAAAATAAGGTCTTGAAAAGGCTTAGAGCGTATCCCAGAGAGGCGCTGGTAGCAATGAGTCCGTTGTTAGTTACAATCCCCAGATGCTCAGCAGAAGAGGTGTTCAATGATGAGACTTCGTTCAAGATATCTATCAGTACGAAATACGCTGCACTAGTTAATACCTGTTTATTATCGATAGGTTTAGGTTCGGGCGGCAATAGGGACATCCAACTCACTTAGGCCAAGGAGCAGACCCACTGTGATACCGCAGTGGTGCACCTTACACCACCCTGTGCCATTCAGAGTGTGCTCCAAAGTCACAACCTCCTCGGTGGCCTAAATAAACCTCGAAAGGCACTTTGGACTCTTTTCTGAGAGCTGGAATAAGGCATTTAAGATGTATGATTTAAGGATGGATTGATGGTGGATGCACTTAAGACAAGCTCACTGGTATAAGTGTCAACTATTTTTAATTTTTCATAGATCTCCATATTTGATGGACATATGCATATTTTCTTGTCTTTCTTGTCGAAAGTCAGTCATTATCATTATCCTTGGCGATACAACTATAGTTCAGCATTGACATTTCCAGCTGTGTTTCTACGAATAATCTCTATCCTTGGACCATTCCTCCCAGTTTAGGACATTTAATTTTTCCAGATCATCTTTCACTTCATTAATTCACCGTGCTCGGGATCGCCCAACTGCTCTTCTTCCATCTGATTGATTGAAGAATGTTCTTTTCAAAATTGGGTTTCGCGTTCTCTTGCCACATGTCCGGCCCGCCTGAAGATTTTGTGACTTGACGTGCCTACGTCCCGTCACTGCTGCCTAGCTAGACTTATTTCGCTAGATATATTCTGAGCTCTACGTTGATGCGAAATCGGTAATCATTGGACTCTATCCTTATCAGAACATGAATTCGTCGTACAAATTTTGTCTCTGTCCTATCTAGGAGTCCAATATCTGATTTCCTCAAAGTCCACGTCTCACTATCCGAAATTTTGGTCATCACTGTTGAGCACTGTTTTATCTATCCAGAGTGAACCTCATTCTGTTGAAAAGGCGTGACTTGAGGAACGTTGAGACAGTCAAAAATGTTGAGCTCGCAGATTTAATTCTTTCTCTTATGTCGCTTAAGCAGTCGTTCGTGGAGTTGATGTACGATGTTGATGTTCGAACCAAGAAAGTCAATGGCTAAGTCCTATTCCCTGAAGTACAGTCTAGACCAAAATACGCTTAAAGCGCTTAACTTCTTTGCTCACTAATTCCATATCGATTGCTTAAATGTCCGAAAACTGCTGGCCAGTAGTGTCAACCACTTAGTGCGAGTGAGTATAAGCGAGTTGATGAGTGAGTGAGTGATTGAGAGAGAGAGAGAGAGCGACTGAGAGTGTGGGAGAGTCATCGAGTGCGGCTTAACCTTAAATGGTTGTTGTTTGTATGACGTAGTAGGCGCGCCGGAAATTGCTTTTTATGCGCCTTTAAGTAGGCAAACGCTTCATTTTTATGTCATTTCGGCGTCGTCGTGATTCCTGCCATATTTGCAGTTATACGTCTTTCACTTTCTTCCGCTTGCCCTTTTCTTTTTTGTATTTAAAGCTGCGTTTGTCGTCTTAATGCCATTTTTTTTTAGCTTTGTTGCTTTTTTTGTATTTTTGCTTTGTTTTATATGAAGCTCATGAATTTTTTATTATATTTTCCTGACTTTTTTCCCCAACCTAGCAGCACCTACCATGTTTCTGTTATTTTCTTTTTTTTTTGCCAGTTGCCCTCATTCAATGTTCCGCTCTGTTCGTCTCTTTTTTTAGGTGTCTTCTTGCTCTTGTGTTTCATTTTTAAATTATTAAATTTTATTGGCATATCATTTTTTATGTTGCCCGAAACATTATATTTCGATTAGCACCTGTTTGCCTTTTGTTAGCTTTTCACTTTTCACATTTCTCTCTCTCTCTCTGTCGCTCTGTTGCTGCTGCTTACAGTTAGCTAACGCTACTCGCTTTTGTTTTATGTGCCGCCATGTTGTGGGTTTTTTGGGGTGTGGCATGCCTCTTCTTGTTGTTGGGTGCTGTTTATTTTTATTGCAACAAATTTTCAAGTTCTGCGCTGCTGGCGAGCAATCCAAAAAAACAAAAAAACAGGGAAGTCAACTGGCCGCCAGTTATCAGCCGACAGACAGACAGTTAGAGGCAGCTCAGAGGACCTCAAAAAGGACTCTGACTATGCTAGGACAACAGGTGCGGCATTTGCTTTTTATTTCATTGCGCTTGAGTTGAAATGTATTTAATATTTTCTAAGGTCTTAGCTACTGATTTCCACTAAATTGAATGCGATTTGTTGTTATTGCTATGAATGGAAGGTGTTCCGGATGTAGTCCTTGTTCTACACTCCAAGCCATCCGTATCTGTTGTTGAAAGTTAATGTAGACACTGCGATTTGTTGTTGAATTGTCGGGCGGGCGTTCTTTGCACCTGGGTGGTCATTGCAATTGTCATCAACATTATTGTCCATGCTCAAGTCCCTTGTGGGCAACCTTTTGGTATGTTGTCGGCCGGGGCTATTGCTACTAGCTACCAGGTACCATATACCAGATACTCCTGTTCACTGACCGTGATGTCTGCCCAAACCCAACTGGCAGCTAATTAATGTATAATACAACCATTCGTCGTGGGCTGCATGTCAAGAATATTTCGTGCATGGTCAGTTAATAAACTGTCAATGAGCTGGGCAGCAAATTGTGTGCACTGAGAGAATTAAGGGGTTTCGAAAATTAAAATAAAATGATTTTGAATTTGGTGAAAATACTTAAACTCTTCAGCAACTCCAGTTATCAATATTTTTGGGATAAAAGTTATGAATTTTTGTTTTAATAACACTTTTAATCAAACTTCGAAAATTCTTTGTTTTTGATAAGAGAGTATGCAGATCTGAACGTTACTTGTTCAAGATTGAAATGAATGAAACATTTTTTAAAATATTTAGTGCCAAATTTTGTAAGAACTTAATTGGCAAAAATGATTTGTGACGTAGAAAGTCAGCCAAAGTAGTTAATGTTGGTGGGCGTTGAAGGCCCAAAGCGGAATCCTTCTTTTTCTCACCTTATTCTGGTTAACACAGTTGATACGTTCTAGGAAATAAACGTTAAAATAAGGACATGAAGAAAATACATGAGCTCCTGCAAATAAATTAGAAAGAGGAATTCCCTAACTAAATTTCTAAAAGGTTACGTTTTAAAGAAAAACGTTAAATAGTTTTTTATAGCACTAAATAAAATGAAATTGTGTAAATAATTGGTTTTCCAGATCATATTAAGCCAAAACCGAGTAAAACCGGTTGAAATAAAGTGATGAAGCTTTTAGGATTTTCCTTAGTAAGATTTCACCGAGGAAAATCATGGAATAGGGATGGGGAGCGAGAGCTTTGATGGTATCTGCATAGCTTCCTGATTTTAATTGAATTAATTGTGCTTTTCTCTTCTTTATTTATATGGCCTTAGGGACTCTTATTACTTATTTTTAAGTTAGTTAGAAAGTGTCTCCGAAGAAGTCAACGATCCCCCCACAGGAAAAGCCATTCGATAGTTTAACAAGAGAATTCCGATCCACTTCTTTTTGAACATAACATGAGGATTGAATAAATAAAATGAAATATATAGAAAAGTGTGTACTATGGAACTTTTGCTCGTTATATAGTGCATAATAATAACTTCATAAAACTTTTTAAACCTTTTTTTCAATTTTTAAGAAAGGCAGAAGTATCCAACAATAACTTGCACTAAAAATATTCTGCTTTTCTGCCCGACTTAGACTCTTCGACTACGCAAAAAAGGGCACTTCTGCCCAAGACTACCAGTGTGAATATATTATTTTTCAGTGTTTGTATGATAATGGGAAACTAACCAGCTGTCGAACTAGAAATATAACTTTTAATACCTAGTCTACTATCGACATCTATGAGAGCAGATACTGTGATATATCAATACTTTTATCCAAAGCTTTTTAAAGGGTTGTTTTTATAAAGATAATGATAATAAGAACGGGCATTATTTGGGGCTTTAGACAATTTTTTTTCCTATTTTGATTTTTCTTCTACGTCGCACAGTGCCACGAAAGCCGAAAACTCGGGCATTTTTGTTAGTCGGGCACTTGTGCTTAGTCATGCATCTTGTGTTAGCAGGACATCTTTGTTGCACGTTCTGCCCGATAAAATGTGATAATTAAGAATTTTTATTTCTAAAATCTGACGTTTAGAGAACATCTCTCGGAGCTTTCAAGATTTAGTTGTTCTACAGTGTGTCTTATGGGATCTAAAAAAATAATAATATGATTGCGCGTTACATTGCCCCTTTAGGCAGTTTATTTTTTATTCTATGTCGTTAGGCACATCTGCATTTATGCATCTTTGTTAGTCGGACACTTCTTTATTTTTGCCCGACAAAATAAGCTCATATGATTTTTTTAGTTTTAAAATTTATCGTTCAGGCAGCACTCAGAGTTTTTAAGGTTCAATTGCTCTACAACGTGTTAGGCGGAATATTTTTGCATTTTATACAGAATTTTTTGTTTATAGAGTTGTCAAATAAGTGCACTCATCCAGCTATCAAAATATTATTGTACATTCCAACTTACCTACAGCGAATTAGCTTAGAAACAGAATATTTGTTCGTTATATAGAAAATTCGTTAGTAGCAGCTCAATGTACTTGAACAATATTCATAATGTTTAGAAATTCGTTTCTGAGAAAATCGTTCTATATACTTCAAAAATAAAACTTAAATGTGCCCAAGTATTTACTGTTTAGACTTTTTTAGGCCTTAAAGCCAGGCCAGAAGGAAATAAGAATTGAAAAGTGAAGGAGGGTTCCTCCGGGGCCCGGAGATTTCTCAGTGGGCCGGTTTAATTCCTATCGTACAGTCATGCTTCAAACTAAAGATGTAATAAAGGGGCAGGAACATTTTTCTCCCCAGGCCCGGATTTTCTGTCTACGGCGTTGGCTTAAGTCTTTATACATAATACTCTGGTAGAGCTTTTGTTCATGTGCTGCTTTCACAATACGATAATACAATATCTTAAGTATCTTTTGAGTATATTTCCTTCTGGATGCACAAATAAGATCACTGTCCCATCATAGTTTGAGCTACTCCTGCTGAACTGTCTCCAAAATCATGTGACCCTTCACTAGCCCCAAATACCCGCTTTAGATACTACTCACCCCGTCCCTTGCGCTAACCGACAACATCTCTTATCATCTAGGTGTTGATGATCAAGTATAAAGTGCTTATTTTTATTTAATGATCAAGTATAAAGTGCATTATTTTACATTTTTATATAATCTCTAAACACCATCAATGATGGATGCGCTAAGCTGTCATACGAACTGGTTCAAAAACCGGTTTACGGCAATATCTACACTCCTGACAAGTGAGATTGACCACAAAAAGTTATCGTAGGAGATAGAGGCTGACCCAATGGAGTCATCTCGTCAAACCGCAGAGGGCTTAATGGGCATACTATATCAAATGTTGGCGCTATTTTATCCTGAACGTGACTTCATAAGCCATTTTAGTCATTTGTCAATTGTTTTTTTTTATTCGTTGATTAATTAACTTTTAATAGTTAGCCAATTAAAAAATAAAGTGCAAAAATGAGAGCAATTAATGTGGAATTGCTTTTTAGTTGAATTAATTTGCATATTTTAATAGATTAATAAAATATGCATAACCTTTGATTAGATTACTCTTATTAATCATGTATACCTAAAAGTTGACAGGGAACTTGCTGCGACAGGAGTTTCTTTAAAATTGAGAGGAAGCAAATGGATTTTGGAAAAATAATGTAAGATTAGAAAATCGCTATAAATAATATGGTTTAAAAGCTATTGACAATATTTTTTTTTGGCCAATCGATCCTGTGACTGCTATATGATATAGTCAACCGATTGATATAAAATTTGGTACAGAGCTTGAGAACTACGAAAAAAATTTCGAATAACAAACGAATAATGTAACTCAAGGTATTGGCTATTTACAAACAAGATATTGGTAATTTTTTAAAAAATATCGTGATATTTCGACATTTTTTCGCCGATCTTCATAACAATCGATCTTTACGAGCCATGAACCAAAATAAATTTTTGTTTTTAATTTTTATATCTTACGTTCAAAATAGAATTTATTTTCAAAATGTTGGTCAAAATTACGAAAAGTTTTTTATGAATGCATAAATAGCGTCCAAGCCAAAAAATTTGAGAAACTATATTTCGGGTGTTATCGATAGGTTATTGAATTATGTACAGTTTAGTAAAGAAATCAGTTTGGTACTACCGGAAATATTGAATTTAAGTAAAGACACTTTTTTCATAATTTAAAAAAAAAATTTTATTAAAAATGTCTCGAAATCCTTTTCGAAAATAATTTTTTTTTCAGTTTAAGGGGGTCTTACTATGTAACAGTTTCAAAAAAATCTATTTTTTTTTTTTTAATTTTTTTAATCTAAATAGTGTTAGCAATACGCTGGTAAAAGGATTTTACTGTGGACGGGCTGGTTTGGCAGTGACAGAGCATTTTTCACGGTCACGCGCGGTCGTTTTTCGTGTTTCTGCTATAAATATTTTATAACTTTGTCAATCTTTAAACGTGTTTTTCCGAAAGTCGTCTTTTTAGAGGGTGGGTGAACGTTTTCCAAAAATCTGCCAGATCGATCTTGTCATACTAAACATTTTTATCCTCAGAAAACATGTCGCAACAGATAGACACGAGCTTTTTTTTGAAATTCTTGTCCAAAAATTTTTAACAGCCTAGAATAGCATGCAGAAAAAGTGAAAAAAAAAATTTTTTTTTTCAAAATTTTATTATTATAAGAATTTTTTGAATTTTTGAAAAAGCTCGTGTCTATCCATAGCCAAGGGTATGAGAAAAATTAATTTGAACGGTTTTTTGCTTTCTGATAATCTGATCGGTCAAAATCGTTCACCCCGTGCGCCCTTGACACTTTTGACGAGGACGCAGTGAAGGTCGTGTAGCGGTCACATACGTAATTTTTATGTAAAACCAAAAAAACTATTTAAAGTTCAATAATGAATGATAAAATACAAAAAACTGCTTCCCGAAATCATTTGTAGTTTTCAAGTAATAATTTTTTGAATATACCGCTCGGAAATGAGGTATTACATAGTAAGACGCCCTTAAGTACGCCATTTTACTACAGCGAATTTTATGTAAATTTCCAGACAACTGATAGCAGTGAAAAGTTATTTTAAAAAAAGGAGTCTTATAAAATCAATCCAATTCGTTGAAAAAATAATATATGGATAGAAAAACAATTGTTTCTATTTAACATTTATTAAATATATATATATTTTATACAAATTTTTAATGTGTTTTCAAGCATCCAAACTTAAAAAAAATAAAATATATTATAAATAACTTTAATAAAATCAATCCGATTAAAATATGGATTCTATCTAAAGTTCTAATAATTTTGTTTTTCATAGTTTTTAAAAATTTTTGCAGCGTTAGAATTTACGATAACTTTTATTTTTAAATATATTGTTTGTATTAAAAAATAATATTAAAGACACCTTTATAAAATCGATCCAATTTGTGAAATTAAAAATAATACTATGGACAGAAAAAAATTAATTTTGTATATACAAACTTCTCAAAATTTTTTAATATTTCGAGAACATTTCTCAGAATTTTGAATTAGCATATCAAAGTTTTTATCTTAAGTACAATTTTTATTATAAAAATAATAATAAGATCGCTAGTTACATGACCCATTTCAGACAGTTTACATATTTTTTATTTTATGTTTTAATGTCGTTAGTAGGGTTCGTTCTGCATTTATGCATCTTTGTTAGTCGGACATTTATGTATTTCTGCCAGACAAAATAAGCTCATAAGGCTTTTATATTTTTTTTAAATCTATCGCTTAAAAGAACATCTCTCTGAGTTTTTAAGATTCAATAGCTGTACATCGTATTAAGCGGATTATTTTTTCATTTTATAGAGAATTTTTTGTTCATAGAGTTTTCAAATAAGTTTGCTCATCCAATACCTTCTCAAAATTTTTTTCTAAGTTTTTCAAGCCTTTTAAAGCATTAGAATTTGGGTAAAATTTTATATCTGTATTTCTTTTATTAAATATAATATTATACCAAATACTAAACTCGTTTTAGAAATTGAGAATCGCGTCAGGGCCACTACTCTACCAATTAAGTTAGCCTTTTACTCGATACCTCATAGCTAATTTTGTTACGTGCCGATTTTATTATAATTTAACTTTAAAAATATTTTTCTCTAAATTGAGAGAAATACTAGAACAGTGCGAAAATAAGTTTTTTGGAAATTCTTGGTGAAGAGTACATAAAAAGAAGCTTTTTTTGAGACTTACATGCTAATTTTTGGAGTACTTAGAAATATGTTTCGAGGGGATTTTTACAGATATGGTATTTCAAAAAGGGCTGTAGATTTTGAGAAAACATTAAACATAAATTCTTGGGAAAAAGCAATTGATAGTCATAATATTTAATTAACTCATTTATTTAATGCTCAGAGCTTTATAAAATTTGGATAAAAAATTTGTAAGCAAAATGAAACCAAAGTTAAAGTTTTTACCGGCACAAGTTTATATAACCCACAATAAATGCATCTAAGTCAGGCACTTTTGCTTTTCTGCATCATTGTGAGGATTGCTCATGTCGTTATTCGGGTTTTTCTACCTAATACAAAATAAAAAGAGTATATACAGCCATGCTCCGGAAAACGAAAAAACCAAATCAAAAAAATGTATTCGGCATTTTTTGGTCGATATTTTCCCTTTTTTTTGTTTTATTTTAAAAATGGGCGGGAATTTACTTTCATTTAGTAGTTTTGAATCTTTTTACTGTCATAAATATACCTATAACTTTAAGATCGCACAAATATAATCTAAGAATATCTATTTAAAAAATTAATTGAGTATAAAATCTCATTTTAAAAACCTATTTTGCCGATTTGTTTCAACTTCTCTTTCAAGTAAATATTTGGATTCAAAATAAATATAAAATTCGGTTTGGTGAAATTAGTAGAGCCAAACATTCGGTTTCAAAAAGAAGCCAAATAAAATGTTCGGAAAACGAATGCAGATTATATTATAGTCGGCATGAACAAAATATAAAACTATTAAAATCGCTATAATCATTATATCAGAGATCTTTTTGCTTTTTGAAGATCATCATCGATTTTGTGTTCACATCCATTTATTTTGATATGGAAAAATTGACTTTTGAGTTTTACAATTTTCGATTTAAATTTTTTATTTTAAAGCGTTTCAAAATCGGATGGAAACTAGCATTTAGATTATAAAGTTCATTCGGTAGCAACTGTACCTAATCCACTTCTTCTATTTCCAAACTTAATCCTTTCCCCCGGCAATTTCTCTCAGTGCATGCGTGTAAGTGTCGCCCACTCAATACATTCATATGTATTTGTGGTCGAAGGCGTTGAATGCAAGCGCTTAAATTGATTTTGGCCTATCAACGGCAATGACAGCCACCTACTGTGGTTCGGGTCGGGTCTATCGTAATATCGGACTATTCTCTGAACTGAAATGCATCAGTATATCAGGATAGCAACTGTCAATCTCTATAAAGGTGGGGACATGTTATACACACGCATTGAATACACTATGCATGAGATGGTGAGAGTTTATATGCGTGTGCCATGTCATCGATCTGTCTGTCGTGTCTCTCGGTCTGTCTGTCCCTCCGTCTGTCTGTCTGTCTGTCGAACCAACAACAACAACAAGAGAAACGCACTGCGCGTATTTTAATTGAATGAACATGCAAGATAAAAAGCCACAGCGCAATCGAGCCGAAGACAAACAGCTCTGGCAATTAAATGAGAATTTTAATTAGCGTAAGTTGCGTCAGATGACGTCACAACGTCACAGCAAATGTCGCCGCATCGAGCGTTGATTTAATAAAAGCTCAAATAAAATTTTTAAATTGAAAATAATAATAAAAACAGTAGTAGTGCAATTTAATATTGATTGTTGTCCCAAGTTTAAGCTTTCAAAATGTAAATATAAGGACATATCGTATGTGCATGGCATTATTTATTACTTGGACTATGTACTACAATATATGAGAGCATTTACATAGCACGTTGCGCCTTAAGCGAAAAATTGTAATTTTAAAGTGAAATATTTTAAAGATTTTAAAATTAAAGAGTTGATGGAAAATTAAATTAAAAAAAATGCAAGTAATCTGGCGTGACTTAACTTCACGCCATATACTTAAGCTAATACAACAAAAACTGGAAATTGGTTTTTAATATTTAAAAATATTTACAAAAAATAATAAAATATAAATAAATCTTAAATTCCTTACATGGCCAATCGTTAATTTGGTTTAATTTTTGTTGTTGAAGGTAATAATATAACATAATTAAATAACAATATATATTTTTTTAAAATGGCATTCTATAATAAAAAAAGAACATTTCACAACACAATTTATGAATAAGTCTAGAAATTCTTAAATTATTATTATTATTATTAGGATTGGGATAAATGTACTGCGACCCAGGTGGATCTATTGTACGCCCTTCATGGCTTAAAGCTCTCCCAAAAGTCCTAAGGCCTGCATGTATTGCAGAATTTTATTCGGACTTATAATAGCAACGGTCTCTGGCGGGCGAACGTACATGCCCAGGAGCTTGTTTCTTTTACCGGCGGTTGCCATACATTCACATAATATATGCGAAGAAGTTTCTTTCTCTATGTTAAAGAAGCGGCATAGTCCACTATCCACTATGCCAATTTTGTTGAGGTGGCTGCAAAGCCTACAGTGTCCCGTCAGAAGACCCGTCAGAAGACCCGTCATAATTCTCACGGTGTTCTTCCCGTGCGTTATCATGACTTTGAACCTCTTACGGTTGTTTAAGCCCTGGTATCTGCGCACAGTGAAGCATTCGATTTTTATTCTCCTCTATTCTTAGTTGGTCCCGTACCACGTGGTTAGCAATCCCACAGTGTGGATCAGGACCGATTAGCGGTGTTGCTGCACCGGTTCTTGCGAGTTTGTCTGCTAATTCATTTCCAAGAATGTTATTGTGCCCTGGAACTCATCTAATCGTGAGCTTATTCCTGGATCCTAAATAATCTAGTGATGTTCTTACTTATTTGACCAGTCTTGATGTAATCTTGGCTTCACTTAATGCTTTTATTGCTGCTTGACTATCAGACAGGATGGAAATATTCTTTTCATGGTACTTATTTTGCAGATTGAATTCTGTACATCTTCCAACAGCACAAACCTCAGCTTGGAAAATGCTGGTGTGTCTGCCTAGAGGTTCTGGGTCCTACTACCCCCAGGCCACTTCCTTGATCAGTAAGTGATCCGTCTGTGTACCACTTTATTGTATGTGGTTTCATAGGGTGTACTGCCGCAAGAGAGGCCCAAGCCTCTGTAGCAGGTGTAGGTCCCTGCTCTACCCTGCTGCTTGTCATCCAATCCGCCAGGTTGGCCGCGTCCCGGTAATTGTGTTGTTTTCCCGTTACCGGCGGTGATGTTGGTTGCAGCTGCCGGGTGTGGGGTAGTTCCCACTACGCGGCCTCCTGAACCCTTCCTCTTTTCTTGAATTCTCCTGTTAGGAGCTACTTTTGGTGATTTCACCAATGAGGGCCGATCCCCGTCAAGGTCACGGTCCTCAAACTGTTTCGCAACAGTTCCCGCAGGTGTGTCCTGCGGTGCTTTCAAGACTTTTTTATAATTCAAACTTATATCCCACGAGTTGCGGAGAAATATACGGTCCACCCGGGCAGAGATCCGCAATACCCGGGTAAGGATCACTCTCCGTTAGCGACTGGGCTGTTTGTTAAACGGGCCCCCAGCCAGGCTGACTTTCGGCACGGGTCAAATGACACCTTAGTCCGACCCGGGGATGTGGAAATTTTTAGGAGTTTCCAGCTCCAGCCCGACTACTATTAGCCAGCCCCCTTAGCAGTGACAAAGCCTTACTAAGGGGCTGTTTCCAGCCGCCCTAGCGTGGAGAGTGTATTCGCACTTCCGAGCCCGCAACTGTTATGGCACGTCCATTGTGGTACAGGTTAATCCCCCACTTGCGGGACTCAGCAGGCGGATTTTTTTCATCTTTTGTTAAATTGCGAATGGTTAATTTTGCTCCAGCCTCAAGGCCTATGTCTTTAAAATTACTTTGTTCCTTGAATTAATTCTAACTTACAATATTAAATAAATAAATAAAATTAGTTTTAATTGCTTGTATCGTAGCCCCATATATATTACATCTTTTAATGAAAATAATTAAAAAATCGTTTGTTGAGAAAAGTTAGTATTTTTTCATTTATCTACAATATAGATTCATTATTTTCATCATATAAACAATAAGAATGTATTCTATTATTTATTATTAAAATTTATTTATTGTTTTTGAAATATATAAAAAAACAAATTTTCATACATTAAAAAATAAAGCACTTAAAAATTGTTGTTTTATTTTTTTTTAATCATTCTTACACCATTTGCATTTGATTCATATTCACACCAAATAAACAACGATTAAAAACACGTGTTTTAAACAAAAAATAGTTATTGTCATATTTAATGAACATATCTAAAAAAAAAAAATAAAAAAATTCATATTTCGTTTAGTTACATCGGTGAGTTAACAATAAAGTCGAACCTGTTTTGGTGGTTAGGGAACGCACTAAAAAAATCGCTTAACAAAAATTCCATAAAAAAAGGTTTGAGCATATCTTTTTTTGCCCTATGATTCGAACTGCATCATTACTTTTCTAAAAAAGTGCCAGTACCTTATACAGATAGATCCACGCTTTAAAAAATAAAGCACTTAAAAAATGGTCTCTTTTATTTTTTGTTTTAAACATAATTTCAGCATTTGCATTTGATTCATATTCACACAAAATAAAAAATGTATAATAACACGTGTTTTTTAACAAAGAATAGTGATTGTCATATTTAACGAACGTACTTCAAAACCAAAAAAAAAATAAAAATTAAAAAAACTGTTGAAACATTTTTTTAAAAGCACCTTTTGCCAATTAAAATTTTTTTTGCGATAAAATATTAATTCGTTCATAAATATTTAGTAGTAGAGACATAATTAAAAATAACACACTTTTTTTTTAAATTAAGATTAAAATCTGAAATTATGCAATAAAATTGGTTTTCGCATTATGAATCCATCATGGCTATTCAAAAATCGTTCGGTACCAGTATCAACACATAATGCTGCCTGACACGCCCTTTAAAGGGCATTACAAAATTAACAAAAATTATTTAATTACACAGTACTACAAAATAAAAATAAATCAAAGAACTTTTCAAGTGACCTAGTGTACGCTGTAGGTCTTGATGAGTAGATCACGATAGTGTGTTTCAAAATTGTCTAACACACCCAAAATCGCCCGTTTTTCGGGTACTGCGATCACTCCCACAATCACAACGTCACCATTTTTCAACCGATTTTCGATTGCTTTACGGTTTTGGGAAGAAGAAGATTCAAACTTTAAGATGATATACACTTGTTTATACTTCCTACAAAGCAACTACGAGATTTTTTAAAAGTTATCTAAGATTTACACTTTTTTTCGTTTTTTACACTTTGAAGTCATTTTTTTATAATTTTTTAAAACACCTTTACTTTTTTACATTTAATCTTAAAGAAATATTAATTTCGAGTAAGAAAAGTCATAGTTTATTAAAATCGGTCGATGAATGCTTAAGTTACGACGCTTATTGTAAACAAGAAAATTAAACTTTCATCGACCAAAAAAAAAGTTTTAGATGGATAACACAGGTCAACATGGTTCAGTTGTTGGAAAGCTAAGAGTCATTTCCGAAGTAATTTGGTGCGTAGAACCCGAATCCGGCGTCATAACTGGCCCATCACGTCAGGATTTTGAGATATTTGAGGTTTACATTTTCTTCCTTGAGCCTGGTTCGCCTCTCCGAAACAATTAGGCGAAGCAACAGAATGCATCGACGATCTACAATCGCCGCTTGTCGATGCGATATTGTCAGTATCCGCCGAAATACCTGCAGCTGGAGTGCTAAAATCTGACATGATTTTCCAAGCCAGGGTGGAATCTTTTCAGATGATCGGGCAAACTTGAAGTATATCTGCTGGTTTTGTACTGCTTTTCGCAAATAACGCACTTTGCCAATTTTTTGTCATCTGACGTTTTATAGATTTCCATTCTTGTGAGATTTAATTTTTATTTTTTTGTGTTTGCCTCTCGGTCGCCAAACCTTTGTCCGAGTCCGTGCTGCTGCATCACATGCCTGCCTTTCAGCCCTCGACACACTGAGTCTGAGGGAGTCCCGACGTTTACCTTGAATTCGACACATAGTCAAAATACTTCATAACTACAGTATGAAAAATTACCTAAATTTCTATTAGTTGTGGTTACCAAGTTCATACTGTACTTTAAAAATAAGCATTATACTTCTTTGAAGAAAGCGATCCACTTCTTTTTATTGAGGTATCACTGTTTTAATCAATTTTTTCACAAATATATTTTAACAGACGCCACAAATAATCGTGCAAATTGTACTTTTTGGTGATGTGAAAACTATCGGAGAACTATCGATAGCACTATTGGCACTATCGTAAATGTCTGGCTGCTATCGATGGTAGCTCGATAGTGCTCAACCATCGATAGTGCCGATAGTACTATCGATAGTTCTCCACCTCTAGTTCAAATGTTGGCCGCAAGTGTACATGGTCCATCCTGAAGTTCCAATTTTCCATGACTCGTTCATGCATTTCCACTGGTATTTGGCCAATAACACGAGTAATGTTGGCTTCCAAAGCCTCAATCGTTGCTGGTTTGTCCACGTAAACTTATATGAAAAAACTTTACGTAACCCCAAAGAAAAAAGTCGAGCGGTGTGATATCGCACGAACTTGGCGGCCAAGGTACGGGTCCCGTACGTGAAATTAATCGCTCACTAAAATGACCTCGCAATAGAGCCATTGTTTCATTGGCAATGTGGACCGGAGCGCCATCCTGTTGGAACCAAATGTCGTCGAGATCACGGGCAACAATTTTAGGCAGCAAAAAGTCCTTTGACGTGGTCCGATAGCGTGTGCCATTGATGGTAACCTTCGCACCTTGCTCATTTTTAAAAAAATACGGACCAAAGATTCCACTAGCCCACAGACCGCACCAAACCGTTGTTTTTCTTGGATGTAATGGCAGCTGGTGAACATCTTCGGGTTGATCTTCTCCCCAAATACGGCAATTTTGCTTAGTCACGAAGCCGTGGAGCCAAAAGTGGGCCTCATCACTGAACAAAATTTTGTTCGAAAACAACGGATCTTCATCGATCTTACCAAGAGCCCATTCACTAAAACAGCGACGTGCAGGCAGGTCATTCGGCTTCAATTCTTGCCTGAGTTGAATTTTGTATGCTTTCAAGCCGAGATCCAAATGTAAAATGCGCCAGGTGGTTGAATACGACAGGCCAAGTTGTTGCGATCGGCGCCGAATCGATTCCTCGCGGTCAACGTGAACACTGTCAGCTGCCGCCGCTATATTCTCTTCACTACGTGCTGGATGTGGTCGATTTGGTCGTGTATCATCAAACAATGAATACTGGGTTTTAAATTTGGTGATGGTGTTACGAATTGTGGGTTCGGTGGGTCAATTATGTTGATCATAAGTCGATCTCAGCGCATGAGAAACATTCTTTGCAGAACGCTGGTTTTCGTAGTACAATTGTACAATTTGTAAACGTTGTTCGGGTGTAAGTCTTTGCATGATGATTTGCCAATGAATATTGAACAACTTGCCTGACAGCTATCATGGATCACGCGTGATCCCACGAAAATCCCTATTGAAAAAAAAGGCCTTAATGAATCACCCTTTATCTCCCACCGTTCTTATATAGCTGATCCCACTGTAGCTCATAATGAATTTTATCAATATTAATTGTTACAGAGCTTATTAAAAAATCAGCAAGTGCACATCTCCTCCATATTGCTCTGAAAATATAAATACCTTTATGTACACACCTGAAAATCAGGCGCTGTTACATAGTTAGGCATTTGTTGACATTGAATGACATTGGGCCTGACCCCGCCACTAGGCCCCGCCGCCGTTGCCTACGCCATCAACTTAATGATAGTAACTGCAAATATTGCACTTCATTTGTGCAAATAGAAAACTTTTGCGCCGCATTTTGCCCCTTCACACACTCCACACCTTCTCACACACACACACACACACACACACTCACTCCAACTCACTTGCACTCATTGCTCTACATTTATTCAGTTACCCATGTCATATACGTGAGTTTTGCTTTGCCGCTCTGTCGGGTGTGTAAATAAATAAAAATTTCAAATTCAAATTTTGGCAGATTGGCAGTGTCTCTGGGGAGGGGGGCTTGTGCTGGGTTCAGGCACTTGGTTAGTTTGGTTCGCATCGGTTTGGTTTGGTTTGGTTTGGCTGGAAGCTAACAGTAGATGACAGAACTAGACACACACTAGTTAGTAACTCACACACACGCACTCAAAATGACATACTGACATTACTCATACGCCATGTTGTTAGCCGCTTATCAACGACATGGTGGTATCAGAGGGGGGGCAGCTGACTGTTTGATTTCATTTCATCATTTGATGTCTGACAATTTGCCGGCCGGAGCAATTCTAGTTCCCTATTGCATTGCCGTGTGAAAATTTTGCGCTATGATTTTTGTAATTTGATTTGCAGATTTTATACACACACATTTCATGCACACACACACATATACACAAGTAAATCTCATACATGGACACATGACACGTATCGACACATCAAATAAATTTCTCGCGGTCTTTTGAATTCCCAATGATGAGCTCACAATTTTGTTGGCTGTCGCGCCACGCTGTGGCTCAACCGACTGAATCGTTCAATGTAGTTGTACTTGGTTCCATGTAGCATCTACCATAGTCGGGGAGTAGTGCCGGATACTCGATGGGTTCTGTTCTGGGACTTGATAGCGTTAGTTGAGTGCTTGCATCCCATACCCATACCAGATAGTTTCATAGCTGCCCCCCTCAGCGCCTCCTCACACTCCTCGGAGCACAATTTGTTGCTTTGCTAGGTTTTTATGATGATGTTGCTCGTTTTTGTATTTGATCAATTTGTATTCTTCTGTTAGTTTATTTTGCTTTCATGCATTTCAATTTACAGCCAACCGCCTGTCATAACACTGTTGAGCAAAAGTCTGCGCACAGATTAGAAATGCGAATGCTAACATAGAATATGAGTTTTGAATGTATTTTTAATTTTTTAAACAAAATATCTTATTTAATATTTTGTATTTCCATTTATTGCTGAGTCGCTTATTAAAAAACATCTTTTTTTTTAATAAGCAAAAAATATGTGCCTAATTTAATATTTAAATTTGTATTTTTCACTCAATTTAATCAATTTTTATTTTTTTCTTTTGGGAATAAGCTTAAAATTTTAATATTAACCTATAAAATAAATCAGTTTTTTAATCATAAAAACAAGAATTATTTAGTCATATACAAAAATAAATTTTTGATTAATTTATTTACAAACAAAATATTTAAAATTTTTTTTTAAATTTAATGCTATCGATTTTTAAAAATTCTTTTTTTTTTTTAAAGGCACAAATGTGCTTAATACTGTTAATTAATATCATATTTTACACTGCTGGTCATAGGTTAGACGCACGCTTACATGAATTAAAATTTGTTTATTATCTCTAATTTTAATGATGATTGAAAAAAGTTTATATGCAAAAACCTTGGTTATTGAATGATACTTCAAGTATAATATTTAAATAATCATTAAAAGTTAAAAAAATTTAGTTTTTCAAACATTTTCTTATTGCTACTTAAAATAAGGCACTTTTTTCTTGGTCAATAGAATAGACGCACTTAGAATCATTAATTTTTTGGAAGAGAATAACTTATTTCTAACTTCAAATTATAGTTGGAGTAATTATTTGACTTATTAGAAATAAAGAAAAAATAAATTCAGTAATGACTACTGCATCCTTTATTACTAATAGCTTCATATATCTGGTCCTTCATAAATTGATACAGGGAATCTATGTAGCTCAGGGAAATCTTGCTCCAAGCACGCTTAATAGCTGCAGTTAATGTTTCCTTAACTTCGTATATCCCCTCTCGTACCTGTGAAGATAAGTAGCTGGAGTTGGCAACGCGATCAACAGCGGGAGTTGGCAGCGCGATCAACAGCGGGAGTTGGCAGGGCGTACAACAGCAGCGTGTGCAGAACAGAGTAGAGTCGAAAAGCGGTAGTCAAGAAAAGTTGTAAAGTCGTTTAAGGTTGTTACTCTTATAGTTCATTATACTCATTAATTAATAAACAAATAAATATCAATCCTACATACCTTCCGTGTGAGCCAGCCCCAAACATTTTCAATTACGTAAAAATCTGTAGAATAAGGTGGCCAAATCACGATTTTTATGTTTTAAATCGAAAAAAACGGCTTTACTACACGAGCGTTATGAACAGGAGCATTATCTTGTTGAAAAATCTATGGAATTAGTCCGAATAGATCACTCAATTTTGGAAATACGGACTCTAACATGCTTTGAAGCCCTCGGCGTTCATCTTCTGATCGATAAAAATTAAGTCAATTGTTCCATAAAACGTGATGGCACCACACACCGTAACTCTACCTTCTTGGCTGTGATGGCGGCTTTACTTTAATACATTTTTTCGTCAATCGTGATAATAATTTTTAAAACCATCATTGCCATCTAAATTAAAACGTTTTTCATCAGTAAAAACAGCCAAACGCCAATCATTAAGTCGAGTGTCAGATTGAACAGTCCACCTCATGTATTCTTTCGCAAATTGAAACCGTTTTTCTTTGCGAATACCATTCAGAGGTGATTTTTGACGTGACAACGTCTTAAATTAGGTTTGTATGGGAGGCACCATTGAAAAAATCTAACGATAACCATAACGATAAGTCTAGCGATAAATAATCGTAACGATAAGTGGCATAAGTTGGCAGCACCAAACTGGCACTGCTCAAAGCGGTGGCTATTTTTAGATTTGAGTGAGCGCAACTGAATAACTATTTTATTTTTGGTTTGCGCTCTGCTCTTATCTATAAACGAACCAGCGACTTTTTGTGAATCGCAGCAACAAGCAACGCACAGCGTCAGCCGCACCGCTTAGCGCTCAGCACCAAACCGGCACTGCTCACAGCGGTGGCTATTTTTAGGTTTGAGTGAGCGCAACTGATTAACCCCAGCGGCGCATAGCCTCTGCGGTCTGCCGAAATACTGCATTACCTCCGCAGAAAACGTAATTGATTACAAGCGCTGCGTTTCGTTTGAGGGATTGTAAGCGGAGGCAAATAGAAAAGCAGTGATCTGCCAAAAATCTGCATTACAACTGCGGAAAAAGTAATGCACAAATAGAAACTCGCACTGCGCTACCTTAGCAACACAAAATTTTGTTATTTTGTTTGCATGCTAACAAGCATAGTTCGGCCTTTCTTCTGTCAAACCATTCGTTTATACCTTTTTATTTATTATCTACTGCAGAGAAAATTTTATTTTATTAAGAGATACGAAAACGTAAAGTCTGACAACTCGTTTCATAATTTCATGAAATATACGTATAATCTTGATTGCGTATCAAACGTTTCTAAGTCAACTACGTTAAAAGAAACACCCATCGACTTGACTTTCGCAAGACACATTACAGCAGAAACACTTCCTTTCATTTCCTATTTCTCCTATCATCGTCCTATCCTCAACAAAATCACTCAAATAGGAATTATTATTGTGCAATTTAATAATATTCATATCAATAAATATTCTACCGAAAAAAAGACGTTGTCACGTAAAATCTTCGCCCGTAAAACCGACTTTACAGGCAACAGTTTTTTTTGGATTTTTAGACCCTTCATATGTAGTGCATATCTTATTGTACGCTGAACAGTTGAAAGACTTGCTTTTACTCCGGCTAATTCCTTAATCTGAGCTTCTGACTTAGCCGAATTGGAAGCAATTCTAGTAATTTTGCGCTCTGCTTGCTTAGTTAGTACCCCCGTTTCAATGATCCCAATTCAGCTAATATATAATCGATGCCATCGATTCGATGGAAACTATGGAAGCCCCACACAAAGTATTACTTTAAAAATAAAAACGTTACTACATAAGAAAATGGATAACGAATTGCCTACAAATTAAGAATTATAAATTGTACATAAAAAGTTAACATTGTCTGAAAAAAATTGCGTCTTTATGCACTTACTGCTTTAATGAGTTGTGAATTGTAAGTGCCAAAATATGAAATTCAACAATTTGACTACTTTAACCAGTTGTGAATTATAAATAAGCATTAGCAAATGAAATTCTTACTTACACATCTGTTTATTAGGGTGGCCGCCGTTGGAATGGCAAATTGGTACACCGAAGATATTCGAATTTTTTTCATGTGCAATTTTAAAGACGAAACGTTAGATGTTGCAAAAGTGGCCACTTTAGTGATTATATTGTAAAAAAATATGAAAACACAGTTACGCTTAAAAATGTGGTACAGTCGCGGCAGTGCCCGACAGCTGAATACTCTGTACCTTTTTTCTTAAAAAAAATTGGTTATGCATATTCCTACTAAGTACTTTCCTATTGGAATTCCTTTTTTTGGTGAAATTCAATATTTATACATATAAGTTCTGTAAATTTTTAGCGATTTCGTGAACTCGAAAGTTACGTCAAAAAGCTATTTAAAGTACATTTATGGGGTAACGTTTCAAGTTGAATATGTTGAAAAGGTGTAGGTAGATATCACGGTAATTCGATTACGGGGTTTGGGAGGTCCGCATCGATAAAATTTGGATGTAGATTTGTTTATTAGAGCCACATGAATCAGCTTACCAAAATTTGTGATTCGAGGTTATTTGTAACCATAACTCGAGGTTATGATAAGCATTTTGGTGTAAAGGACTTGAGGTCTGCCGCGCCTCCGTCTGTCTGTTACATACATTGCACAAATCTAGTATACCTTTTGTGCTTTTAAGTACAGGATATAATTAATTATAATTCTTAACATATTGTGAAAAAAATTTGATAATCTATAATATAAAAATGAATCGCAAAATGTGTTGATAAGCGCATAACTCAACAACGCCTCGACCAATTTGGCCAAATCTTTTTTTAAAATGTTCGTTGAAGTTCAAGGATGGTTTTTACGGCGAGAAAAATTAAAATGATTGCTGGAAAAACCCTAAAAATAGCCCTTTTCTTTTTCCCATACAAATGATTTGTAACTAAAACGTAGTCAACTACGACTTTGACTTCAAGTCATATCAAATTTAAAAAAAAAAAGTTGTCTGTGTCCTAATCTGAGTTTGCTTTTGTCAACTGATACACGAAACAAATTCGTATATCGTGTTTTGTGCAGAGTGTTTACTTAGTTAGTGTTTGTTTAGTTCGTGATTAGTGAAAAAATAATTAATATTTGATATGCCTCCTATAAGACGAAGCAATTTAGGTAGAAGAACCAGAAATGCTACAAACCAAGCTAATTACCAATCAAATCGTACTGCACAAGAACGTGACGACGGAAATGAACGTGAAAGAATTCGGATATCACAAACGCGTGAAGCGCGAGCGCGACATTCTACTAATAATCGCGCAAGTTTGAATCGAGCTGCTTTCAGTTACGATGTGTCAATTGACTACAGTAACTACCAATGTGTTGTTATTGGTTCTATGAACTCGGTTTGCTCACACTGTAAGGCATTAAAATACAAAAACGAAGCCAATGGATTTTGTTGCGCAAATGGTAAAGTAAAATTGATACCATTGGATCCACCACCAGAACCATTGTACTCACTGGTTTCAGGAATAGGAACAGATTCTATACACTTTTTGACACATATCCAACAATATAACAATTGCTTTCAAATGACTTCATTTGGGGCAACAAAGGATTTTGATGATTTGGATCAAGTTCAAAGATTATATGTGTGATGATATTTTGTATCAAATACGGAATAGAATGGAAAATCCAAATATACAAATCAGTGAAGAAATTTACAATGAAGCATTGATTTCAATTGAGGACATGTGCTTGATAATGTCAAACAAACTATTAATTCAATTAGGCCTGACCGCGCCCAATCGTCCAATGCATGACGCTTTTAACCAAGAGTTGCATCGAGAAAAACTGTATGATCTCAACGCTTTGAAAGAATTAATTCAAACAAATCTTCCACTGTTAAATGAACAACAGAAGTATGTATTTGAAACTCTTATGAAAGTAACAAATGATGAAACTGGAGGGATTTACTTCTTAGATGCACCTGGTGGTACAGGAAAAACTTTTTTGATTTCATTAATATTAGCAACAATTCGCTCACAAAATAAAATTGCACTTGCACTCGCTTCGTCGGGAATCGCAGCAACTTTGCTTGAAGGTGGTCGAACAGCCCATTCAGCACTAAAATTGCCATTAAATATGCAAAGCAATGAAACTCCAACCTGCAACGTTTCGAAGAACTCTGCAATGGCAAAGGTTTTGCAGCAATGTAAATTGGTTGTTTGGGATGAATGCACGATGGCACATAAAAAATCTTTGGAGGCTTTAGACAGAACCTTAAAAGATCTACGGAGCAATAATAACCGATTTGGTGGTGCAATGATTTTATTAGCAGGAGATTTTCGTCAAACATTGCCAGTGATTCCACGATCAACGCCAATGCATGTCTAAAGTCCTCCAATTTGTGGAAACATGTCAAAGTACTTCATTTAAGCAAGAATATGCGTGTCGAGTTGCAAAATGACCAATCTGGAAACATATTCTCTAAACAACTCATTGACATTGGTAATGGCAAATTTCCTATAGACATGTTGACTGGCTGCATTAACTTTCCTCAAAGTTTTTGTCAGTTAACTCGATCAAAAGATGAACTTATTCAGAAGGTGTTTCCAGATGTTTCTCAAAATTACAGAAACCATGATTGGTTGAGCGAACGAGCTATACTGGCTGCAAAAAACATAGATGTAAATGAATTAAATTTCAAAATTCAAGAACAAATTACAGGCGAATTGAGGATATATAAATCAGTTGATTCGGCTACTAATCAAGATGATGTAGTCAACTATCCACCGGAATTTTTAAACTCGCTGGATTTGCCAGGATTGCCACCTCACAATCTTCAATTAAAGGTTGGATCGGTGGTTATAATGTTGCGAAATATCAACCAACCGCGTCTTTGCAACGGTACACGGTTAGCGATAAAAAAATTACTAAACAATGTGATAGAAGCAACTATACTCAAAGGAAAGTATAAAGGAGAAGATGTTCTCATACCGCGCATCCCAATGATTCCGACTGATGTGCCATTTGAGTTTAAACGACTACAGTTTCCAGTGCGGCTTGCTTTTGCTATGACTATAAACAAGTCCCAGGGGCAATCATTAAGTGTTTGTGGTATTAATCTAGAAAACCCATGTTTCTCACATGGTCAATTGTATGTTGCCTGTTCCCGTGCTGGAAAACCATCAGATTTATTTATCTATGCGCCAGGTAATCAAACAAAAAACATCGTATACCACAAAGCACTACAATGATAATAATAATAATTATGATTCACATGATTAACAATAAAGCGATTACTTACTTTTAAATCCTTATATATGTTTTATTTAATTATTTTTTATTCACAACGCCCTATCACCAGGGTGACGGTTCTGTTCAGGAGATTTTTTTAAATACGTAGGCAAAAAAACTGCCACATTACAAATCTTTTTGACAGGACGAAGTCTGTCGGGTCAGCTATCTAAATATATAAAAATGAAACCCGTTTTCCTTGGTCACGGCATCACGCGTGAATGGCTGAACCGATTTGGCTAATTTTGGTCTTGAAATGTTCGTGGAAGTCCAAGGATGGTTTAAGGTTAAGAAAATATAACAAAATTGCGACGAAAATACTAAAAAGGACAATTTGATTTTCCAATACAAAATTTTTTTTTATTTTGGTTGGCATTGTGTACATTGTCAGATTAACTAATATTTTTTAGTTAATAGTTTTTGTCGAAAGGAAACACAAAAATCATAAGCGATTCATGTTTTGATTTCCGTGTAAAATACATATGATCAGATCAATATTTGCACATAATGCCGCCAAAAAGACGTAACATTGGTAGAAATTCGCGTAGAACTCAATTGCAATCATCCCAATGAACAGCTGAAGCTGAGGAACAACGTTCACAAAGGAATGAGTTGAATCGATTAAGAGCAGGCCTTTGTTGCCTTTCGCAGATGAAGAATATCAATTTCTACAAATATATTTCATTGGCAATTCGACCGACGAAGTTGATCGTCGGTGTGCTATCGGTTGTAACACAAAAAGAGAAATAGTTGCACAATTACAACGTTTGTTTTATGAACACAATGATTTAGTTCAATTGTTCCGAACAGCAATAGATTGAATGCCGTCCGACAATCATTATATTGTTATTCGAGCTGATAAGACGCCTATTGGTGAACACTCAAGAAGATTTAATGCTTCAACAATCGACGATGTTGCCATATTGATTGTTGGAGAAGACTTCCAATCGCGCGACATTGTGCTTCAACGAAAAAATAATCAACTTCAACGCGTGTCAGAAACGCATCATTCCTATAATGCTTTGCAATATCCAATACTATTTTGCCATGGCGAGGATGGCTATCATTTAAATATCAAAATGATTAACCCGTCAAATGGTGAGTGAATACATATTTGAACTCAATCATAAAAGACCTCAACTTATAGTTGCTATTTTTTTACTTTTGCTATCATTATCGCAGGTGAAGAAACAAACAAAAAAGTTAGCACCATGAACTATTATACATACAGATTAATGATTCAACAAAATGAAGAAAACCACCCAGCAACGCCGCGACAAATGATTCACCAAAACTTCGAAAGACCAATCATTCTGAAAATTTGATTTATCGGCTACTGCTGAAATCACTTTATCGTTCATGGTGTCCAAATCTCCATCAAACATGGTTAAAATGTAAAGATGGCGAATGGTTGAAAATTTTATGATGAAATTAATCCATTCATCGGTTAATCGGACGATGTTTTCCAATCGGAAAGATTGCAGGTTTGAAAACATATATGGTGGCGTGGCCGGTATTTGCTTGAAATTGTCTTCCAGAAACAAATTGAGATTTTTCACATTTTGAAAGTTTATAAGTGAAGAACGAACATCATCGTGAAAGAGATTGCATTTCCAATTTAAATTGAACGTTTCAGTTGTCGGATATTTCATTTTCAACTGCTCAAAATAATCAAATGGCACATCCTCTTCGTCTGGCATCGACACACTTATTCTTATATTATTACTTATATTATTCATTTTAGATCTGAACAACGTGATAGTAAACCAAAAGAAATAACAATCAAATAAACTAAATCAAAAAATTACTATGCCATTAAAATTTGTTACAACAATTATGATGTTCCTTTCAGTTCGAGCAAATTTAATGAAATAATGATTATTTATTTGCGTTTACCACATTCAATATTCTTGCTTTAAAAAATACGATTCCTTTTTCATCAGCGACTCTCTCAAACAAATGTCAGAAGGTCGACATGCATACACAATTAAAAAATACACAAATGAAACAAACAAATTAGTATACACCATATACTGTGTAGGATAAAGACCTAGACGAGCGAGCGAAGCGAGCGTGCCGGAGCGAAGCGGAGGCCGGCTAGTTTCTAATAAAAATAAGAAAAGTATTGGTTTTAAATGTGATATATTTTTTAAATAGCCCTTAGATTTAAAAATTTTTATGACTTTTTGTGGAAAATAAAACAATTTTTTTATATATTAAAAAAAAAAAGAATTTTTATTTTTGTATAACACTTTAAAGAAACATTCTTAAAAAAAAATTGTATTTTATATATTACTAGTGGGCCCGGCAGACTTCGTCCTGCCAGAACTTTTTGAATGCTCTTATAGTGTATAAACATCGCAAGATTCTCTAGTTAGCTTATCAAGACAATCATAAGATTTTTATATTAGTTGACTTTCATGACTCTCAAAGAAGCCGTATGGACGAACTTAAGTATTCTTAAGAGAGCTCGCAATTCTAATAAATTCATGCCCTACAGAAATTACATTTCAACCCCTTTGCGACTACGCTTCTGTCTGCACTTAATTCCAAAACCCAGTGTTAAAAAATTTTCTACTATGCTATATTCACGATATTCACCAAAATGCGTATATCTCTCGAACCAATGCACACAAACACATTGCAAGAGGCTTAAAATCCTCGTATTGACAACCTCTAAAACACGCAAAAATCAGATTTGAAATTCATCGACACGTTCTTAAAAACATCCATAACACGAATAACATAAGTTTTTTTTTATATATGTAGATTAGTTTAAAATTAAAATATAACACAAAAATGTTAAGGTTGATTTTAGTACGCATTTTTCAACTTCCATGTTTATAAGTATATTTTGTGTTTCCTCTATATTAAATGACTTGACAAAGTAACTTAAATAAATAATTTAACAATTAGAAAAGAATTAAATTATAACATTTTTAAACTGTGTCTATGGTTCTAGCAAAGTCAAGGTGAGCTTTTTAGTTAGTCTGACAATGTACACAATGCCACACTATAAAAAAATATAAAAAAATTTGTCCAACAATTAGGCAAAATTTTAGGGGTGGCAACCTCTATCACTTAGGGGTATGAAAAATAGATGTTGGTCGATTTTGAGATCTACCAAATAAGCACACAAAATTTCATGAGTATCAGTACAGCCGATTTGGTAAAAATTTAGCTTCAGCTGTTCTTCGGGATGATTGCAATTGGAGTTCTACGCGAACGTCTCCCAATGTTACGTCTTTTTGGCGGCATTATGTGCAAATATTGATCTGATCATATGTATTTTACACAAAAATCAAAACATGAATCGTTTATAATTTTTGTGTTTCCTTACGACAATAACTATTAACTAAAAAATATTAGTTAATCTGACAATGTACACAATGCCAACCTAAATTTAAAAAAAAATTTGTATTGGAAAATCAAATTGTCCTTTTTAGTATTTTCGTCGCAATTTTGTTATATTTTCAACCTTAAACAATCCTTGGACTTCCACGAACATTTCAAGACCAAAATTAGCCAAATTGGTTCAGCCGTTCGTGAGTCCATAAGCTTCAAAGGAACATAAAATTTTGACACGAGAATTTTATATATAAGATTATACTACATTTACTTTATAGTCAGTTAAGAAACAATTTTTCTTTATAAATATTAAATAACACTTAACATTTTCTTGGAAAAAAATAGGTGGAAGGAACTTATTTCTAGATGGACGTACATGATCGTATCACTAGTTTTGAATTTTATTTTATTTTACCCCAAATAGCTTCAACAACATTTTTCACTTGCATCTGAATTATAATATATAATAAATATATATATATAATTATATAAGATCAATCTGATTGTATGAAAAAAATATTTTTCAGAAAACAATAAAAAAGTTTTTTATTAATATTTTCGGAATACAAAAAAAATTATATGTTTTAAAATTTTTTCAGCAAAAAATTTGAATAATTAATCTTAAAATGTATAAAAATTTTTTGTCCACTAAAAAATTGGATTCAATAGCAGTAGGTCAATAGCAGATTAAGGAATTTATTTTTAAGCTGGGAGAAAATGTAAGATCACCAACTAATGCTCATTTTAAGATAAAATCTAAAACATTCAAGGATTTTCAAAAAAAAAAACTTATAATTTAAAGTATAAAAAATAGGTTGTGCCCTCAACAAAATTGTCTTCCATCAATCTTTTTTTATTGTTACTCCGTAAAATCATTACGGTTTGTTTATGGCCACACTAATCAATCATAAACATTTAAAATGATTATTGACATATTTTTGGCAAATAATTCTAAAGTGTGCGAAAACTTTTGAACAGCAGTGTGCGGCAGTGTATGCTTGTGTGTGGAACAGCTTGTCATGTGTCAATTGCAATGTTCTACTACACATATACGAGTGTGTCTGTGTGTCTGTATATAGATATGTATATACTTATGTATACATATATATGTATGTATATATTTATGGTAGCATTTGTAGTTGTTGTTTGTGTAAGAATTAAAATTCAATTCTGTTTTTATATATGCACAAAACGGAAATTGGAAAAACTGTAAAACGTCAAAAACGCAATGAACTATGGAAGAAAATGAAAAGATGTCAATAAAGATGATGACGAGAAGGAATATCGTTGATGACGAGCGCACGAAAAGCAGCCAAGAAAGAAGTTTTCGCAAGTTTTTTTTCGTTTTTGCACAGTACAAATATCGTTTAAGCCGCAGTCAAGTCATTTCCCTTGTTAAAAACCTAATTAAAGGCATGTCAAAAGCAACATGCCCAATACCCTTAACTCGTAACCCTTACTCCTGCGTCATGGTCTCAGACTTTTTGATCCTCCGATTGACCGATTTAGCGATATACTGATTTACTATGAATTGTCAATTTTAAGCGACCATTAAGTCAAAGGGTCCAGCCGCCGGCAACAATCTTTGTCTCAATCGAGATAAATCCCAAATACAGCATTAAAAATTCTTTTGTATTCGTTGATGCATCTCGAGACTCTGTCAGGGACTCAGCTGTCAAGGATTGGCAGACATCTGCCAATATGCAGCCACATGCATGGATGATAAGAGCAAAGCCAAGAGGGCAATATATAGCTTGACAGATACACTTGGCGAAAACAGGGTTGTTCCATTAGGCGAATGTCAAGTAATTAGTTTGAAACGAAGAGGTTTATGTAAGGAGAAGTACATATAACGAAAATAAAACAAAGAATTTTTCAGCAAAATAAAATCTATTTACTTTAAAGAAATCAAATTCCTCTAGCTAATTTTTACAATTTATATTAAATATTTTTAAAATTTTGTATAATTTACTGATTGTTTTTGACTGATTGTAAATAATAATTGGAAGAAAAAAAAAATGTTTAGTGAAAAAACACAGCGTCAGAGCATAGAAAAAGTTCCAAAAACACTTTCATCTTTTTTGTATCTATTTAAAATATAAACAATGCCAGTGAAGTATATATTTTCGCAATAAAAAAGGGTTGTACATTTTTTTTTTTTAACACACTCTTACTTTTTTCAACACAATTTTGTGTGAAATCAAAATTATAAACGTGATAATTTTTTTTTTATTCTCGAAAAATTAAAGTTAAGGTGACCTTTAAGCACTTCATAATATAAAAAATGTTTTTTTGTTAATAACTTATAATATTTATAAAAACATAACATGTTGCCGGTAATAAAAACTAAAAAAAATCATTTAAAAAAATAAATAAATGAAAAACAAAATTAATTAAAATGTCCGTTAAAAAATAGCTGCCAAAGTGCAAGAGTGAGATAAAAAAATTAAAAACTAATTTACTTTTTTTTATATATATATTTATTTATTGGCAATCAACAGATAAGTCCCTAAGGCTATAACCCAACATTGACAAAACTAATAAATCGCTACACACTAAACATAATTTAGTGTGTGACAGGAATTAGATTTAAATAAAAATGATAAAAAATAAAAATCAAATCTAAAATGGAGAGAGTTTGCTAATAATGAAAAATACTTAAAGTTAATGAAAATTCAAACCACATAAAAACGAAAAAAATTAAAAAAATCGCTTAAAAATTAATCCAAAAAGGAACAGAGCATACATTTGAAATTTATCATTTAAAATAAAAATAAAAATGAGGCTCTAAAAACTATTCTTTATTAATCCTTAACAAGGATTGTCTCTTTTTTCATATAAACTTTAATAAAATAATAGTAAAAATAAATATTTTTTATTTACCAAAAAAATAAAATAATTTAAAGAAATTATAACTCAAAAAAATTATATGTACATTTTTTAAATTTATTTCAGTATTTGTTAGAAAGAAATACAAATCCAAATTTTGCAGAGGAATTAAAATTCTCCATATTAAAAAAATATTTTGCGTTAGGACACGTGATTATATAAAAATCTTGTGTGGTAAGTTGTAACTTATATTTAAAAACTTAAATTTGAATTGTTAGTTTAGGAGCGGTCCCTCAACGCGACGTATATTATTTTTAAATTATTAATAGATTCTTATAGTACTTTAACATTAAGTTTCTTTTATTATTTTACTACGTTTTTAAGGCGACAATTACTTAAGATTCTTGTCGCAGAGGTTATTTAAATGTTTAATTTATTTAATTTTTTATTTATACTTTTTATAGGTAGCGTTAGGTTAAGCTACGACTTTTAGTCAAAGCTTATAGATATACTTACTATAATTTAGACTTCTTGTTAAGGTATAGATTACATTTAAGGTCATGAAAACTAGACTGACACGTCAAACTTATAACACTCCTCTTTTTACTCGAAACGTCGATATTTTTATTTCACGTGTGGCTTTCATTTGCGACTACCGACTGCCGAGTATCATTTGCAATATTCGAGTCATTCAATCTCCACTTTCACTCCGACAGCTTTTAAAGGTTCATCCGATCCTTCACTCAAATCACTGCTCGAATTCTCCGCACATAAATCACCTTTAATACAAAACAAACATCCTAAACTTGAACATCACTGCATCGCTTATCTACCTACCTTAATTCCCTAAAAAGACAGAGTACAGCCTACTCGAATTTATACCCGTCGCCTACTCTACACTCACACGTACACACCAATACTTTCTCCTAAGAAGCCCGCCAAAAACCTGGCCGCTATCTTTGCCCTAGTGTTAGTGGCTTTCTTTACTAATACTAATAAGATTAAGCGCGCCAAACTACTGCAGCTGTTGGTGTTAGTACTCTCACCAAGCAGTTGTTGCTGTTAGTGAGAGTACTCTCACCAAGCAGTGCAAGCAGTGCCCATATTGGTAAAATATCCGAATGTTGTGAGGTGGCGATTTGCCTCCTCACAAGGTTGTCAGTTAATTCAATTTTAAAAAAATACATAAGAAACTATAAGATTTAAAAAAAATTTGCTTTAAAAATAAGAGTTGTCTGAATATGAAATAAAACTAAATGCAATTTCTAAAACCATATGAAAAACGAAAATAATTCAAATATGAGTTATAATTGGGTTCTAAAAGATTACAGTTGTTATATATAGGTATATTTTTTAAATCACAAAAAGTGGAATTTGTGGGATAATGAAAAACAAAACTAAATGTAATTTAAAAATTCATATAGAAAACTAAAAGCATTGAAATTTGTTTTAAAAATTGGTCTGAAAATAATATATAAGCTAAATTCAGTTTCACAAATAAAAAAATAATAAAAATCTGTTAAAAATTAATTAAAAAGTAAAAAACAAGCACATAAGAAATTTATCGTGGCGTACGAGCGAAATGAACAGGGCGCTGGGCCCCCTAATTAATAAAGAAATAAAACGAATCGAAATCTCAAGAAGTGATAATGAAAAAAAAAATCTTATTTTAATTAAAAAAAATAAATATATGAAAAATTTAAAGAATACACAAGTCTGTAAAAAATTGGTCTTTATAACTTAATAGAAAATAAACGAAATTCAGTTTCATAAACCAAAAAAATCGTCTCGAAAACTATTTAAAAAATATTAATCAAAAAAGAAATAACGCGCATATTAGAAAATTATTGAGCAAAATGTACTGAGTACAAAAAAAAATTAGAGTTTGTTGCTTAATTGATGTGCCTAAAGCTCAAATTTTTTTCTTTAGTTATTATAAAATAATATTTGGCGCGTAATGTGTATAAAAAAAAAAGTTAAGTGATTGCATTAATTAAAACTTTATTTTATCATAGTTTTATTGTTCACAAATTTTTTGGTTTTTTATTAAAAATTTTTTTAAAAGTTCAAGTTTTTTATATGCAATAATATCATTGTATATTTTTAACTGCTCTATTTTATGTATTATGAGTAATATTAAGTGATTCCATTTAATACGTTTTTTTTATAAATTTCCCATTATTTTATTAAATAAGTTTTTAATGCAACCGCAATTATACCAATAGAATATTAATCAGCTCCATAATTCGTATTCATTCTTAGAAAATGTATTATAATTTATTATTGTTAAAATAGAATTTTAAATTTGTTGTTTTAAATTTTAAAAATTTAACACAATTTAAAACATTTAAAACAATAAAAGAAAATAATAATAGCAACAAGAAACAATACCATATTTATACCCTGTACCGTATGGTACCAAGGGTATATTAAGTTTGTGCAAGCCGAAAATGTACGTAACATATAGAAGGAGACGTCGGAGACACCCTAAAGTTACCTAAAATATGATCAGGGTGAATAGAGAAGTCGATATACCCATGTCCGTCTGTCCGTCTGTCCGTCCGTCCGTGTGAACGCCTAGATCTCAGAGATGGTAAGAGCTAGAATTACCAAACTTTCACATTAGATCCCATATTATTCCATAGGAGGCAAGTTTATTTTATTTTTTTGATATCGGGGATAAATTATATAGCTCCCATGGGGGTGTTTGAGACGACCTCGACAAAAAAAAGCGTTTTAGATGAATAATTCGTTTGTTTGTGAAGATATCGTAACTGAAATTTGCATATTCAAAAGCTTATTTATAGCTTCCCAATCACTGTACCAAATTTGATCGAAATCGGTTGACTATATCATATAGCTCCCATAGGACCGATCGGCCAACAATAACTTTTTTAAAGAAAAATTCGCTATTAGATTCGTTTTTCAATAAAGATATCGTAACCAGATTTGGCTGTTTGAAAATTTTTATGACCACTTAAGCAATATGCCAAATTTGAACAAAATCGGTTGACTATATCATATAGCTCCCATAGGTCCGATCTTACCAATAAACTCGATTTTTTAACTAAATTTGTTGTGTTTCGTTTGTTTGTTAAGGTATTGGGACCAAATTTGACATTCGTGAGTATTTTATAGTTCCTAAGCACTGTACTAAATTTAATCCAAATCGTTTGACTAGATCATATAGCTCCCATACGACAAATCGGTCCAAAAACACGTATTTTTATACTAAATTCGATGTGTTTTGTTTGTTATGTAAAGATATTATGAAATAAATTTTACATTCAGTATCTTGTTAAGGTAATTTAAGCACTGTGTCAAATTTCTATTGAAATCGGTTGACTATATCATATAGCTTCCATTGCAAACTGATCTTGGTCAACAGAACTATAATTTGTAATCATTCTTAAAAAATTGATTGTAATTGGTATTATGTGCTAGAAATAGCATATATTATTACAAGCTAATAAAACAGGAATCTTAAAATCATCCAACAAAAAACTATATATCCGCTATTTTTTCATTCATTCTTAGAGAATTCTTTCTCTTAATTGTAGATTGTAGATGTGTTAATTAGTATGAAATATCAAATGCAAAAAACAATTTAAAAACAATAATGGCAACAAAAAATTAATTAATGCCATACTTTATCATTCATTCTTGCAAAATTTATTGTACAAATTATTATAGTTAAATTTGATTCACAATTTAGTAAATAAATAATAAAAAAAAGTATAAAAATGAAAAATAAATTTTTAGATTAAAATGAATGTACCAAAAAACGAACTTCTTTAAACTAAAATATATTTATTTATTTTTGCGAACCTGACTAACTGAAATTCCGGTTTAAAAATCTGTTGTAAATTTACAGCTTTAATTTAGATTTTATAAAACCTGCAGTAAATATTTTAAAATATTACACTAGCTTACACAAAAAGTTATCCTTCATAAAAAGCGTTTTTTAGGGTTTTTTTTTTTTTATATGATTGTTAGCACCTTTTCAGCTACTAGTTAATCTTTCGTGTATCAACATAAATTATGATTAGATCGAAAAGTATTGCTGCGCTCTACACAGATTTATTATATATACAGACCTAGTAAAAATTATTGAATTAACAAGCAAAAAAATTCGAAAAAAATATATTTTCGGTCATTTTTCAAAATTGAAAATTTTTGGTTTGCTAGTTATTAACGAAATTTTTTTGTTTTTATTGCCTTAAGCTTTAAATTAAAAAAAAATTACTTCTTACGAACATGATCAAGTTTGAGATATTTAAAGTCGGGTAATAATATTTTGATAATCTATGTTAGCATTGGGGCTCTTCAAAAAAGAGCATAATATTTACTTTTAACACAATTTCTAAAAAAACGATAATGTGTATATGTGTGAATTACAATTTTTTTTTAAACGTATAAATTGTTTCGTTCTTTTTTTTTGGTGTAAATATGAATTGGTGGAACAATAATAAAAAAGCCAAAGATTTTTAAAACTAAACACAACATTTTCATAATATTTAATAGGATACTTCTAGTTTATGTGATAAAAAAAAATGGGTATCTTTCGTAGGTACACATAAAAGTTTTTAAAATAAATTAATAAAAAATGTAATATTTTATTTATTATGGTTTCGCGTCAATATCTTTATTTGTTAGGAAATATGGCTAGTCAAAGAAAAGTCTAAAAATGATTTTAGTTATCGATAACTTGATTTTTTTTTTTTAAATTACTTAGGTACATAATTTTAAAAAAAAAATTGATTTTCCGCAGATTCTACTCCCCTTGAAGCTTATTAAAATGATTATTAAAAATTCGTACCATATTAATTTTCAAAATATAATATAATAATAAATTCAAAAAAATTTGCGGCTTATTAAAAAATTGTTATCGGTAAAGTCCTGATGAGGCACGATTAGTAATTTCTCTATGAATAGCTTATTAGTGTTGTAATAATTTTGGCATCTTCAGATATAAAAAACATTATTTTCGAAATTGATTTTTAGCATATAAGGTTTTTATGTGTAAAAAAATAATTGTTTAAACTGAAAATGGTAGCCATTAAAAAAATATTCTTAAAAGAACCTCACAAAATGGAATTAACTTAAATAAATTTCAAAAAAATCTACGAATTTTCTCTATGAATTTTCTTTTGAAAGGAAGACAACTCTTTGAAGTTGGTAAATTTAGAATTTAGGATATTCGAATTTTCGATAAATTAAATACGTAGTGACATTCGATATGAAATTGTAAGGAATACTTTGCATGCAATACCAAAATTTGTTTCTTGACAATCTCCTGAAATTTCCTTAGATGTGTTCGTCGAATATCGCAAATTTTGCATTCAGCTTTCAGGCGTTATAAGACAAATTAAAACACATTTAAGTGGTCTGTATGAATGTTCCTAATCCATAGTGTATGTATCTTAGAGAGTTATATAACTTAGGGCAAATGGACTGAATTCGGAATTTTATTTTCGATTTTTTGAATGAACAACAAAATTATTCTTTTCAAAATTGAAAGTTTCATCGTTTGGGGCATTGAATAAGCTGCATTTTGTCAAAATTTCGTTTAGGTAGATACGAAGATTTTTTTATCAGAAGACAAATAGATCTTCGGCCAAAAAATGGCAAATTCATGATTTTCAATTTTTTTTTGGGGAGAATCCAAAAGCTCTCATTAAGGATAAAACCTGCAAAAAAAAATCTCATCGCAAAAATTTCTTTATGTTTGGTAAAAAGGAGTTTAAATAATACATTGAAATAAATGAATGTGATATAAAAATAATTGTTAGCTAATGAAATTGCTTGATTCGCCTGAATTGACACTTCCGAATATATCTCTCTTACCTCTACTGATTCTCTGAAATTAATCAAATTATGCCTAAATAAGAACAAGATGTATGCCAAAACCTCTTTTGAAATTGCAGAAAAAAATTGTTTCCTAACGAATTCTACAAATTCAGCCAATTATTTCACACAAATTTACTCAATTTCTCCCAAGCTAGTTAATCACTTTTACCCTGGAAATACTTTAACTAAAAGAGTCATAAACTCTAATAGAATCTTTAACTGCTTTAAGACAAACTTGTTTTATTTCTTGCAAACTCCATTAACATGAACATAAATTTTCTTCAAGTGTATAGATTTATATTCAGATCTCTTTTTTTGTAGACAGCGATCTGCGATCTGCGCTCATTTCATTTGTATGCAGGAATGTGGCATGTTGTAGCCAAGTCCCACTGCCAATACCCCAACCAATAGTGCCAGTCCCCAAGGCAAGTCCCAAACCTGAGCCTGTCCCTTTTTTTTTCTGTGCCGACTCTGACTGTGACTCTGATTCCTGATTCCTGACTCTCTGACTCTGTCAAAGTGAACTGGTTTTCATGCATAAATTGGTAGCAACGAGTGCAGAACACTGCAACAAGCTTTATAACCGGCTCTAAAACTCAACTGCATGTACAGTCAGTCATCTATCCACTTGGCTTGGCTTAAATCCAACTGAATGCCAGGCCACACGTTCAAGCCAAGTGAAGCCCACAAAAATTGTCGCCAAAATACGCTAACAAAACCTGGCCAACAAAAAAAAAAAAACACCAGCAGCAGCAGTATTCACGTTGTGGCCAATTGTTTCCGGCCGATTTTACGAGCAAGTGACCACAGCAGCGGTCACAAGTGATTTACCTGCTGCCTGTCAATCTGGCAGAGCTTTGGCCACATAAACCACAAGAATACAAGAACACTTTACAACACTCCACACTCCACACACTCTGACGTCATCGTCAACGTTGTCGTCGATTATTTTATGACAGCAATGCGTCTATTAGAGCTGAGTAGACGAATTGGGACATCGGGATATCGGGAGACGGGCATTGAAACGCTGTGATTGCATTGGATTCAGCGTCAACCAGGAACTGTTCCAAATTGTTGCCCTTGTCGCTGTCCTTGTTGTTGTTGTTGCTGCTTTTGTTTTCTATTGGGGCAGCTGATGTTCTAGTCCGTAAGTCGTCCTCGGTTTATTGCTCCAAAAGCAGCAGCAGCCTCCATGCCACCATCGTACGTAAAATACCAAAATGAGCCATAAGTGGAACAAAGCTTGGAAACGTGACCAAATCAAATTTAATGTGTTGCCATGCTACATTACAGCAGCAGCAGCACCAGGAGGAGCAGAGTGGAGCAGCAGCAGGTGGAGGTAGTAGCCGTGCCGTACCAGTGGGAAGGGCAGTGGGTTGGACGAGGTCAGCTCTGGCAAGGAGTCAAAATACTGCGTAGCGCCAGCCAGTCAGCTAAATGCTGGGCTTGATGCCTCTTAACAATGCCAAGCAAAAATCGAAAGTGAAACGTAGGTACTGCTAGGCGCCAATAACAATTACAAGAACAACGGCGTGAAGGAACTCGTTAATTGAAAGATAACGAATGGAATATACTCTGAAATTTGTAGTACAAGAGGAGACGTCACTGTAAAAAAACGATTTCTTTGGACTAAGAGCTCAGACCAAGTTAATCTGCTTGATTTTTAGGTCTACCCATCCGCATTCGAGGTACAAAAATCACTGTTCCTTAGGGGTTTGCTTTAACTTCGAAACAACCTCATAAATAGACTTATTGCGGAGAGAACCTCAGAAACCAGACAGTTTTTTGTACCTCAAAAAAAGGATTCTGCGCCCATAAAGAGGATAAAAAAAAGTCACCGGACACACTGGTTTCGAAAAAATTTGTGATCCTGCCTTACTAGATGAGTCTCCCATTTCGTAAGGTTACTTTTTCTTTAAAATTAAAAATAAATTGAGGTTGAATAGATATTGGGTAGAGTACCTCAGAAACCATACGTGTTATTGATTTTTGGGACCTCGGACTCGGAAAGCTGGAAAATCGGACTTAAAAAATATGTTGATCTTGCCATACCAGATGAGTCTCCCATTTCATACTGCATAATCCTCTAAAGTTGAGAAATAATTAACATTGAACGCAGGTATTGGTGAGAGAACCTCAAAAACAAGACGTGATATCGTTTTTGGGACGTTAGAATCTGAATCCGCTATAATAAAAATTAAAAAAAAAAAGAACTTCAGGCAATCAGTGTCGTACAAATTTTAATCTTTCCACACCAGATGAATCTTTCATTTCGTGTGGTAAACTCCTTCTGTGGTTGAATATTGGTATTGGAGAGAGTATGTCAAAAAGCCAGACGCGTTATTGTTTTTGGGACCTCAGACTCGGACTCCTCAGAATTAAAAAAAAACAATGCCGGACTACTGGTGTCAAAAAAATGTTGATCTTGCCATACCAGATGGGTCTCATGTTTCGTACTGCATACTTCTAGTCTAAAGTTTGAAATGAATTGAGAGGCAGAAATGTAGGAAAACTCTCCAGTTTTGACAGAATTGATATCGTATTGGTGCTCGGAAGTTATTTTTAATGACTTAAGCAAAGTTGATTTTAATGGTAGGGATCTCAAGGAGGTCAGAACTCGAGTTTATTGTTAGCTTGACTCAATCCGATTATTTTGCAGATGAATTCTGTCGCTGTAATTGGGATTCCGATATAGATCACGTGAGGTCAAGCCAGCACACGGATCTCTATACATTTTTCCCCTTCCCCTTGAAGAAAAACTTAGAAGTAGCCTCAGCCTGTTGCTATGAGGTAACTTACAATCGTTCTCGGAAGTATAGCTTCCAGCTCTGCTAGAAAAAAATAGTCTCCCAAATTCTTTTTCCTGCGACTGCTTAGAGTTTCGCCAGAACAGAAGATTTTCTCCACTTATTCAACTTCTTCCTCACCTTTGCAGCTTCTGCGAAACTCGTTGTTCGGAATATTTAGTCTGGCATTCAATGCGTTGAGGGATGTATATTGCTCACGAAGGATTTCATTTAGGACTGAACAGATTTTGCCAATCGCTCTCAATTGCTTTGTACTCGGTGAAATCCCGGGAGCAGCACTATTACTCAATTAAGTCATGATCAGGTCCCAATATTTTATTTCGATATCTTGAAGGATATCGTTGCTGCTTAGAGATAACATGCGGAAGATGACTGTCGTTATTAGCCAGTGATCTTTCTTATTTTTAGCAATACCCCGATATCATATTCAGTACATATAATCATTGCCCCGAATAAGCACTATTCTATCGACTGACGGACTTTCAGTGGAATCTCCAATCCCAAAGTAAGCCCAAATATCTTGATTTCAGATGTGTTGAGCGGATGTATTTGTGAGATAGGCTCGCGGAATATCTCTTTCAGGACTGACAAAACTTTCGTATGACTTCATAAGTTTGCTATTAATAAGATTGCCTTCTCCATCTAATTTTTATTTAATGTAAATATATAGTCGTTGCCATTTAGGGATATGAACATGGGAGCTCTATTCTATCAAGGAAAGAATTTCGGTATAATTTCTAATTCCAAGTATTCTATGATCAGATCCGAATATTTCATTTTGATGCGTTGAGGGATGTAGTTGCGGCATTGGGTTAGCTCACTGAAGATCTCTTTTATGACTGACATAAACTTGTTTTTAAAATCGGTTATATTTCGTAATGTTGGGATTACCACGTAGGAAATTTTATAATAATCTCATATTTTTGTTTAAGTAATATATTTCTTATTTCATTTTCCATACAGCTCTAGGCAGCTCCATTCTATCACTGATGGAATGCTGTGGTCTCGAATTTCTGCGGAATTAGAGTCTTGACCTTAACCTAAGTAAGTAAGAGGGTTGTCCTTAAAGTAACGCTATTTCGCAATTCAATATTTTAAAGGACTTAGTATGCAAGGTAGTAGTTCCTAACAAAATTAACTCGGTTACGGAAAATATCTTTTTGGACTGATAAAACTATTTTTATGATCTGTTACGTTTCTGCATTTTTTGGAATACCATTCAGGTCTAATCTTTAATAAGTAAAACCCTCGCCATTCGGGAGTATTCCGTAGCGTAGAGTTCCAATCTTCACTGCCGAAATTTCGGTTTAATCTCTAATTCACATGTAAACCATGGGAGGGATACCTCGTGCAAGAGCTCTTTTGGTTGGTTGTATAGGTAGCTCAGACAGTGAATGAGATCACCCAGAGATCATGATGTCCGTTGTGTTGCCTTGAAAGAAGGGATGAAAAGGTATCGCAGAAACGGAGGGACTGTGGAGGAGGATTAAAAACTATACATCGCTAATTGCCAAAGTCTCCGATGTTGCAGAACCATTTTGAGAATTCGACGAAAGCCGTCAGAGCTCTTTTAGGATTAACAGAACTTCTTATGATCTCATATATTTGGTATAGATAGTCGTTATCGTTAAAGGATACCCCGAGGGAGCTCTATTCCATCCCCGATGGAATTTTGGTATGATTAGCATCACGAGCTTAACTTTAGTAGCTATGAGGGTTCTCTTTACTGTACTTTATATCTTATTCAAAACTTCAAAACCTTGGTACGGAAGCTAGTTCTTAGCATAAACTGGTTTACTGGAAGTCGTTGCATTGTTTGATGTCTTCCGTGCAAGCCTTTCACTGTGGTTGCTCCAAAGTGTTCCGGCTAAGACGAAGCACTATCTCACCTGTTCCAAAATGGTTGGCCAAGCCCAAGCTGAGCGTTACAAAAAATCCCAAATCCAACAACAAATATAGCCCAACACTCTCTCGCTCTCAAGGTAGTGTATTACAACAATGCCAGCGTCAATGAGCTTGCCACCATTTGTGGCATAGAAGCGGAACAATTTGCCTGTCAAGTTGCTCCTGTGGCCGTTGATGGGCCTATTTCCACTTGTTTGTTGTGCTCGTTGTTGTTGTTGTTGTTGCTGTTGCTATTAATGTTGTTGCCAAATTTGCTGAGCGTCAAAAAAAAAGTGGCAAGAAAAAAAATACACTGAAAGGAAAAGTGTATCAAGGCGAAACATACGAATTGGGCTTATTGTTGTTGTAATTGTCTGACTGGGTGTTGGTCGGCTGCTTGAGTAAATGATTTATGCCTGTCGACACATGGCAGTGGTAGGAGCTGGCTGGAGGAGCAGCCGGAGGACCACAGCAGAAGCAGCGGCAGCTGCAGAGTATTAACAACCAACAAAAACAAGACAACAGCTGAGCTATGCTTTATATACTATACATATATAAGTGTACATATGTATATAGAGATGTACCGTACGCACATATATATAATACATATAAATATTTAAAGGGCACGTGGCCATATAAATGGTATGTCATGTAAGATGGCGCACAATTAATCAAAGATTTGGTTGTAAAAATAATGAATTTTATTTTGGTTTTGCCTGCTGTATGATTTTTTCTCTTTTTTTTTTTTTGTGGGGATCTGGGATAATACCCAAAGGAGCAACCAAAAATGAACATTGCTGGAATTGTATTTGGGTCCCAAAAGTAGCTACACATTCATATATTTGGTAACCATCTATCTGGCTATCTATCTGTCTAGCTATATGGTAGATGTAGACAGTGGCGTAGATGGCATTTGAAGGATATGACTTAGTTTTGTGTCTAAATGTACTGGGAACGTATATTTTTCAATTGATTTTATTGGATTTTTTTTAAAAGCATGAATCAACATAGGAAATCCTTGAGCATAATTTTGGCTAGCTCTATATCCCGCGCTATTACATAGAACCTCTGATATGGCAATTTCTTTTTGGTACTTAAAACTGATGTTTACGTTTTTTTTTGCTGCCGTTATTTGTGATTGGCCGAAAGGTTGATTTTCATAGTTTTTTTGCTTATAATTCACAACTGGTATAAGCTTATCATGCGCTAAATAGACAATATTTTCGGTGTAACATGCATATACTGTTGTATTTATTCTTTTTATATTGTTACATTTACATGTGTGCTTAGAAAATCGATTTATTTTTGGAGGGATTCAGTTAGAGAATTATTTTTTGCTTCTAGTCTACTTTTAAAACATGCATTGAGATTTTTGAGCTTTCAGAGGAACTTCATAATTTAATCACTATTTTTTTTATCAGGAAAACATTATAAGGATGCCCTTTATATCATTGAGACACTTTTATGGTAGCTGATTAAAACACCTTTTTTTCAAAATGGCGGATCTAAGATGTATTTTATTTTTTCTCTAAGTAAACGTCTACCAAACTTTGAAGTGAGGAGCAGGAGGCTTATTGGACTGTATGATTCGGTTCTGAGTGTTTTTTTTTCACGGCAGATCGTAGCAATGAGAGATTTTCCTTTGGGTAAGGAAGTGCTGCGTTCTTATTACTGCATTGAAAATCAACGTAATGAAAAGGAGAGCTCTCCTTGGCACGGCTTGATTTGGGAAGCTTTATTATAGCTTCCCTAATCTCATCTAATCGGATGGGCCAAACAGGCAATGTGACTATAATGTCTTCTTCATCCGTGGCCAGTTTAAAAGGCGTAAGTCGCTATTCGAGGTGAGGATTGAACGCATCGGCTTGTTCCTCTGCTTGGCATAATTACTTATACCATAGTTGCTCTCTGTATAATCTGTATTTGAGCAGTAAGTACCATCATGACGTTTTCGAGGGAAAGTTCGAAAGGGTTGTCTCTTTGTTTTTGGTCGCTTTGCAAAGGTTTTGTCCAGTATTATTTTCGTCGAACGAGTTCTTTCTGAGTGTCTGAAGTGCCACTTTGAGCTCCCTTCCAGCCTTTTTCCAGGTAGCCTGCTCCGTACTTTGGCATATTGCGATCGTACCTTGAGGACAGAAGATTCCAAGTCAAAATCAAAAGCAAGCTTTCCACTGACAGGCTAATGAGAGCTGGAGTAACTCAAGGAAGCGTTCCTGCGCCGCTTCTTTACAACCTGTATTCTGCCGACATCCCTTCTCCAATGGAGTTAATGCAGACTGTTGTAAACGACAAAATGATAATCGCTTCATACGCTGACGACCTGGGAATATTTTACACATCATCCTGCGAGTATGAATACATTTAACTGCTTGAGAGTTGGAGTCGCAGGTGGAATATTACCTTAAATCCGACCAAATGTCAGTCGGTTTTATAAACTTTAAAGAGAAGACTCCACCCGATGTATGGCTAGATAGCCAGCCTCTCATAATTCAAAGTGAAGCGAAATATCTTGGGGTGATTGTCGCTTTAAAATGACCAAAATGTATTGGGGCATGGACGCCCGCAGGTAGGGGCCAGTAGGGGCATTGGCCCCTTAGTGCGATTTTTGTCAAGAATATTAATATGCTTGACTTGCCCCCAGTGGCGAAAAATTCTGCGGGCGGAGGTACGCTATCCAGATCCGGGGTATGGCGGCTCAACCAACAACCAGAACTAATATGCTTCAAAGCCGACTACTTTTTTACCAGTAACCTGTGATTCTTCACAGTTCTGTTCTCCTGAACAGAACTCACAAAACACCGTCTTCGATTGGAACACTACCATCTGAAACATCCTATATTCAATAAATCACCAGTACTATTATGTAACTTCAGTAACCCAACCACCGACCTATCCATGCACCACATCCTTACAGACAGTACTTACTTCCTTAACACCAAATACTTTCCCAACTCAAAGCTATTCAAGGATATTTCCTTACCTTCAAGCACAAACATATATTACATTTTTTTTTAGATATCTCCATAGTTACCTAAGAATTTCTTTTCATGTATGGGATCCTTTTAAATTTCATCGAGGCAAAGCAACCTTTTATACTTAATGCAAAGTACAACTTTTGGAGCGATTGGTTTTTATTCATAATAGCTCTACTAATAGCTGGAGTGCTCAGACGCTTCATATATATACAGCCCGTGCTTTATGTGGATCCTGGTGTGGCTTCGGCAGCAATGGTAAACGGTCTGAAAGCGCCAACACCTGCATCGCCATGAACCAAAGTCCGATCAACATTAATACAATCTGCGTGGATAGCTTTACTTTCTCAACTCCATTAATCTGGTCAAGCTATGGGAGTTTGCCCACTAGAGTTCATTTGGAAAACAATGGCCATACTTTACTATTGAGTGCCACCTACAACGAAAGCGTTCGTTCCATCATCCAGGTGGGAATCTATTGGAGCGTTTCTATTTTCACGAGATCATCTACAGCTACCATGGCTCGATGACTGAACCATCTTATTATGCTGGAGCGGACTGGTTTATATGTCCTACACTCTTGGCCATTAGTGAGAGCCAGCTAATGAGAGTTCCGAGAACTATGCGGACATATAGGCGCACGGATTGAAGGCAACGCACGGCCAAAACAAAACTTAGATGATCGTTATGTTGTTTTAAATAAATATAAAGCACCCAGATGTGGTAGGTAGGGTTCCAGTAAATGAGCTGAAAGAATCGGAGCTGTGAGCAAACCAAGTCAGAAATGTTTTTCTATGTAAAAAGACATATTTACCAATTCAATAGAGATGGACAATAGACATCCTCATGGGCCATGAACTTACCAGTTTGTAGGCACCGTGCATTTCATATCCTTGTGACCCGAGGTGCGCAAGTTGTGCATAAACTCTGAATATCCAGCAGCTTCTTGTGTACCGATAGCGTTCCTCGATCATCATCGTAAAGTTCAATCGCAGTGTCAATCGCTTCATTATAGTGGGGGCTGTATGAGTTGCCTCGCAGTTCCAGTCGAGAGCTATCCTCCGTTGGTGAAAGAATCGGAACTGAGAGCAAATCAAGTCAGAAATGTTTTTCGATTTGAAAAGACATATAATTCATTTACCAATTCAATGGACATGGACAGTGGACATGCTCATGGACCACGAATTTACCAGCTTGTAGGCACCTACATGTCCTTGTGACCGGAGCGTGTGCATAACTTTGAATTTCTTAAGATCTAGATCCGGATGTATTGTTGTAGCGCCCTGCTGAAGTAACACGCTAGAGCAATGACGTGACATTAATGTACGCTGTTGGAGACTTGGTGCGGGCTGGCGATTGAGGGGGACGTCAACCACTCCATTGTAGTGGTGGCTTTATGAGTTGGCGCGATTTTATTTCAGTAGCGTTTGATAGGTTGGAAACATTTTCAAAAATCCGATCACCCACAATATCACATACATCATGTTTTAACATATAACGATCATCTAAGTTTTATATGGGCCGTGCGTTGCCTTCAATGCTTGCGCCTGCATGTCCGCATAATTGTCGGAAGCTCCATTAGTTGGCGTTCACTGATTGGCCAAGAGTGTTAGAACATATGAACCACTCCGCTCCAGCAAAATAAGGTTGTTCCGTCATCGAGCCGTGATAGCTATAGCTGATCTCATGAAAATAGAAGCGTTCCAATAGATCCCACAACTGGATGATGGAAAGTAACGTTTTTGTTATAGGCGGCACGCAGTAGTAAAGTGTGCCCATTGTTTTCCAGGTAAACTCCAGTGGGCAAACTTCCATAGCTTGACCATATTAATGGTGTTCCGAAAGTAATGCGCTCCACGCAGTTGGTATTAATGTTGGATCGGGCTTTGGTTCATGGCGATGCAGGTGCTGGTGCTTTCGGATCGTTTCCCATTGCTGCCGATAGCCCGGTGTGTATCCACATAAAGCACGGGCCGTATGTATATGAAGCGTGAGCTGAGAGCAATCTCGAGAGAGCTATTAGCTACAGCTAATATGATAGTAAACCAACTCCTCTCTTTAAAGGCGTAATGATAGCTTCAAAAGTTGTCGATGCTTTTTTCTTTCTGAAGGTACACATTTTTTTGTTTTTTTCTAATTTTAACCAGAAATTTTTTTTTGTTAAATAATATTTTTTTTTTTGTAATTTTGTAAGCAATTTTTAGTACTGCTTGGTACAATGAAAATAACACAACTGACGAAAACTCGAAACAAAGCCTTAAAGCTTAAATTTAAACTTCGAAATATAAATCATAGCATACTTGTTAGTTAAAAATTGTAAATTTATAGATTTGGAATCAGTGACGTCATGCGTCGCTGTGCGCCAAATGTATTGGCTCCTCATCTATCTAGAAGTGGTTATTTAAATCTCTTCTAGCAAGTCGGGAGACTTGGGTTGATGGCAGTCCCTGTGGCAAACCTCCGGTGGCAACATTGCTTCACGGTTGGGTCTAAAGCTGAGCAGGGTGGAGATGTTGGAGTCGTTGGGCCCAACACTAGAATCTCTACTGCAATGGGCATCTGGCCCAGCGTCTTTCAAGCAGAGATACATGCCATAGAGATCTGCGCCCATAGTATCCTTCGCAAGGGAACTAGGGGTACAAGCATCTGGATTTATTCAGATAGCCAAGCTGCTATTGGGGCATTTTCATCTTGGCGCATCTCCTTCAGGTTGGTTAAAGAATGCCATAATTACCTTCAAACCCTGTCTTCTAGCAACAAAGTCGAGCTAAGTATGTTGGGTACCTGGACACTCAGGAGTGGATGATAACACGATCGCTGATAATATAGCACGACAGGGTGCCTCCACCCTGACTACATCTCCTACATCGCCGTTTTATCAAGACCATGATAAATAAATGGCCTGCAGTAGAACATATATATATATATAAGTTCCTCTTACTCCGGGTGGAGCGTAGGGCCAAACAAAAGTATTGAAGTCCGCCCGATTTTTTGCAAGTTGTTTGAGGCTATTCCAGTCTGTATGGGAGACCCGAAGGACAGCATCCACCATTCGACGCCACGAGGTTGTTGGTCTTCCACGACTACTTGCGCCTTGCGGGATTTATGAAAGCGCAGCTCTACAGATTTCGCAGGTGTCTTTGCGAAGGGTGTGCCCAAATCCACCCGAAACGGCGGCGTTTGATTATTAGATCAATAGGAAGCTCATTAGTAGCTTTCAGTAATTCCGCATTAGAAATGGTGCGTGGCCACCTAATCCTTAAGATTTTACGCAGGAGAACATACGTGATACTGAATCTTCTTGCCGGGGCTGCGTCAAGCTAAAGCGCATGTCAAACCTCTGAATATGATCAAGACAAAAGGTCTGGGCAGAGCGGACTTAAAACTCCTGGTAGTATACCTATCTGGCCACCACACTGTTAGATGCCATCTACATAAAATTGGCCTATCGGACTCTTCAGAGTGAAGACTCTATTTCGAGGACGATGAAAGCACCACACACATATTCTCTGTGACTGCCCAGCGCTGTTATGGAACAGGGCCTGTCACTTGGGAAAGGATCGGATTAGTCCCTTCCATGGTCTAAAACTTTTATCCAATTAATGATAAACTCTACGGGAGGGGTAGATCAGCTTTTTAGTTTTTTGACTTTTTGGATGGACCTTAAAATATTAAGTAGGCGAAATTCCAGTGTGCAATACTTTCCAGGTCGAAAACTATTTTTACTGTACTGTCAGGCTTGGAAGAAAGGGGACAGGAGTCTGATCTCAAGACAATTGTCGATAGGAATGTAATATGATTAAAACTGCAATATGGTCAACTATCAGCAATAGGATTTCGTTTGAATATAGATTAGGTTCAGGTTAGGTTGTATAGGCAGCTCAAATAGCAACTGAGATTACAGAAAAACCTTGAGGTCAATTTTGTTGCCTTATTAAAAGAAGGGGTGGAAAGGCATTGAAGAAAGTAGAGGGATTGTAGAAGAAGGATCAAAAACTATATGACATGCATAATCGCCTAAGTTCTCTCATGTTGCTGAAACCATTTTCGGTTGGATACAGAATAAAAATCTTAATAAGCAGCATAATAATCGGTTAAGCAGAGTTGGTCGCAGTTCCAGCCAGTTCAGGCACCTTTATTTTTCCAATTATCCAGCACTCCATGGATTACTGCATGATGACCTGTTTTGGTATTCAGTCCAACACTTCTTAACCAAAACCTCAGCTTTCTTGTTGCCGCTTGTTGCTCCAAGTTCCCCCTGCCTGCCTATCTACGTCACTGCATCTGTCAATTGTTTTGCTACCTTTTTTTCTCATACTAACAGTTGTTTTTGTTGCTGCTGCTGTATCAGCAGCTTCCGCAGCAGCTGTGTCTTAGCAACATGTTGCTAGCAACATTTTCTAACCGTTTCGTTTTTACGCTCTGCGCTCATTCAGCAAAAATGTAGGCGCTCTCACAGCCTTCGTTTGCATGCCAGGAGAGAGCGCACACGATGCACACCAAACGGCATACACAGAAAACACGAAGTTTGTTACGCTCTCGCGCTCAGCTGCGCGCTCTCTCAACGCACAGGGTGACTCGTGTTAAGGTTTAGTGAAGTTCACATTAACCAGGCGACGTTCTCCATGTCAAGTGTGTTTCATCATAATTTGGCCGTTAATGCCACACACACACACATGTAACACTCACACACATGTACATATATGAAGTCAAGTCCTTTGGCAGCATGCAACGTTAAACAGGCTGTGCTGTGCCTCTTTAAGCCGCCGCCATTTTTCTTCAGGTGCTTCGCGGTTGGCGTTGCGTCCTTTTCGTCCTTCTCAATGTATTGTTAAATATTTAATCAAAAATTTAATGCCAACTGCCTTTTAGCTGCTTTATTATGATTTTTTGTCAGGCGTCCTTGCTTTATGTATTACGTATTACGGTACATATATACATACATCCTTACGTATTATGTACTATTATATATTTTGTGCTGTTTGTATATTTTTTTTGTCCTTTTTTTGCCGGTTCATTGATAATTTGCGAGCATGTTGTAACACGTCAGCAGCGTATCCTTTTTGTTGTTGTAGTTTCTTTTAGTCCGCTTTAAGGCGCTGTGCGTGCGCCATTTTGTATATTGTTTGCTGACATTTCGCTCGTTTTGTGAATATTATGAAACATAAAGAGAAAGGTAACAACAACAACAACAACAACAGCACCAACAAGAAGAGTGGTAAGTGGCCAAAGCGCTGATAAAGCGCAAGAAGAAAGCAGAAACTTCAAAACAAATTACAGTTATGTATATTGCGTCATTTCAAGCTGTAAAAAGTTCAAAAATAAACAAAATGACTAAAAATAACAACAACAAAGAAAGAGCCACAAACAAATTCAAATTCAGTTGGGCAAATAAAATTATTTTTAATTTTTTTAAATTTAGTTGTTGGTTAAATTAAGCAAACAGGGGCGGAGTTGGAAAGGGGTTTTAGGTAAGATGGGGGAAAAAAGAAAAGAGCGCAAAAAAATAAATAATTTTTTTTTTTTCGAGATAAGATGTAAGTAGATAAAGATGATTAGTAAAAAAATTTATTAGATATTATTTTAAACTTATTTTAATTGTTCAAAAAATTAAATAATAATAATGAATAATAAAACATAACCCTTATAAAGGTCCATAATTTTCTCATCTTAATTTTAAATCTACTAAAGCGTTATTAGTAATGTTAAATAAGGGCTGATTATATCGTAAAGATTTGTTCATTAATTTATTATTCGGAGGGTTTGTTTAAAAATTTTAGTAATTTTTACAATAACAATTAAAGTAATTAATAAATAATTTATTAATAAAATTTTTGTGAAATTGGTAGGAAAATTATATCTTATATATAAAATTCTCCTGTCACAATGTTAGTAACCATACTCCTCCGAAACGGCTGAACCGATTCTCATAAAATTTTCTGTGCCTATTGGGTAGGTCTGAGAATCGGCCAGCATATTTTTGTATACCCCTAAGTTATAAGGGTTGCCACCCCTCTCTCTCTGTTTTTTTTTTTTTTAAATTTTTGGGCAAATATTTTTGTATTGTTGTATTGTGTACATTGTCAGATGACCTAATATTTTGTAGTTAATTGTTTTTGTCATATATAAAAGAAACTTATGTTTCACGTGTTACGGGTGTTCTCATGAACGCGTCGATGAATTTGAATTCTGATTTTTGCGTGTTTTAGAGGTTGTCAATACGGATGTTTTTTGGAAGAAATGCAACGAATCAAATTAATTATCAATCTAATCGTACTGCCCAGGAACATGAAGATCGCAACGAACGTGAAGGAATTCGGTTAAGACCGACCTGTGGAGCGCGATATTTGATTAATAGTTGTGCAAGTTTGAATCGAGCTGCAAACTAATCTAAAAATCTTATATTTTTCCAGATAAGCTAACTAAGAGAATTTTACGATGTTTATTCACTATAAGAGTATTCAAAAAGTTTGTGCAGGACAACGTCTGCCGGGCCCACTTAGTAGTTTATTTAAATATAAAGAATTTTCTTTAATATAGGAATAATTATTATAGCTAGAATTTATTTCTAAATTTATAAAAGGAAATCAAAATAATGGTTTGTCAATTAATAAAATTAATAATAGAAATGCTATAAGAATATTTAATATATAATAAATAAAACTAAAGTTACTGCCAATAAAAGAAAAAATAATCACAAATAGTAAAATAATAAATAATAATAATAATCAGAATAATCTTTAAGTTTATACAGCCTAAGATCAAACAAATTAAAGTTGTTTGAATTAATAAGGTTAAATCCTATATCTAAAGTATGAATTATATTTTATAGAAAATAATTGAAGTCAATAAAATAAATATATATAAAGTTAATTGTATAATATTGAGAGATAGCTTATATTAAAATATTAATTTTAAAGATTAATAAAAATAAACTTTTGTTCTCTTGAAGTTTTAAAGGAAAAAATCTTATTTTTTTAATTTACAAAATTAATGTTTTTAATAAACTATTTAAACTAATGATTATAATATTATATGGAGTTTTTCCAAGAATTTGATTAATTATAGCTTTATTTGGCTCTTGAGTCAAATTGGAAACACTTACTTTCAATATTATTGAGTTAAGAATATTTAGTTTTAATTTTATTTATATTGTTATTTTTATATTTAAATTTTATAAGTTTTGAGAATTATTTAAGAATAATATTTTTAGCTTTTAGTGTATGTGAATGTGCATTAGTATTATCAATTTTGGTTTCAATAATTCGAACACTTTGAATGATTATTTTCAATCTTTTAGAATCGTATAATGTGGAAATTAATATTTTAAAGCTTTTCAATCAATATCAAATATAATCACTTAAATATTTTTGAAAAGATTTTTAAATTTTTAGTGCTTTATTTTATTATTTATTTATTTATGAATACTTTTAAATTTTAAAAGGTTTGTAGCCAGATGGCTTCAGGCTGGCCTTTTTTTTATTTTATATATTTTTTTTATGATATTAGGGCGGTCCGATAGGTACTACAATTTGTTTAAAAGTTTTTATTTTTTACTGATTTTAAGAGCTTTTTTTTATTATTAATTTATTGATATAATACTGAGTAGAACTTAATTCTAAAATTTAAAAGGATTGCAGCCAGTTCCGTAAGGCTGGCTTCGTTTTTTATTTTTTATTTTACATATTTTTTTTATTAACATATAAGTGAAAGGGTGGTCCTGATAAGTACTAAATTTTTTTTAATTTAAAGTTTTAACTATTTTTCCAGTTTTAGAGCGTTTTTTATTATTTGAATATTTTTATAATAGTAAAAGTAGAACTTCAAAAGGCTTGTAGCCAGAAGCCTTCACATGGGCTTTTTTTCTATTTACATTTTTTTACATCCGAGGGTGGCCCGATAGGTACTAAAAATTGGTTAAAGGCTATATTTTTATGAGACTTTTAAATTTTTTGAGCTTCTTATTATTAAGCAGAAGGCCAGAGACCTTTAGACTAGCTTTTTCATTGTTTATTTTTTTTATAAGAGGGTCTTCCGATAAGTACTACAAATTTCTTAAGAGTATATTTTTTTATAAGATTTTTAAATTTTTCTAAAAAATAAATTTCAAAATAAGTAAATTCCCGATTATAAAAATGTTGTAGCCAGAGGTCTTTAGACTGGCTTCTTTATTATTACTTTCTATTTTATTATACGAGGGTGGTTCGATAGGTCTTACAAATTGGTTAAAAATTTATATTTTGAACAGATTTTTAAACCCTTTCTTATTACAGTATAATTTGCTTAGCTGCCTCCAGTAGTTTGCACTGACTTGCGAGGCAGCTATCCTAAAAAGGCAGGTAACTTAAATTTTGTTTTTTTTTATTGGCGAGTAATTTTGCTAAGAAACTTAAAGCTATGCATTTTTTATACAATTTAACGCTTTTCAAACAAAAAACTCATCATTAATATGTACTCATATAATATAATATTTATTATTAATTTAAGAAACGACCAAAAACTTCAGTTTGTCTCAAATTTTATGTTTTGTACGATATTTCGTTGCGGAATCGCTTTGAATGTTGCAGAAGGCTATGGGGAGTCTGTTTTATTGTACGTTGCCGTTCGGCTTGTTCCGATCCAACTGAATTTTCTTCAAAAAAAGTATCGGATGCAGATCACAATGGACATACTGGATCGTGAAAATTCTGATCCAAACTTTATTACCATCATGAATGGTGAAGGGAAATGGGTCTACAAGTACGTGATGCAAACAAGTCAACAATCGTCCTAATGGCTTGAAAAAAAACCACGCCACAGTCGCTCACAAATCCAGGTGATGCTCATTGTTTTCTTTGATATTCGTGGTATGGTGCAATATGAATACGTTCCAGAGGGACAAACGGCGGAATTGTGGGCAGACAATTCATGGATTTTGTACGACGATAATATGCCATCTCATCGAGCCACGATTGTAAAAGCTTTTAAGGCAAAAAGCTCGATAAATACTATCGACCAGGCACCGTACGGCCTGTACGATCTGGCCCCGTGTGACTTTTTATAAACTCCACTCCGGGAACCCGTTTTGACTCCATACCCACCATATTTTCTTCTGTCTGGCAGTTTTTATGCTTAGTGTAAGAAACTTTTCTTCTAATTCACTTAGATTATTAAAAAATTCTTGCAATTTAGCGCAAAAAGCCTATTCAAAAAAATCATCAGTATCAATTTCCTCATAACTGCTCTTATTGTCAGGAGCCAAGGATTGATAAAAAAGCGCATTTTCGTAACAATTAAAGATATTATTTGAATCAAAGCTTCTTATTATATTAGGCAGTACTTCGCACATATCGATAAGCATTGTTGCTTCAACCATATGAACTACGCATCTTTGACCAAATTGTGCGTTCCCTTTCGTTGGCGCTTACGCTTTAAATTACCTGCGACTCTTCAATTGCATATTTTTGGCGTACAATATTTTAATTGTCGTTGTATCGCAATTGTACTTTAGGCAGAGTTCACTTTTTGCAACTTTACTATTGATCGCCTTTACTTTTCAATGACATTCTCGGCGAATACCAACATATGTATTTACATAAAGATCAGGCAGTTTCCCTTAGATGTCATAAAAAGTCTGCCGGTAGGAGGCACGTATGTGTCAGATGAACTTATCTTCAATGCTGCTAACTTAAAGTTTTTCATATAAAATTGACTTTCAGTGCAACAAAAGGTGAATTTGAGGCACTTATCTTGACGATGCAGCTAAGTATCGAGGCAGCTAAGCAAATTATACTGTATTTACATATATAATATTAAAGTAGAGGTTAATTCTAAACTATAAAAGGTTTGGCTGGCTTTTATTTTATTATATTTTTTTACAATACGAGGGTGGTCCGATAAGTACTAAAAATTGATTAAAAGTTTATATTTTTACAAGACTTTTCAATTTTTTGTCCTTTTTATTTTTTGACGTGACAACGTCTTAAATTAGGTTTGTATGGGAGGCACCATTGAAAAAATCTAACGATAACCATAACGATAAGTCTAGCGATAAATAATCGTAACGATAAGTGGCATTAAGTGGCATAAGTTGGCAGCACCAAACTGGCACTGCTCAAAGCGGTGGCTATTTTTAGTTTTGAGTGAGCGCAACTGAATAACTATTTTATTTTTGGTTTGTGCTCTGCTCTTATCTATAAACGAACCAGCGACTTTTTGTGAATCGCAGCAACAAGCAACGCACAGCGTCAGCCGCACCGCTTAGCGCTCAGCACCAAACTGGCACTGCTCAAAGCGGTGGCTATTTTTAGGTTTGAGTGAGCGCAACTGATTAACCCCAGCGGCGCATAGCCTCTGCGGTCTGCCGAAATACTGCATTACCTCCGCAGAAAACGTAATTGATTACAAGCGCTGCGTTTCGTTTGAGGGATTGTAAGCGGAGGCAAATAGAAAAGCAGTGATCTGCCAAAAATCTGCATTACAACTGCGGAAAAAGTAATGCACAAATAGAAACTCGCACTGCGCTACCTTAGCAACACAAAATTTTGTTATTTTGTTTGCATGCTAACAAGCATAGTTCGGTCTTTCTTCTGTCAAACCATTCGTTTATACCTTTTTATTTATTATCTACTGCCGAGAAAATTTTATTTTAAGAGATACGAAAACGTAAAGTCTGACAACTCGTTTCATAATTTCATGAAATATACGTATAATCTTGATTGCGTATCAAACGTTTCTAAGTCAACTACGTTAAAAGAAACAACCATCGACTTGACTTTCGCAAGACACATTACAGCAGAAACACTTCCTTTCATTTCCTATTTCTCCTATCATCGTCCTATCCTCAACAAAATCACTCAAATAGGAATTATTATTGTGCAATTTAATAATATTCATATCAATAAATATTCTACCGAGAAAAAGACGTTGTCACGTAAAATCTTCGCCCGTAAAACCGACTTTACAGGCAACAGTTTTAATTTATATCAAAAAATCAAATTTTAACTCTTATTTTTAACATAAGAATCATAAATAAAGATTATTGGGCAAGTTTTATTTAAAAATGATTTTTATATTATATGGAGTTTTTCCAAGAATTTTATTATTTGGCTTTGAGTCAAATTGAAAACATTTACTTTCAATATTATTGAGTTAAGATTATTTAGTTCTAATTTTATTTATATTTTTATTTTTATATTTAAATTTTAAAAGTTTTGAGAATTATTTTAGAGTAATATTTTTAACATTTAATATATGTGGAGGTGCATTAGGTTTATCAATTTTGGTTTCAATAATTCGAACACTTGATAATGATTATTTTCAATCTTTAAGAGCTATGTAATGTTGAAATTATTTTTTTGAAGGTTTTAAACAACTTAAGAGTTCATAATTTTTAAAAGATTTTTAAATTTTTAGAGATTTTTTTATTTTTGTTTTTATTTATAGTAATTTTAAATTTTAAAGGTTGGTTGCCAGATGCTTTCAGACTGGCTACTTTTTTATTTTATGTATTTTTTTATGATATTAGGGTGGTCCGATAGGTACTACATCCAATTTGCTTAATAGTTTTTAGTTTTAACAGATTTTAAGAGCTTTTTTATTATTTATTTATTAATTCAATACTGAAAGTAGAACTTAATTCTAAAATTTAAAAGATTTGCAGCCAGTTCCGTAAGGCTGGCATCTTTTTTTATTTTTTATTTTATATATATACTTTTTATAAGTATGAGGGGGTCCGATTAGTACTAAATTTTTATACCCTGTACCGTATGGTACAAAGAGTAAATTAAGTTTGTGCAAGCCGAAAATGTATGTAACATATAGAAGGAGACGTCGGAGACACCCCAAAGTTACCTAAAATATGATCATGGTGAATAGAGAAGTCGATATACCCATGTTCGTCTGTCCGTCTGTCCGTCCGTCCGTGTGAACGCCTAGATCTCAGAGATGGTAAGAGCTAGAGTTACCAAACTTTCACATTGGATCCCATATTATTCCATAGGAGGCAAGTTTATTTTATTTTTTTGATATCGGGGTTAAATTATATAGCTCCCATAGGGGTGTTTGAGACGACATCGACAAGAAAAAAAAGTTTTAGATGAATAATTCGTTTGTTTATAAAAATATTGTAACCAAATTTGGTAATCGAAAGTTTTTTATAGTTCCCAATCACTGTACCAAATTTCATCAAAATCGGTTGACTATATCATACAGCTTCCATAGGGCCAATCTTCCAAAAAATCGATATTTTAACAAAATTTGTTGTGTTTCGTTTGTTTGTTAAGATATTGGGACCAAATTTGATATTCGTGAGTTTTTTATAGTTCCTAAGTACTGTACTAAATTTAATCCCAATCGGTTGACTATATCATATAGCTCCCATAAAACCAATCGGTCCAAAAAACGTTTTATATAAAAAATTCGATGTGATTGGATTGTTTGTAAAGATATTTGAACTAAATTCGGCAATCAGATCTTTTTTAAGGTATTTAAGCACTGTGTCAAATTTTATTGAAATCGGTTGACTATATCATATAGCTCCCATAGGAACAATTGGTCAAAAAAAATACTTTGCTAAAAAATTCTTCTGTTTTTGGTTTTTTGTGAAGAAACCGGATTTTATTGCAAGCTAGTGGTACAGGGTATCCCAAAGTCGTCCGCGCCCGACTTTCCGTACGCCATTTTTATTATAAGATTTTTAAAATTTTCTACCTTTTTTTTTATTTATTTATGCAATTATACAAAATAACTTAATTCCCAATTATAAAAATTTTGTAGCCAGAGGTCTTTAGACTGGCTTATTTATTACTATTTTTTATTTTATAATACGAGGGTGGTTCGATAGGTCTTACAATTTGTCTACAAATTTATATTTTGAACAGATTTTTTAACCCTTTCTTATTATTCACATATATAATAATAAAGTAGAAGTTAATTCTAAACTATAAAAGGTTTGTAGCCAGATCATTGGAGGCCATCAGGCTGGCTTTTATTTTATTATATTTTTTTTACAATACGAGTGGGTCCGATAAGTACTAAAAATTGATTAAAACTTTATATTTTTACAATACTTTTAAATTTTTTGATCTTTTTTATTATTAATTTATTTATGTAATTATAAAATGTAAGTTAATTCCTAATTATAAAAGCTTTGCCAGAGGCCATCAGACTGGATTCATTAAAGTGCTTTTTTTTATTATTCGAGGTTGGTCCGATAAGTACTCAAAATAGATTAAAAGTTTATATTTTTAAAGGACTTTTAAATTTTTTGCTAATTTTTATGATTTATGTAATTATAAAATATAACCTATTTCCTAATTATGAAAAGTTTGTAGCTAGAATCCTTCAGACTGACTTCATTATTGTGCTTTTCTTTTACTATATGAGGGTGGTCCGATAAGTACTTAAAATTTGTAAAAGTTCTTAATTTTAACTGATTATTCTATTTTTTTACAATTTTTTTTAGTATCGATTGTTTTTATAGAATTATTTTTTAGAATTATTAATAGATTCTTAGATACTTTAACATTAAGTTTCTTTTATTATTTTTTACTTTTTAAATGAAAATTACTTAAGTTCGCGGGTTTTTTAAATTTTTAATTTAATTTTTGGGATATATTTTAAAAGATAACGTCTCATCAATCTTACCATAACACATTGATCAAATATTACGTACAAAACTAGATCATCTCAATTTTAAATCATTTGCAATTTTGAAAAAAATATTTTGTAGAAGATAACAATTTAGGACTTGAGCAATTTTTAACGGGTGATTTATAAGAGACATCACAAAACTTCTTATTAATACAGATGATCAATTTTTTTGCAGTGGTTGCTTGAAAGGTAAGCTTGAACTCTCTATATCAAGGAATTCACGAATCTTTATGAACATCTTAGCGATTTTTTATATAGATGATGCTTACAAATTAAGACTACTCTTTAAAATTTCCATTAACGCAATTTTTAGGCAGGTTTTGCAATTTTTTATGATGCATTTTAAAAGATACGTCAATCATCTTCTTCAATCATCATTCTTGTTAATACAGATGTTGGTAATAAATTAAGCAAATGTTGTTTTCAATTTTGATCATCTCCATTTTTAAGTAGTTTGTGCTTTTAAGGCGATGTTGAACCCATTATGTCAAAGACTTCACGAGTCTTCAAGAACATTTTACCGATTTTTTATATATATGAACTAAGAACTAAGCGACTTTTCTTTTAAATTTTCGTCAACTCAATTTGAAAGCAGTTGCTGCAATTTTGAAAACATAAACAAAGTCTTCAATCATCTTCTTTTTTGTTAAAAATATTGTTTTCCATTTTGATTATCTCAACTTTTATAGCAAAATCTTCAATAATTTTCTTCTAAGTACAGATGAAGCTAATAAGCTAATCGAATTTGTTATCAATTTCGATCATCTCAATTTTTGAGCAGTTGTTGGTTTAAGGTTATGTTGACGATATTATATCAGTCTTAAAAGATGCGCTTTACAACATAAGCATAAACTTCAAGAAACTTTATTTAAGCCTTGTAGTTATCGACGGTGTCAACAATTTAAAGACATAATTATCTAATTTTAAAGCAGTTGAAATCTTTAAAAATATTTACTTTAAATGATAACCATTTATCTAGCTGCTTTTTAAGCTGCGTTGAAGCCAGTACAAAGAAGAATGTGGGAATCTTCATGATCATCGCAGCGCTATTTAATAAAGATGATGATATTAAACGATTTTATTTTGTTTTGATCATCTCAATTTGAATACAATTTTTAAAGATATACCTTAAAAGATAACGATAAATTAAGGTAATAAGTTTCTATGACTATATCAAAGAGCTCTCAAATCTTCGCAACATTTAAGCTCTTTTATCTAATGATGATGATTATTTGAATGTTTTTTTTATATTATCTAACATATTATTTGATTGATCATCTTATTTTTTTAAGAGCTTGACATCTGCAGCTTAATATCGATAATATTCCAAAATTTTTGTATCATAGGAAATCTTGAAAAGAAACTATCCGGCAGGAAAGGACTTATCATTCTCCCCAAGCTTGAAACATGTCAGTATTCCCAAAAGTGAATTAAAGAAAAAGTTCTGTAAAGTAATGTGTAAGGCAAATTATAGATTTATAGATATTTAGATTATTTTACAGACAGTTTCGGAATAAGCCCTCTCCTTAGGTCCTTCAGTATATTAATTACGGTATTCACAGTTTATTTTAAAAATAAAGTTAGTTTTCTTGCTAAAAACCTATACAGAAATAATATTATATCACAAATATGTACACCACTTATCAAATTCCCAAATAGGTTCTTTTTTCAAACACAAAACTTTGTCATCTTCTCTCAAATATCTTTCAATTTAATAGCAAATTTATTGAACATATCATTTGTTATAAAATATTTATGAAAGAAATATCTCAAAATGCAATCTTTATATATATAATTCTTCTGTGAGTGTGTATGTTGTCATTGAACTTCTCTTAAACGACTGGAGCGATTTTGATAAAACTTTTTGTCTGTGTTCAAGGGGATCTGAGAATGGTTTAGATTCACAATTTTGTCCGCTAATTGCGACTAAACTACTAAAAAGGACAATTTGATTTTCCAATACAACATTTTTTTGTTAATTTAGGTTGGCATTGTGTACATTGTCAGATTAACTAATATTTTTTAGTAAATTGTTTTTGTCGAAAGGAAACACAAAAATTATAAACGTTATAAATTTTATTTTATTGAGGCACACCAAATTTCATGAGAATCGGTACAGCCGTTTCGGAGGAGTATGGTAACTAACATTGTGAAACTAGAATTTTGTATATAAGAAGAAACTTAGGTTTTACGTATTATGGGTGTTCTCATGAACGAGTTGATGAATCTGATTTTTACGTGTGTTAGAGGTCAATGCGGAAGTTTTAAGCCTATTGCGATGAGTTTGTGTGAATTGGTTCGTGGGATTGTGAATATTGGTTTTTTTGTGTGAACATACTCCTCCGAAACGACCGATTCTCATGAAATTTTGTGTGCTTATTGGGCAGGTCTGAGAATCGGCCAACATCTATTTTTCATACCCCTAAGAGATAAGGGTTTGACACTTCTAACATTTTTTTTTTCATTTATCGACTATACCTTCATGGTGTGTTCACGGAGCGCGAAGTTAGCCGCGAAGCCTTCCACACTCCTGTTTCGCGGCTTTCGCGGACGGCGCGTTACGCTTACAATGCCGAGAAGAAAACTACCAAATCTCCATCAAACATGGTTAAAATGTAAAGATGGCGAGTGGTTGAAAATTTTATGATGAAATTAATCCACTCATCGATCAATCGTACGATGTTTTCCAATCGGAAAGATTCCAGATCTAGACGAGCGAGCGAAGCGAGCGTGCCGGAGCGCAGCGGAGGCCGGCTAGTTTGTTTATAGAAAACTTCTTAAATATTATTTATCAATAACTAATGCATATAAATTCAAAAACTTTCAAGAGCACACAATTTTTCCGCCATTGTCAACTTAAATATATTTTTATGTACCGGAAAAATGTTTTTATTTGTATTATTTATTTAAATATTTTTTCGTATGCTCAGCTATTTGTATAAGTTCAAACAATTTTTGTTTATTTGTTCATGACGAAACGAATATTTTTATTTTTATTGCTGGAATTCCTTGAATAAACTCTTTGTTTTGAATAATAAAAATATGAGACAGAAATGCTTTAAAGTTTTTGCATAAAAAAAAAATGGAATTGCTTAGATGATTTGTTGTATAGTGCCTTTAAAGAGTATATTTAAAGAAGTTGGCAAAATTTTATTATAGCCATTGAGTAAATTAATTATAATTAATAAAATTATATTTGATAATTTTTTATTTTTATAAATTATTAATTGTAAAAAAATTTGCTTAAATTTCCACTCTCTACATATTTTGTAATTAAATAATATTTTTTGGCTTAAAATGTTTAAGATAAAATGCTTAAAAGGTAGCAATATTTATGATTTATAATTAAAATTAATCAAATTAATATTTAAAAAAATTTTAGCTGGTGGAAGACCTGCAAACAAAAATTGTAGTCATGGAATACAAACTTTTATCTTTTTAAATTTTTAATTGCAAATTCTAAATAGCGGCTCAAATAATTTGAAATTGTACAGAAATCAACGAAAAATTTTAATATTATACAAATTTTGAATGCAACGGTCAGTTCAGAATATGAATGTAATTTCGGATCCGGATAGTGAAAATGAAAAATAAACTGGATAAGAAGCGATTGTCTAAGAGACCGATAATAAATAATAAGCCACGTCTAGATTTAGATTTATTCTTGTAATGGGTTTCTCACAAAGAGGTGGGGCACTGCAACCAAAAGATCTTTCGCCATACCCATAAAATACGGCAAAAGACTTTCCGCTTTCCGCATGAATAGCAGTATGTCTTTTGTTGGTATTGACCTAAGATGGAAGGGACTAATCCGTTCCTTTCCCATGTGACAGGCTTTGTCCCATATCAGCGCTGAGCAGTCACAGGGAATATATCTGGTAGTTCCGTCGTCCTCGAGACTGAGTTTGCACTCTGAAGAGTCAGATTTTCTGTAGATGGTATCTAACAGTGTAGTCGCCAGATATGTATGCTACTAGGAGAAGTTTTAAGTTCGCTCTGCCAAGACCTTTTGTCTTAATCATATCCAGAGGTTTGACAAACACTTTTGCTTGACGTAGCCACGGTAAGGCGAACCACTATCTCCTATGTTCTCCTGCAGCCCATTGGTTATCTGGATTGTGGACCAACCAATTCCACAGAATGGCGCAGGAGATGTAGTCAGGGTGGAGGCACAGTCGTACTAGATCGTCAGCGATTGTGTTACCATCCACTCCTGAGTGTCCAGGTACCCAACATAGCACGACTTTGTTCAGGGAGGTCAGGGTTTGTAGGTAATTATGGCATTCTCTAACCATCCTGGAGGAGATAATGGCAATAAAGATAATCTTGGAGATAATGCTCTAATACCAGCTTGGTTATCTGAGTAAATACAAATGCTTGGGGAGTTCTCTTGTGAAGGATACTATGGGCGCCGATCTCTATGGCATGAATCTCTGCTTGAAAGACGCTGGGCCAGATGCCCATTGCAGCAGAGATTCGGGTGTTGGGTCCAACGACTTCAACACTTACACCCTGCTCAGTTATGGACCCATCCGTGAACCATTGTTGCCATCGGAGGTTTCCACAGGGGCTGCCATCAGCCCAAGTCTCCCGACTTGGGAGAACAGATCCAAATAACCAATTCTAGTTAGTGAGGAGCCAATACATTTGTCGCACAGCGACGCATGACGTCACTGATTCCAATTCGATATATTTACAATTTTTAACTAACAAGTATGCCATGATATATATTTCGAAGTTTTAATTTAAACTTTAAGGCTTTGTTTCGATTTTTCATCAGTTGTGTTATTTTCATTGTACCAAGCAGTACTAAAAGTTGCTTACAAAATTTTAAAATTAAAAAAAAAAAGAATTTCGGGCTACAAAAAAAAAGGAGTACCTTTAAATTATTTAAACGTTTTCAAATTTCTTGCAAACCGATTCTTATTTGTTAAAACAGTGGTTGTATGTGATATTGCGTGTGAATGGATTTTTGAAAATGTTTCTAACCTACCAAACGCAACTGCATGAGCGTAGACGATCATTTAAAAAGGAGCATAGTTCTCGACTGGATCAACATTGATATCAACTGCGTGAAGAGCATTACTTTCAGAACACCATTAATCTGGTGAAGCTATGGGCAGTTTGTCCACTGGAGCTTACTTAGAAAACAAAGGACACACTTTACTATTGCGTGCCACCTTTGACGTAAGCGTTCCTTCCAACATCCAGGTGGGGATCTATTGTAGCGCTTCTATTTTCATGAGATCAGCCATGACTACCATGGCGAAGTAGTTTATATGTCATACACTCTTGGCCAATAGTGAACGCCAACTAATGGAGCTCCGACAATTATGCGGACATGCAGGCGCAAGCATTGAAGGCAACGCACGGCCCATACAAAACTTAGATGATCGTTATTTGTTAAAATATGGTGTATGTGATATTGTGCGTGAACGGATTTTTGAAAATGTTTCCAACCTACCAACAACGCAGCTAAAATAAAATTTGCATGAGCGGAGAAGATCGTTTAAACGAGAGCATAGTTCTCGACTGGAATCGCGCCAAGTGGTTGACGTCCCCCTCAATCCCCAGCCCTTCCCAAGGTTCCAGCAACGTTCATTAATGTCACGTCATTGCTCTAGCGTGGTGCTACAACAATACTTCCGGATCTGTATCTTGAGAAATTAAAAGTCATAAAGTCTGGTGCCTACAAGCTGGTAAATTCGTAGTCCATGAGGATGTCCACTGTCTATGTCCATTGAATTGGTAAATGAATTATAAATTTCAAATTGAAATACTTTTCTGACATGATTTGCTCTCAGTTCCCATTCCTTCACCAACGGAATATAGCTCTCGACTAGAATTGCGGCAACTCATTCGGCCACCACTACAATGAAGCGGTTGACATTGAAAAGCCCGGTGCCTACAAACTAGTAAGTTCGTGGTCCATGAGGATGTCGATTGTCCATATCCATTGAATTGGTCAATATGTCTTTTTCATATAGAAATGCATTTCTTACTTGGTTTGCTCACAGCTCCGATTCTTTCGGCTCTTTTACTGGAACCCTACCTACGACATCTGTGGGCTTTATATTTATTTTAAACAACATAACGATCATCTAAGTTTTGGGCCATTCGTTGTCTTTAATCCGTGCGCCTGCATGTCCACATAATTTTCGGAACTCCATTAGCTGGCGTTCACTAATGGCCAAGGGTGTAGGAGATATAAAACACACCGAGCCATGATAGCTGTAGATGATCTCGTGAAAATAGAAGTGCGCAAATAGATTCCAACCTGGATGATGGAAGGGACGCTTTCGTTGTAGGTGGCACTCAATAGTAAAGTGTGCCCATTATTTTCCAAGTGAACTCTAGTGGGCAAACTCCCATAGCTTGACCAGATTAATGGAGTTGCGAAAGTAAAGCTATCCACGCAGTTTGTATCAATATGGATCGGGCTTTGGTTAATGGCTGTGCAGGTGTTGGAGCTCCCAGAGCGTTTGCCATTGCTGTCGGAGTCTGGTATGGATGCACAAAGCACGGACTGTATATATATGAAGCGCGACCAATCCATCTATTAGTAGAGCTATTATAAAGGCGTAATAATAGCTCAAAAAGTTGTCGAATATTTTCAAATTTTAGATTAATTTATATATTTATATATACACTAATTGATGAAATAAAATTAGGAACTAAAGTATCCCAGAAATGAAAATAAATTCTTAGGTAACTGCTAAGCCAAGCTGCTCCAAGATGGTTAAAGAATGCCATTTCCCCAAACCCTGTCCTCCCGGAACAAAGTCGTTCTATGTTGGGTACCTGAACACTCGGGAATGGATGGTAACACGATCACTGATGATCTTGCAAGACAGGATGCCACCACCTTGACTACATCTCCTGCGCTGTTCTGTGGTATTGGTTGGTACACAATCTAGACCATGATAAACAAGTGGTACTAGCCATGATAAACACTGGTATGGAACAGAGCCTGTCACATGGGAAAGGAACGGATTAGTCCCTTCCATCTTAGTTCAATACCAACATAAGACCTACTGCTATTCATGAGGAAAGCAGAAAGTCTTTTGCTTTAACCTAAGGGTATGGTACAAAAGACCTTATGGTCGCAGTACCCCACCTCTCGGTGAGGTACCCTTTTAAGAAAAAAAAATATATTCACTTGCTTTGAAAGCATTAAGAAGTTAGTCCACCATCACGAACATGATACATAAATGCACTGCAGGAGAACATACGAGATACTGACTCTCCTTACCGAGGCTACGTCAAGCAAAAGTGCTTGCCAATCCTCTGGATATATTCAAGACAAAAGGACCAATGGGTAGATTCATGCCATAGATTAGTATCCTTCACAAGCGAAATAGGGTAGCAAACATCTACATGTATTCAGATAGCCAAGCTGCTATTAGAGCACTATTATCTTGGAGCATCTCCTCCAGGATTGCTAAAGAATGCCATAATTACCTCCCAACTGCATCAAGCAAAAGCGCTTATCAAACTTCTGGATATGATCTAGACATAAGGACTTGGCAGAGCGGACTTTAAACTCCTGGTAGCATACTCATTTGGCCTCCACACTGTTAGATACCATCTACTGACAATTGACCTATCGGACTCTTCAGAGTGTTGACTCTTCTCGATGGCGATGAAACCAATAGACATATTCTCTGTGACTGCCCAGCGTTGACGGAAAGAAACGGATTAGTCTCATCCATCTTAGGTCAATACCATCAAAACCCTACTGCAATTCATACGGAAAGTCTTTTGCCGAAATTTATGCGAATGATACCAAAGATCTTTTGGTCGCAGGGCGCTACCTCTTTGTGATCTACTAGTGTGCCTACTAATCTGCTCTTCAACTGTACTCAGATTGAGGTCTCTATGGAGTGTGGAACCGCGTACGTACCAGGGACAGTTGGTTATCTGTCGTAATACTCGATTCTGGAATACCAGTATGCATTTATAGTTCGATTTGGCAGCAATCCCCCAAATCTGCAATCCATAAATCCATATTGGTAGAATACAGTTCACATAAACAGCTCTTTTACATCTCCGCGGCAAGGTGCTCCTCTTATTGCAGAGCCACTGGCAGTTGTAGCAGTCTGTGACGACGCCTTTTAACCATGTCTTTGAGGTGTGGCCCAAAGGTAGGGCGCTTGTCCAAATTGATGCCGAGGTATTCAGCTTGTGACGGCTGCCCAGGGTAAGTCCCTCTACCTGGATTGAAGGGGTATGCGTCAATCTTTTGAGTGTGTAGCAAGGGTTTATTGTTTTTAGTGGGTTTAGCTTACAATTCCACCGTTTAAACCAAACTGCGAGTATATCAAGATACGTTTGTAGACCATTACTTGCCTCTACGCTACATTTGGCATTATAGATGAATGCAGTGTCATCATATGTAGCAATAATAGCCTTAGAGGGAGCTTCCATATGTTCAGAGGTAGGGCTGGGTATATCGGAAATATTCAAAGAAATGAGCAGCGAACCCAGAACCCTGCCTTGCAGAACTCCTGCTCTCACTCTAGCTTTAGGTAAATCTAAAAATAAATCAAACTAACCTAACTAATTTCCTTTCATAAAATGTTTACAAAAAAGTTCAGCTGGATTAAAATTCGGCAATCGAAATAGTTGCTTCAACTGAAAAAGAATTGCCCGTGAACATAACCATTTAACTGCGTAGTGACCGATTTTTATACAAACATTTAAAGTAAATAAATTCGTGCTGCATACCACAAATTGGTGCAAAAGTAAGCCGCTTTGAGTGCAGCCCAGAATAGATTGGTCTGCCTGCTAGAATTTTGTGTAGCATACTTTTGTGCGTTTTCTTTTCAACGCGCTCTCACTAACTGGGCCGCTGTCTAGCCAGAGAGATGGAGAGAGAGCACGTGTGTGATTGTGTGTGTGTGAGTATGGGTGGAGAGAGTGAGGCTTTAACTAAAAGATGCGTAGGTAAATGTGTAAATAAAACAAAACGGGGGGGCGCTTAAAAAAATGGCTGCCAACGGAAGCAGGACGTATGTAGCCCTGCGGTCAGTGTTGTATATTTTCTTATATAATTTTGTGTGTGTGTGTTATTTTTTAGTGCTTGTTGTTGTGCTGTTGTTGTTGTTGCCGCTGGTCGAGCAAATGTTGCGGCTTGTTGTACAAAATATTTTTGCATATGCTGCGACTGATGTTGGTTAGTTGAATGTGGCAAGCAGGCAGCTCTCTTGTTGTTGCCACTTCTACTTGCAGCCGGCTGCTGCTCCTGCTGTTCCTGCTGCTGTTGTTCGGTCACGTTTGTAAAAATTTTGCCAACATTTTGTAAAATTTATTTAATATTTTATTCTGCGCTCTACACACACGTAGCTGTTGTTGTTGTTGTTGTTTTAGAGTTTTGGTTGGCTTTGGCTTTTGTTCACTTTGGCTCAGCAATTTAGTGAAATATTTTGATTGCCAAACATGGCGCCAGCGTTTGCATATGAATAACCAACTGCACTTAGCACTACACACACAAGTATACACACACTCACACACACATACGCACACACTCACACACGCATGCACGTCTGTGCGCTGGCTCTAAACGGAAGTGGCAACATTGGTGCTAGCAAAAGTTTTTGTCGCTGACAGGAAGTTGCAATTTTGTTTGCAATTTCCTTCACTGCACATTTGGCTAGATACACAGAACCCAGTACTAGAAGAACCTTGCCCCTTTTTGCCACACTGTGCTTGTTGCTGGAGCTGCTCCAGCTGCTTCTTCTTCTTCATATTCCGCCTGTCAGCATGTTTAGTTAACTAAGTTGCGGTTATTACGAGGTGTACACGTGCGTGTCGCCATTGCTGCCACTGCTGCCAGAGTTGCCACCACTGCCGCCTTCAACTTAGCTACTGCCATATTTTTACACTCGCATAGAACTTTTCGGGCCAAATTAATTTGCAACAAAAGTTGCGAGCGCATTACACAAATTGAAATAAGCAAAAATGGCAACACACGCGTTCCAAAATATTTTCCAAAGTGCAGATGAATACAATTTTTCCCTCTTTCTACGAAATTATTTTGCTTAGAATTTATGTGCGTGTTTAAATTTGCTTTATATATAAAAGATGATGTTTTTTAAGGTAAATTTTGTAAAGATGAAAGACTTTAAGGTGACCTTGAAGAAATATATTATGTCTGTGGCTGCAGGCAGTGATAATAGTTTCATCTTTGAATAGCTGCACAGAAATGGGCAGAATTTACAGCAATTATAAATGTCTGTTCAAGATGATAATTTTTTAAGGTAAATTATGTTTAGGTTGATGACAGATTTGAAGAAATTCATTAAGGGTTAAGCGGTTGCTATATGCAAACCGCATTTTTATCTCAGTAAATACACAGAATTTATAAAATTGTTAATTTAAAAATTTTAACATAACGCAAAAAGCTGTTTTTAATGAATATGAAGTTTTTAAATGCCAATTGTTCCAAGATGACAGTCTTAAAGGTAACCTTGAACAAATGTGTTTTGTCTGAGGCTGCAGGCAGTGTTAATAAGTTTAATTTTTCTTTATGGATGCTCAGAAATGGGTAGACTTTGAATTTGTAAATTTGATTTACAAGCAATTACATATGTCTGTTGAAGATGATGATTTTAAAATGTAAATTGTGCTTAGATGAAAGACTTGAAAGATGTGTTTGGAGTTAAGCGGTTACTGTTGACAAACTTAATTTTAGGCTCCGTAATTGCATAGAAACTATAAAATTTATAGTTAAAAAAATGGAACACAAGGCCATAAGTTATATTTAATGAAGATTATGTTTTTAAATAAGAATTGTTTAAAGATGAAAGACTTAAAGGTGACCTTGAAGAAAAATGTTATGTCTGTTGCTGGTGGCAGTGATAATAGTTTCATATTTAAATGGATGCTCAGAAATGGGTAAATTTTATAGCAATTACATATGTCTGTTGAAGATGATAAAATTTGTAATGTAATTTATTAATTATTCTTAGATGAAAGACTTGAAGAAATGTGTTTAGGGTTAAGTGGTTGCTGGCATACCGCATTTTAAGCTCTGTAAAGGCAAAGAAATTATAAAACTTTGAATTTAAAAATTGGAACATAAACAGGTATGTTTAATAAAGATGATGTTAAATTGTTCAAAGATGATAGAAAAGTATTTGTGACCTTGAAGAATATGTTATGTTTGCTGCCGTTAACAGTGATAATAGTTCATCTTTGAATGGATGCTCAAAAATGGGTAGGCTTTGAATTATAAAATTTGATTTTACAGCAATAACATAATTCGGTTGAAGATGATAATTTTGTAATGGAAATTATGCTTAGAAGAACGACTTGAAGAAATGTGTTAGGGTTAAGCGGTAGCTTTACTTCGCATTTTAAGCTCTTCAAATGGACAGAAATTATAAAATTTGTAGTAAAAAAATATGAACATAACAAAATCAGCTATATCTAATGAAGATGATGTTTTATATGAAAATTTGTCAAAAGATGAAAGACTTTAAGGTGGTTGGTGGCTTAGACATATAGTTTCATCTTAAGTAGATGCTTAGAAATTAGCAAAACCGAAGTTGTTAAATTTGATTTTAAGGCCATTAATTATGACTGTTGAAGATGATAGTTTTTTATCAAATTTATGCAGTCTTTTATCTACTAACCATAGTTTACATTAAAAAAATGATCATCTTCAACAGACATATGCAATTGCTTTAAAATTAAACTTACAAATTCAAAGTCTGCCCCCTTCTGAGCAGCCATTTAAAGATGAAACTATAATCGCTGTTAACGGCCGCAGACATGACAAATTGTTTCAAGGTCACAAAGACTTTATTTTTATCTTTGAACAATTTTCATTTTTAAACATCATCTTCAATAAATGTAGCTTTTAATGAATCCTTACAATAATTTCATCTCAAGCTAAATTCCCAAAAATGAGCCAAATTTAAGTTGTAAAACTAGATTTTATGGAATTTAGCTATAACTGTTACAAATGACACTTTTCAATGCAAAGATGATAGACATTATATTCAATACTGCAAAAATAGGAAATTGTTAATTTGATTTTAAAGTAATTAATTTTAAGATGTTAAGATGGTGATTTTATATTGCAATTATACAAAGTCTTTTCTTGAAGAAATATATTGGTTGCTGGCATAGACAATAGTTTCATCTTAGGTCAATTCTAAGAAATGAGCAGAAGTGAAGTTGGTAAATTTGATTTTACAGAAATTACTAATAACTGTTTAAGATGATAGCTTTCTATGCAAAGATGATAGACTTTGTTATTTCATATTGCAAAAATAGCAGACGGTAAATTTAATTTTACAGCAATTTATTATATCTGTTAAAGATGATGTATTTTTTAACAATTTATACGAAGATGATACCTTGATGAAATATGTTTTGGGCTTATTGATTGCAGCAGGCATAGAATATAATATATAAGAAAGTCTGTATGCATTAGTTTAAGTTTATCTATGTAAAGATGAAAAATATATAAAATTGCTTTAGGCTATGTCGTTTGTTGGTGGCATTGCATGAAAGAATTGCTATATATACATAGAAATGATAAATTTTGTTTTTATACGCAACAAAAAGCTTTAAATTATTTGTTTCAATGGAAATTGCACAAAGATTTATAGATGACCTAAAATAAACATGTTTTTTCGATAGACATTCTGCAAAGATGACAGGTGTAAGGATAGCAAGAGTTGACAATAGTTTCTTTGTAGATTGTTATAGTAACATATCGATAAAATTAATTCATGTTAAATTGATAAGTTTTTAATATTTTTTTTAAGGCCTAATCTTTTTAAGATGATGGTATTTAGTGCAGATTAATTGAAGATGAAATAACTGAAGATGCCTTAAGACAAAAGTTTAGTTTTTTCCTCTTGGCACATAGGCTTCGCTTATAAGAGTCTTTGAATAAACAACAAAAAATATTGCTCTCCACTTAATTTAAAAGAGATTTTCAGTGTCTATTCCCGCTCCTAAATAGTTTTCAGGCATTTATATTGATTTGAATAAAAGGTTGATGTTAAGTTTATGTTGTAAACTAAAAATTACATACATATAAAAGATTTATGCTGCTATTAACAGGATACAGCAAAGATGATATGATAAACTAAAAAATACATAAAGATAAAAGGTTTAAGGCTAAGATGATGTAATAAGCTCATTTTCTGGGAACAAACACACAAAGGTGTCAGCGCATTAAGCAACATGAACCATTTATCTTTACAAGTTTTGTGCCAAGTCTTCAAGCAGGAAATTTGCAAGGTAAAAACAAAAGTCTAGACCCTGAGGGCTATGGATGCAAATGAGGATATGTGAAAGCTACATATATCTTCAGCGATACTTAATAGTTGCAGTGTAAGCTAGAAATTTAATATTTTCCTTCTTTCTTAGAATTGATGAAGAATGAGCTTGTATCTTTAAGTTAAAAGAGTTCAGGACTTGTACGTATGATGTAGTATTATTAAAAAAATGAAATATACACAGGTTGATAAAATAAATAATGATACATTTCATACGATGATAGAATAAATTAGAATTAATTTTTAATAGCTACTAAGCAAATTTGATTAGGCTGCAGACTTGGAAAGTATAACCTTCAGCTCAGAAAAATAAGAAGAAGAGGTAGAGTAGTGAGCAATAAAGTACTAAGATTGCTTCAAATCTGCTTCATAGTTTTAGAAGACTTAATTTTTTTCCTCGACAAGATTTGAACCCGGGTCCTCATTTATGCCGACCACCTCCTTTAATCACTGAGCCAACGAGCCTTAGAAGACTAAATGAAAGAAAAATAAACTAATTATGAAAATGTAATTAGTTTACGACTTTTGCTGAAAATCTGGAAAAAATAACCGCTCGTTCTTTCAGTAGAATCAGAATAAGCAGAACAGAAAGAATTTTCAAAAATGTGCAGACTTTGCTTGCAATCTATTGTATAGTTTAAGAGAAACTACCTGAAAGATGATAGAAGAAATCACGTAAAATGTTGTATATATTGTGACATAGAAGTAGAGTATTTAGTTAGATTTATATAATATTTAAGCACGATTTCTAGCATTGGTTCAATATTAGCGATATGGAAGTAGAAGATTATTCCATTAAAAGTACCACTACCGAAGATACAAAAACGACTTCTAAACGTTGCTTTGGATTTGCTAAAGAGAATAATATATAGAAGTCGAAAAAATATAACAAATTTTAAAATGTCTGCCCATACAATCATGATAAGACGAATAAGAGGAAAAATTGGTTTCAAAACTTTCTATCTCTAAAAGAATATAAGAAAAGAACGAAACGTTTCGTAGCGTTCACAAGGGAGAAGCATATAAGATGATCCTGTGAACTAGAAAAACATACAAAACTATAAAGCGTAAGCTGTCCATAAAAACATGGCAATACTACGAAAAAGAGGAAGAATGGGTTCCAAAAGCCGTGCTATAGGTAAAAAAAGGAGTATGCACTGGATCCATTCTTTCGAGGACGATCGGAGGAAGAATTGCTTTCAAAGCTCTTCTACAGGTATAAAGTAGAGAACATTCCTTGAATCGGTTTCAAACGTTCCTTATTTTAATAAAAATGGAATAGATAGACGGTGAGGCCGTCAACTTAACATCAGCATCTTCAATGCATAGCATTCAAGCAGCTCTTTACATAATATGAATTAAGGCGATGTTATGTTGAGAAGAAAAAGAATAAATTTCAGATGATTGCTATCGAAAGACATTCGCAGAAGAATCGTTAAAAAATAACTCCATTAGGTACAAAATGAATTATGTAGATTAGATGGGGCTGGGAACTAAAAAAACATACAACATAGTGTTGAGCCTAAGCATGCCCTTAAAAGCGTGACTTTGACGACAAAAAAGACGAAGAATTGTATCAAAAGACGTCTTGAGGTAAATATATTAAAAAATATGATTATCGGTTTAAAAATATTGAAATAGTTAAAAAATATAAAATATACATAAGATGATGGCATTATGCTGTAAAATTCGTAGCTCTATAAACAAAAGAACAGACTTACTTATGGCGAAAGAAAAACTAATAGCTTTTAAAAAACAAGTCAGATGATGATGTCGAAAAGAACAATCGAAGAAGATCTTTCCCAAATATACAAATGAATAATATCTCATAAGATAATGCTTTTAACATAAATAATATCAACATTTAAAGTTAGGATAGCCCTTAAAAATATACTTCATGACTCGTAAATAGAAAATATGAATTTGTATGCAGTTTAGATGTAAACAAATAGGAAATACAGAAGATGATGACATTAACTGAAAATTACATTAATAATATAAAACTAAGTTAATATAATGCTGCTATAAATAGTCAACATTATAAGTGCTATGAGGTAACGACGTTATAGGTATAAGCGTAATTGTCGGGAGCGAAAAAGGTAGAGAATTGCTTATCAAAACAATCGTTCGAGTACGTAAAAAAGAGAAAATCATTTACGAGGATCAACGATTTTAAAATATTGCTATTTGCTTGAAACATAGCACAGACGTATAAAAAAGAGTGTACCGACGTAAACTAACATTAAACTAATAATCAAAGTATAAGCTGCTCATTTAATTGCATAAGTTACATTACATAATTGCAAAAAATTCGTATTCATAAAAAATCCATCAGATGATGCCGTCGAGGAGAATAAGAAGAAGAATCCCCCAGAAATCATTCCTATAGGTTAAAAATAAATAAATAATGTAGATATGATGATGCTGTCTATCGAAAATATATTAAAATTATAAGGCAAAGCTGCCCTTGAAAAATATACTTCGAGAGCGAAATAGAAGACAGCGATTCGTACCGATATTAAAAACGATCTAGGGTGTATTTAAAAAAGAGAATACACATAAGATGGATGACGTTGAAGCTGAGAAATGATTACTTTAATAATACAATAGTATAAGCTGCTCTTTAAAGCACATGTATGAGGTTGATGTTCTATTGGAGAGGAAGAAAAGTAGGAATTCCTTTAAGAAACATTTTTGTAGCGTAGAAAATAGAGAATATATACAAGATGATGCCTGTCGAAAAGAATAAGCAGGAAGAATCGTGTAATCGAAACTACGAAAAAAAAACTTAAGAAGTGAAAAGAAATGGAAGAAATGACTTCAAATATTTTGCATATACATAAAAATATGAGAATATGTCGTAAGATGAAGACTTGAAAAATCCAGATGAAGATTGGTTTATTGTGCCAAAGACACTAACAACAGATGATCTTGTAAAAAACTATCTTTGAAGATTTAGGTTACTTGGGTTTCTTACGTTGGTAGATAAGAAGAGGAAGTAATTAGCTATTGGGTAACTTTACTGGCGTACAATTTTATATCAATGATGCTGCTTAAAGAATTACAAGGAAGAATCATCCAAGCGTACGCCGGGAAAATAATGTGGAAGAAAAGGATAGAAGAAGAAGTGAAAGGAACGGGCTTAAAAAATTTTCTGTATATTAAAAATAGATGAATATTTGTAAGATGATGACTTGGAAAAAGCAAGATGGGCATTGACTTATTTCGTCACAGAAAGCATGCAACAGATGTCTTGTAAAAAGCAATGCTTTGAAGATTTGAATTCCTTGTGTTCGTAGTTTAACAATAATATAATTAGTTTTTATTAGGTCAATGAAGAATTTAAATTAAATAATCATCTGTTGCTTTGGCGAGTGTTAGATAAAAAAGTTTCTAAAAATTATTCCAAACAACACAGAATTCCAGGAAAATTTAGGCACCACTCGATATAAGCAACTTAAAACTAAGTTTTTAGTTTTGTTTGTTCTCCATTGAAGCGCTCTCTTCCGAGAAGATGCAACACAAGTAGCTTAAATTTGTGGGCGCCTACTGTACCTACAATATATAAACTTATAAACATTTTAAATTAATGCTATTGTCGCTGCGCAAATCAAATTCCAAAAAAATAAAATATCTGCATATAAAAGAAAAAATGTTTGTTTTTTGTGAACAAAAAAATGCTTCCTAGGACTTATATTTGTTTTACACACTTTTCATTTGACAGGATTTGCTGCTATTGGCAACAACATAAACAATATAAACAACAGCAGTAGCAGCAACAACAACAAGAACAACAAAAACAGCTAAAACAGCGAAAACGAGACAAACAACGCAACGTCTGTGTGACGTGGGAGGCAAAAGGTCAGTGAGCAAAGCAAAAACAAAAACAAAAAAAATAACAAGAAACAAAAAAATAAATATACAAAATATTTTGACATAATTTGCTCAATCATTTGCATAATTTTTCTTCTTGTCGCTTCTCCCACCGCAGCCACTTACTCAACACGTCGTTGTTGTTGTTGTAGTCGGCAGTGTTGTTGTGCTTGTTGTAGTTGTTGTTGTTGTTTTTTAGTATATCTCGTTAGCATTTGGGCACAACAAAATATTCAACACCAAAACAAACAAATGCACACGCACACCAACACAGTCTGACAAAATGCTTACACAAGTGTGTGCAGTTGTGTGTGTGTGTGTGTGCGGGCGTATGGATGATAAGAGCGCGCCATGGTAGCCATTTTTTGCGTAGCATACTTTGCGGCTGACATCGAAAAAAACAAAAAAAAATGACAACACAAAAAAGATGGCGACACATGTTGCGCTCTGCTTGTTGTCCCTGCTCATCTCCCTCCCTCCCTTACTGCAGCAGCAGCATCAACAACAGCATCATATCAGCTCGATATCTCGCTCTAACAAAGTCAAAGCACGATTAAAATTGCTTTTACGCAAAATAATTGTGTTTACTTTGTTTAATGCAATCGATGAAAGCGCCTGACAACATTTACGCACACAAACACATTTACAATATAGTATATAATTATGTATATATAGTAAAACATGCATACCTACATGCAGAAAAATATACTAGTTCGGAATTAATTTCTAACCATTCTGAGAGCGTAGATAGCGTGGTGGTGCATAAATAGTATGAATAAATAGTTAATAATAGCACCTGGGAAACAAATCGAGAAACAACCGACAACTAGGGGTGACATCTCGAGGGGAATCCTACTAGCCGATCGTAGAATCTCGGAATGGATGTTATGGGAATGGATTTGAAAAATTTACGAGACGTTCGAGATCTTTCAACGATGCCAAATATACCTTGCGTCCTGAAATAAATAGTTATTGATATTTTATTTTGATATGTTATGTGTAGGGGTAAGTGAGCTGAATTCGAAGAATTTTTTTATAAATTTTTATTTTAGTATTTTTCAAAATTAAAGCTTGTGTCATTCAGGGCATTGAATAAGCTGCATTTTGTCAAAATTTCAGAGCGATGCGAAGATTTTCTGATATACGAGGTGTGTTCAAAAAGTAACGCAACTTAAGCAATTTGAAATTTGGTACAGACGTTCGGGAAGAGTGTACCAAAACAACGAAAAATCGATAATCGAAAATACTTTGCCCGCGAAATTGCTTAAGTTTCCTTACTTTTTGAACACACCTCGTACGAGCAAAAATTGCTAAATCCGCGATTTTCTATTTTTTTTTGGGTGAATCTGAAAGCAGCAAAAAATTATTGAAGCCACCATAAAATTTCATTGCAAACATTTTATTTTTATTTTTATTTTAAAAAAAAGTTTGAATACTATTATACATTGATATTAATAAATATGGAATAAAAACAATTGTTGTCCTGTGAAATGGCCGGATTTCTTTTTTTTAAATGAGGGAAATCGTATCATTGCGCAATTCTTTTGTCGATTTTCACTGCCTTTCAGATAGATAGACGATTTTTTGTCAAGTATTAATTTCCGAGCAAAGAATGCCAAATTCGTGACTTTTGATTATTTTTGGGATGAATCGGTAAATCCCCAAAAACAAAAAAAACTGCCATAAAATTTCAACGCAAACATTTTACTTCTTTTATTTTGATAAAAAAGGGTAAAATTGAAATTAATAAAAATATAATAAAAATATATGTTGCCTTGTGGTATACCCGGAAAAATTTTTTTTTAAGAGGGAAATCGTATTATAGAGCAATTCTTTTGTCGACTTCCATTGCCTTCCACATTTTCAACAAATCATTAGAACTATGAACCGGTTTACTTGGATTTGTTTCGCTCTTTTGCAAGTTCTTGGACAGTTGAAATCGGTTCTACAATTATATTCTTATCATCGTGTATTTTCATGAATTTTAAATAGCTTTTTGGCTAGAGACGTTTTGGTGGAGTAAGCTCTTTTTCTAAATAAAAATTTACTATAACTTTATAATGAAATGATCGAAACAATATAAGAAATCAATTTTACCGTCCAACTCTCCATCCATATCGCTCTTACTATATCTATACTCCTTTTCCTAGAAACCTAAAGACAGCAAAGATTTAACTTGGCACAGTCTCTAAAATTGGCTACTATATTTTATTTCTTTTTGAAATTTTTATTTACGTTAACAATTTGTACCCATCTTAAGCTTCCATTTTTTAAAATAATTTTTAAAATATTTTAAAAAACAAAACAATATTGAAATAGTTGAAATCCCCAAAAAAAATGTAAAATATAAAAAAATTTATCATAGGTATAATATTATATTATATCATATAAATAGTTGATAAATTAAATTACTTTATTTTCATTATTTTTTAGGCAAGTGTCTGTGAATCGTAATTTTACTTAAGTTATAAATTTGTACTTATCTGAAGCACTATTTTTTAAACTTTGAAATATAATTAATTTTTTATTAAAAAACAAAATAATATTGAATTAGTTGGCATCCCAAAATAATCATATAATCTTCAAAAATCATTATATAGTTTTCAATCAAGTAAATATTTCATAAATTAAACAACTTTACTTTCTTTGTTTTTCAGGTAAGTGCCTTATTAGTACCTCAGCTGGCTTGTACGTAAGTAGATTTTAAAAAATGCCCCTTCAATATTCTGAGATTTTTAATCTTTTTTGAACATGTAGGAATTGTATAAAAATATGAGTTAAAGTTACTTTTTGGTCGATTAGGCAGATACTTTTTAGCCAGCTCTCACAATTTGAAAATAACACTGCCTAAAACAAAAGAAATAATATTATTTTATGTTCCATATTTTTTTAAAACAATATTAATATAGCATATCTCTGAAAGCGGACTTGAAAAAAAGGCTTAAAAATTAGATAACATTTTTTTTATTTTATTTCAAGTTAATCAGGTTTAACTGGTGATGTCTAATTTAAAAACTGTGATTCTATAAAATAAATGTATTTTTGATTAAATTAAAAAAAAATTTAAAAACGAATATTTCTAAAAGATAACGTAAACGCGTCAAATCGAACTATGGGCAAAGATTAAGCAACCCTAAGAATATGAATTATGGTCCCAAATCGCATCAAGAAATAAAATCATACTTTCTTTGTCTGTTTTATGAATTTTTGCAATTTCAGTTTTTAGTGATTATACCCTGTACCGTATGGTCCAAGGGTATATTAAGTTTGTGCAAGCCGAAAATGTATGTAACATATAGAATGAGACGTCGGAGACACCCCAAAGTTACCTAAAATATGATCAGGGTGAATAGAGAAGTCGATATACCCATGTCCGTCTGTCCGTCTGTCCGTCCGTCCGTCTGTCCGTCTGTCCGTCCGTCCGTCCGTGTGAACGCCTAGATCTCAGAGATGGTAAGAGCTAGAGTTACCAAACTTTCACATTAGATCCCATATTATTCCATAGGAGGCAAGTTTATTTTATTTTTTTGATATCGGGGATAAATTATATAGCTCCCATGGGGGTGTTTGAGACGACCTCGAAAAAAAAGCGTTTTAGATGAATAATTCGTTTGTTTATGAAGATATCGTAACGAAATTTGGCAATCGAAAGTTTTTTATAGTTCCCAATCACTGTACCAAATTTGATCAAAATCGGTTGACTATATCATATAGCTCCCATAGGACCGATCGGCCAAAATAACTTTTTTAAAGAAAAATTGGCTATATTTCGTTTTTTAATAAAGATATCCTAACCAAATTTGGCGTTTGGAAATTTTTTAGACCACTTAAGCAATGTGCCAAATTTGAACAAAATCGGTGGACTATATCATATAGCTCCCATAGGGCCGATCTTCCAAAACATCGATTTTTTAACAAAATTTGTTGTGTTTCGTTTGTTTGTTAAGATATTGGGACCAAATTTGACATTCGTGAGTATTTTATAGTTCCTAAGCACTGTACCAAATTTAATCTAAATCGTTTGACTAGATCATATAGCTCCCATAGGACCAATCGGTCCAAAAACACGTTTTTTATACAAAATTCGATGTGTTTTGTTTGTTTGTAAAGATATTTGAAATAACTTTGGCGTTCATATCTTTTTTAAGGTATTTAAGCACCGTGTCAAATTTTATTGAAATCGGTTGACTATATCATATAGCTCCCATAGGAACGATCGGTCAAAAAAAAATTTTTGCTTAAAAATTCTTCTGTTTTTGGTTTTTTGTGAAGAAATCGGACTTTATTACAAGCTAGTGGTACAGGGTATCCTAAAGTCGGCCGCGCCCGACTTTACGTCCGCCATTTTTTTTATATGGTTCTAATTTATATTTTTGAGTATTTTAGTACTTTTGATATATTTAAGTATTTTTAGTATTTTTTATTTATTACATTATAGATTAAAAAAAATGTTAGACCGAATATTTCCAAGTTCTCGTAAAGACGTGAAATCGAAATATGGGCGTAGATTAATTAACATTAAAAATATGAGAACATTTTCATTGGCTGTTTTATTATTTTTTTGTAGTATTATTTTTTGGGTGTTTTAGACCATTTGATATTTTTAGCATATTTTAATATTTTTAGTATTTTTGATTAAATGCATTATAGAATTTTAAAAAGAAAACCAAAAATTTGTATAAACGAATATTTCCAAAAGTTTAAGCAAAAGCGTCAAATCGAAATATGGACATACCATAGATTAAGCTTCCCACGGAATATAAATTATGGTCTCAAATATCATTCAGAAATGAATTCGTATTTTCTTTGGCTGTTTTATTGTATATTGCCGTATAAAAAAATTGTAGTTTCAGCTAATTTTTGTAAGGCTCTAATTTTAAAAATAGGCGTCATATCGAATTATGTGCATAGAATAACAATTCTAAGAATATAATTTGGAATGATTTTTCTAATTTTACTTTTTAGCGTTTTTTTTTAATTTTTTGAGATTTTTCAGACAAAAAATTATTGAATATTAGCTTATTTTTGTAAGGTTTTAATAAATAGGTGTCAAATCGAACATATTAACATATCTAAGAATGTAAATTGTGTTCACAAATCACATCCAAAAAGGAATTTGGATTTTTTGGCAATTTTACAAATTTTTGTAATTTTATGATTTGGCATTTTTATCGTTTTGTAATATTTTTAGTATATTTAATTATTTTTGCTACTCCTTCACAAATCTCATCCGAAAAAGAATTGTGATTTTTTTTTAGCTGTTTTATTAATTTTATTATATTTTTTGGTATTTTTTAATATATTTAGTATTTTTGGTAATTTGCAGATTATAAAAATACTTAATTAAAAAACTTTATATTAAAAAATTCTATGCATTAAACATTATTATTATTGAAGATTTGGATGAGATCCAAAACGCTCTAGATACTTTTTCGCCTGCAACTGGATAACATCCCTTTAAATCTTTTTCTATATCTCTGCTACGCATGTACCAGGGGGCACCGCACAAATTTCTTAATATTTTAATATATCTGGGCAAGTCTAATTTTATTTAAGAAAAAAATACTAGATGTAAGTTGAAGCATTTAATCTTTTTGTTAGGAGTTCAGAACTAAAAAACTTAAAACTATATTTAAATCTAAAGCTTACCTTTAGGGTTGACTTTTAATGGGTATATTTTTAAAAAGAAAAATTTATGTATTGGCGTTACAATGAATTGTGGGCTTGACCTTAGCGACGCCTAAAATAAAAAGTATGGCCTTACTATTTGTAACCTCCAGAAAAGAACACGCATTTCTTTGGGCGTTTTATTAGCACATTTTATTAACAATTTATAGGAATTAATTTTTTTTTTTCTTTTGTAGATTAAATGTTATAGTTTTATCATATTCACTGAAGGGTTATACATATAAAAAGAGTAGTTTTGTACTTGAAAAATTATGTTGCAATAATTTTGGAAAAATTTGAAAATCTTAACGAAAATTATATTTGTTTCCTAAACTACTTTCAACAACTAAAACTTTGACTATTTTTATTCAGCAAGCATTTCAACGGCAACAAAATTAGAAATAAAGCGAGATCTCCGAAATAAATGGTTCCAGATCATAAAAAACTAATAGAGTTAAAAATTTATGAATTCGTTTCGCAAGAAATGTTTGGGAAACCACTTAATACCTCCCAAAGTCAGACTAGCCAGCATTAAATTAAAGCGCTATAAAAATAAATATTCATACCCTAAACAACCTTTTTTAAACCTATCCACAACTAGTTGCGTTTAATTTAGTAACTGATACTAGGTTGAGAATTTTCTAAGCGGAATCTATTTACATATGTTTGTGCGGTTGTATCTATAAGAGTGTTTCTGTGTGTATCTGTGTGTTTGTATAAACATTGATTTGATAACAAAAATAGCTATGATCAAAGTATGACAGTTTACATTTGTTGTTGTCCTTCAAATCCATGCTGACCTGTCTCCGACTCTATCCCTAACTCTGACTTGCCTAATGTTGGCTTTCAGTAGCAGAGCATCCAAAAGTGAGAGTGGAATGAGAGCAGAGAAAAATAGAGAGAGAGAGAGAGAGTGGAGTGAGAGGCTGAGGAGAGACTAGGCCGCTGGCTGCTTGCAGGTGTTGCTGCTATTGTTATCCTGGCTTCTGCTTGTTGCTTTTGTAGTTGTTATTGTTGTTGTTGTTGTTGCTGCTGCTAGTGTTGGCTAAACTAAAAACACAAAATGGCTGCGGCATATGTGAAGCACACGTACGTGCACTATATGTATATATACTATAACATATACATATATGTATATGTGCACACATACAATGGTGATAATTTGAATGGAAACGCCGAGTTTGCTTTGGGAAATTGACGATATCCTTTGAACCAATAACGCAATTTGAATGAAAATAGCTTTCCTGCATAAGCGAATTCAGTGCGTTTGCTATATTGCCAATATGATATGGATTAGGATTTTTTTTATCTATTTTTATAGCTGAAATAGAATTTCAAGGTAGCCCAAAAATTGTAGAAAGTGGACAGCTTAGTCAAGTGAGAAAAGCGTTTAAAGTCAATATTAAGTGGGGATAAAGTAACTGCGTTTAAAGCAATTTGAATGAAGGAGATTCAAAATTTATTGCTGAGTTAAATTCAAATGGAACTTTTCGAGTTAGTATGAGAATATTTACTTTCAAATGACTTTAATTTAAGCATTTTGTGTTTTTAACTCACATTAAAAAATTCAATATAGCCATAGAACGTCTTTATTAAATTAGAGACACCGACGGTCGGATTCGGCTATAAACTGTAGGTCCCTGTTTTGTTGGAACAAACCTTAATAGAGATCGAATTGCCCCTCCCAGGGCTCAGTCCGGAGATGTATATAGCCAATATCTAAAGCAAAAAATGTTTACTATTTATGTTACTATTTACTGTAAACGTCATATTAACGAATACTGTTTTAAAATTGGTGGGTCTCTTTTAATAATGGAGCTTCGAATCTGTGCACGAATTTAAAAACATTATCATCCAAAGGTTCTTAGCTATCTTTCATGTGCCCCATAAAATTTGGTCATTGATTTCTGGTTTTCAAGGATGTTTATTTGTGGGTCACTGAATCTGAATTCCAGACCTTAAAACTTATTACCCATTAAGGTTCTGAGAAACTACGCCTTCTGAGATAATGTCAAAACTTTGAATGGGATCGGAATTTTGAGATCTCTGCTGATTCAGCCAAGTACATATGGGAAGTCTTTTCTGTTCTCCTTAATTCAGTTGTGTCGATTTAAAATTTATATGAGTAGCCCTTATCATGTAAATTTCACATCATTTTGTTTTTTTGTGGTCCTGTGTAAGCAATTACTTGCTGAATTTTTACAGAAGACAATATGACAATATTCCATTGTATGTAGTACATAGGGTCTCTAATGTTACAAAATACTTTAAAAAAATTTTTTATTATATCTTAATTTTATATATCGTACCTAAAACCTTGTTTCTCAAAGATATGGATGGGCATGACTCAATTGAGAAGATGCTGATCATCAAGAAAATCCTGAGGGGCTTATTCACAAATAATACTTTTTGGGGTGTTCTACTTTAATAAGTGAATTTATATAATCGGTATTTATTCATATTATGTGAAAAAGTTATGGGATTGACTAGACCAATAGGGCTTAGTATTAACAATTTGTAAATTATATCGATATGTAAAAATAATTATAATATACAATCAAAATGTCTTGATGCAATTTTAACACCTTAAATATGCTGAGAGTCATTCTGGTGGATTCGCTACTAGATCGGGATGATTTAGTTCGCAACAGTCTCAATAAATAACTAAATGGGTTTAAAATAAGATAATTAGTCCTTAATGCGTTTTGAAACTAAAAAACTCTTGGAAGTACAATTTATATAGCCCATTACTCCAGAGTGATTTTTCATTAAAAATTAATGCAAAGAAATTTGGCCAAAATATTTTTTTATCCAAAAGTTACTTTATTAATAGGATTTTGGAATACTTTCTATTTTTCACTGGCAAATAAAAAAATTATTAAAATTACCGATATGGTATAAGTTTTAAATATCTATTGCCTTGATAAGGCTTAAATTTAAGATTTGTTTTGAAGTTGTTTATAATCTGTTACATTTGGGTATTTTAGGAATTTTTTTAATTTTGGATACAAATTTTGAACCAAAAAAAAAAAAAATGATTTTAGAATAACCGCATTCCGTAAAGCAATCAAAATTTTGGCACATTTTTTAGAAAACTCAAACAAAATTTGTGAGATGAATTAAACTTCTCTATCATTTTTGGATACTTTCCTAAGGCAAAATAAAAATTTTAATTAAAATTAACTAGACTCTACTTTCTACTCTCTGCGCTCACTAACATCCGCCCATCCCTACGATTCGAACTATATAGAGTGCATCCTTATATATAAATGTCAACGACTAAAATTTTTTTTATATAATAGAAAGACGTTTTTGTGAGAGACTACGGAAAATTACTTTTAGGGAATCTAGAAATTTTTTTTGAAATTCAGGTGTCTGAAACGAACTTAAGATTTGGTATGGGACCACGAAAAAAAAAACACAAATAATTTTTCACAATTTAAGTTGAGAAGAGTATTTATCTTAAGATTTCGTTTTGATTACGAAAAAAAGATACATGATGTGATAATTCTTTTTTTTTGTGTTAATTTGGCATATTTTTTGGGAATTAAGAAGCTATCTAAAACCAGAATAATTTCTTAAAATTACCATTTTGGAATTTTTCTTTTTTGATTTACTTGGGGCTGAAAAGAGAAAAATTTCTTAAAAGGTAACATTGGTGTGGAGCATGATTTTTGAGGTGATTTTTCGATTTTTTTTAAAAGTAACTTTATTTAAAAAAATTAAAATCCAAATAGTTGACTATATCGGACTTATTTTGAGCTACAAAAATTTTTTTAATGATCAATTCAAAATACATACTTGGAGAAGCCTTTTGACGTCGCCATTGATCTGAAATATAAATATGAATTTAAACAATAAATAGTAGATATATGTTATGATATAAAAAGCATTTATTTCGTAAAAAAAAATCATGAAAATCGGTTTGATAAATAAAAAGCTTTTACTATAACTAGATAATTATATTGTTGTTATATTATTGTGTTATATTGTTCATTTATATATACAAGGTACGAGGTGTGTTCAAAAAGTATCGCGAATTTTGCGTTTTTCAAAAATGATTTATTTATTCATGAATATCTATTTGGTTCAAAGTAATCCCCATGAGATATTATACACTTGTGCCAACGGTTTTTCCAATCTTCGGAGCACTTCAAAAATCATTTTTTTTATCTTGTTCAGCTCCACCTTCTATGCCGTCTTTATCTCGTCAATCGTAGCGTAGCGTTATAATTGTTTAGCTAAAAATTGACTGAGTTATTCGTGAAACTATTCAAGTCGACTTTGGGATACCCTCTACCACCTCATTGCAACTAAACTAAATTAAAATATTATAAATCAATAATTTAGTTGCAAATTCTGACTACGATATTTTCGTAAACAAAGAAAAACAAAATGAATTTAGCACAAAGAACTTTTGTTTCACCGATTGGTCCTATCGGAGCTATATGATATAATCAAGCGGTTGTGATTAAATCTGGTGCAGTGATTGGGAACTATAAAAACTTTCGAGCTAATTCGGTTACAATATCTTCATAAATATGCGTACAGGGAGCAAAAAGTAATTTCGAGAGAAACGGTTTTAAATTTTTTAAAATGGCCCGACTGCATGGCGGAGTAGGCTTACAAGTAGGGCAGAAACTTTTTTTTTTTATAATTCCCTTTGGGGCACTATTTCTAACCTAATTGCCTAATAGCTTAAAAAAAAGGCAATTAGTATTTTTATTACAGAATCTATTTTTTTGGGAACTATTTTTTTTTGGAGTGCATAAAAATACTTACATAAAATTTCTTTGGGAGTACGCAAAAAAGGACACAATTCCTTTATTTTAATTAAGTGCTTATTTTTTTCGTTTGTAATTCTTGCTTTTATGTTATACTATATTTTTAAGAAATATATAAATAATGAGAGGCTTTGACTTCATACACAAGTCTGTACTTTTTCTATAGTGCTTTCTCCTGCCCATTAAATACTTAAAGTATTTTGATTTTCGTATTTAAGTAGATACATATTGCCTTTAGAGAATCATAACATATTTAAAACATAATCGCTTTTTCCACTCAAAACTAAGCCCTGAAGTATGAGTACCTTCCCTTATGTTTAATACTTATTACGTTTCTAAGTCATGGCTTAGGGCTGCCCACTTGGGTGCGGAGATCCGGCGCGAGGGTGATCGAAAATTTCCCATTTGAATTTTTCCAATAAAGTTCTCGTTTTTTGAGCAGAATGAGGCCGTGCATTATCATGAGAAGAGATAAGATTTCTTGGATGATTTTCCTGGACGTTTTCGTCTGATGGCATTTTTGGGCTTATTTAAAACTTCGCAGTAACGATCCGCATTGATTGTTGTACCAGGTTCCAAAAATCAACCAACAAAAACACCTAACGCAATTCACAATTGGACAGGTTTTTTTAAAAGAAGGTTTTTATAAACTTTATAACAGATACGAAAAATGTATTCAAGTTGTAAAGTGCTCTTTTGCATCGTAGCGGAAGAGGAGTTTTTGTGTTCAGAAGCCAATTCATTTTACTCATTTTAAAGCGACAACTTTTAATCGTTTGGTTTATATGTGATCGAAATGTTAGTCGCTTGTCGAGAATCACTCCAAGATATTTCGCTTCACTATGAATGTTAAGGGCTGGTTATCTAGCCATATAGCGGGTAGAATTTTCCTCTTTAATGTGTATAAAACCGACTGACATTTGCTCGGATTTAAGGTAATATTCCACCTGCGAGTCCAGTTCTCAAGCAGGTGGATATACTCTTGTATCCCTTCAGCTACTTCATACTCACAGGATGATGAGTAAAATATATTGTAAAATATTATTGGTCCGCAGGTTAATATTTGAACTCTTAGTGTGCTGCATATAGTCCTGGTCCTTCGATTAAGACATTAAGAATAATAATTTCACATGATTATTTATTCAAACAGTCGTATCGGTTACATAAGATGTTAAGGTGCTGGATTGCCTTTAGAGAATCGTAACATATTTGAAACATAATCGCTTCTTTCCACTCAAAACTAAGCCCTGTAGTATGAGTGCCTTCCCTTAATTTTAATACTTATTACTTTTTCTAAGCCATGGCTTATAATTCACAACTGGTTCAAGCACCAGCTGGCCTAAATCGTGAAATCCAAAGTTACCAAAAGATCTGATGCACAAGGGACTTTTGGAAAAGAACGAGCAAGTGTCCACAAAGCAGGTGCGCAAAAATGTAGAATTCCAGTATTAGTCCGAGGAAAGACATGTATAGGCACCATGCAGACTCTGAGCAAAATACCAGATAAAAATATGTGTGCCGCAAGTACTTCATGCAATTATGTAAGTCCATTCGAAATAGTCGAATTGGAAATCCAATTTAGAAAATTGTCGCTGTACGACACTAATGTGAACCATACGGAATTAGAGGAAACGGTGGCCATATTTTGTAAGAATAGCCTCAATAAGGCAGAACTGGCATTCTTCAGATTTTCTACTAATTATTAAGTTAAAGAATAATGAAAAAAATTATTTAATGGATTCTTTTTTTACACCAATTACTTCCAAATCTCCAATTATTCGTCAAAATCAATCGCACATTAATTAATAAGAGAAAATTTGCTGCAAATAAGTCAAATAATGATTAAAAATTTTATATTATTCTGAGCTACTAAAGCTGTTCACTGCTTGAACCAGTTATGAATTGTAAGCGTGCACAAATAAAAAGCACATTTTGCTACAGTTTCGATAAACATTAAAGGTCTTTAAATTGTTATAGCATTTCCTAGGCTTATAGATGATGTCGCACTGGTATTGATTATGAAAAATTACAGAAGTCTTACGAAAATAAAACAACAAAATACAAGGAGAACGTCAAAAATTCAGTGTATACCAAAATTAAGCAAATTATATTATGAATTTTTTATAAAAAATCATCGATAATTGTTAGGAACAATTTAAAGAAATATTTATAGAATCATTCTTCGTAAAAAAATATGCCAAATTAAATAAGTTAAAGGCAGTAAAAAACAAATTTTGTTAAAAAATCGATTTTTTGACCGATCGTTCCTATGGGAGCTATATGATATAGTCAACCGATTTTGTTCAAATTTGGCGTTTTCAAATTTTTTAGAGCACTTAAGCAATGTGCCAAATTTGAACAAAATCGGTTGACTATATCATATAGCTCCCATAGGAACGATCGGTCAAAAAATCGATTTTTTAACTAAATTTGTTGTATTTCGTTTGTTTTTTAAAATATTGCGACCAAATTTGGCACTTGTAAGTTTTTTATTGTTCTTAAGCATTATTCCAAATTTGGTTACGATATCTTCATGAACAAACGAATTATCCATCTAAAACTTTTTTTTTTGTCGATAGAATTTTAATTTCCTTGTTTACAATAAGCGTCGTAACTTAAACATTTATCGACCGATTTTAATAAACCATAACTTTTCTTACTCGGAATTAATATTTCTTTAAGATTAAATAAAATTTAATTAAATTAAAATTAAAAAAAAAGTAAAGGTGTTTTAACAAAATGTTATATAAAAATGACTTCAAAGTGTGAAAATCGAATAAAAAAAGTGTAAATCTTAGATAACTTTTAAAAAATCTCGTAGTTGCTTTGTATAAAGTATAAACAAGTATATATCGTCTTAAAGCTTGAATCTTCTTCTTTCCAAAGCCGTAAAGCAATCGAAAATCGGTTGAAAAATGGCGACGTTGTGATAGTGGGAGTGATCGCAGTACCCGAAAAACGGTTTTTAAGCGATAACTTCCGATTTTAGGGGGTGTTAGACAATTTTGAAACACACTATCGTGATCTACTCGTCAAGACTTACAACGCACACTAGGTCACTTAAAAAGTTCTAAATCACTGTTGGACAGTGTTATATAAGACCGGCCAGGACGCTTCGCTGTGGTGAACTAGTTCTCATTTTCCTTTCTGTAGATATCAATTCTTTTATTTTAACATAATTTTTTCGGTCTTCGAGATAGGTTTTTAATAGATGAAAAAATTGAGCGGGAAGTAATTTTTTTAATCCTAGACAGAAGACCAGCTAACTCTGTTAAATGGTTGGCGTCAAACGCCTGAAGGATGTGATTCGTGACTCGTATCTGCATTATTGTGCCATGTACTTCCCTGAATCCAAATTGATGATCTGGAAATGTGTCGAAGATTTCAGATATCCTTCTAAAAATCAATCTTTCCCATACTTTAGACATTGTGGGGAGGAGACTGATTGGTCTGTAAGATTCCTGGTCACTATCCGCTCTGCCGGGTTGTTGCGTCCTTAATATAGCACTGAATATCAATGTTATAAAAAGAAGAGTTTTAGTTGGCGGGGCCTGGAGCATTGGTCCTGAGGAGCTTTTTAATTATGGTTTTAATTTCCTTAATTCTTATGGGTTTTATTGGGAGTGCCATTTGGAGTGGGCCATTGAGCACATTAAGTGTCTGGTCCAGATCATCATCTGTGGCTAGGCTGATCGGAGAAAAGCGCTGTTCAAGGTGATTGCCAAATGTTTCTGCTTGCTCAAAGGCAGAGCGGCAATAGTTGCCGTCATGACGTCTAAGACGGACTCTTCGAAAAGGTTATCTTTTAATATTATGTGTGGGGCTTTCATTAACTATAGACGGCTTCGGGCTTATTCTCAAGACCTTCGAGCTTCCTGTCAAACCAATGTTGTCTGTGGACTTTAAGTCTCTTTCTCTTTTTTCCATGCGGCTTTGTCTCTAGGGGGATATCCTCTGGAGTGGTCGCTTCCATAAGAGTAAATCAAGAAGCTCGGCCGTAAGTTGGTTGTCTGAATCATCCTGTCTAATAGCTGTTTTTTTTCTGTGATCAGATCGACTGCTTGTTCTACATCTTCACCAGAACTTATTTCCATCTTAAGATGGACTGTTTTTTCCAGTATTTTCTGGAAAATTTTCAAATTTGTTTTCTGGCGGGGTATATTTTGGTAGATTGTGGGTACCGTGCTTATAGAAATAATTAATGTGAGGTGATCGCTTGGCAGGTCCCAATTATTAGATATATCCAAAAGTTGATCAGGAATACCTTGATACACCGCAAAATCTAAGCAGGATGGGGTACATCTAAGGTTGCTGGAGTATCTTGTTTGGGAACCCGTTCCTAGAACTTTTGTCTTCTTGTCAACAAACTTTTTTTTTTTTGTCAAATCACATTCACATTTTCTTTTCAAAAACCCGGAGCAATTAGTTACTTGTCCCTCCGGAACGATTTTATCTCAAAATAAATTAAATGATTCTATTCAAGTGCTCGTTGGTGTAAAAAAAAGACAACATCACACTTTGAACATTTCAATCAAAGTCGTGCCGACATGAACCAGGACATGTGCCCTTTTTTTCAAATCAATGCTGATATCCTAACTCATACACAAACAAACAGGATACACACAGATACACTATCCGAACATGAGAAATTCCTAATGCATGTGTTGCTATGCAGTCAAAAATTAGCTACAATGGCCAAGAGCCGCACTCTGCTCTCTTCCCCAACTCTCACTCTCTGCTGACTCTCTTTGGGGGCTCTTTCAGGATGTCTCTACAGAACGAACTCGGCAGAAACTTGACAACGAGCCATGGCCATGTGTCTGTCGTAAATGGCTTAAACCGAACTTTATCTCGATTACATTGCATTGTAAAATTCATTTACTATTATGTGTTTTACTAAGCCAACCCAAAGCCAATATGGCTGCTGCAATGCTTGCCTGCCATTTTGTCCGTTTACAACATTTTCACCATTTTCCCAACACATTTCCCCCGAGCGCATTTGCTACACGGAACACAGCAAATTTTTGTTGAGCTTGTAAATTTGCGTCAATATTTAAAACAATTTTTGCAGGATTTTTTTTTATATTTGCTCCCCTTATTTTATGTTAGTTCTCTTGCATGCAAACCACTTGAGTCATTTTTCATGCAAACTTAATTACGATTTCATTGGATTTTGTGCAAAATTTTCCAGCACCAAAAAAAAAAAAACGAGAAAATCTAACGCCCACAACGCCTACTATTACACTATATCCTGCCACTCAATGAGCATTGTGATGCAATTTGGGAGATTTTTAGTTTTTGTGAAAATGAAACTAATTCAATTTGTTTGCCTGCATATTTCAACTTTAAGCTATCTGTAAATTTTAGGAATGTTCTACAGCACATAATGTTGCAAAATACCAAAATTTCCAAATACAAAAATATTTTAAATACATGCCTGTATATTCTTTGGCATATTTGTCAAATTAAAAGATTTGATAATTTTCTTGTTATTTCATATAAGACACCATTTTTATATCTCAAAGGCAAAATGATATTGTTAAGCTTAGTTTTTAAAAGTTTCTATTTTCTGTTTTTGTTTTTGTTGCTACAAAGAAATACCTTAAACTAAGTAACTTAATAGCTTTGATAGCCACATATTTACAAAGGACCTGCCTGCCTGGCTGGCAAATTGTGGTTTCCCAAGAACTTTGACATTTACTTTAAAGTTCAACAATATTTTTGTTTAAGCAAAGGTCAAAGAATTTTCTGCTCTACTTTTCCACACCTTTTGGATGAAAATGCTTTATAAAGCTTTAAAGAATAAACAATATAACAAATATAATCACTAAGGTAACGTTTTCTGGTAACATTTTTCTACGTCACTGAGCTGAGAAAAAAAAATACAATTAATATTTGCGTTACGTTGTCGGCTTGTAGGTGTAAAGAAGGCGTGCCAAGGGATTATATATTTATGTATTGTATATTTATTATTAGGCTTGATCAATTTTTTTCCTGGTATAAAGCCTCTCAGCGATTTTTATTCTTTGCGTCACTCCAAGCAATTTTGCCCAAGAAACTATTGGTCTAAATTGAACTAGTCAGCCGACTACCTCAAAATAGGTTTTTATATAAATAGTCAAAATTCGAATCAGAGTTTTTCCTCTAGCCAAATGTGTATTTAGCGGTTTTTGGTGTCGAAGAATCCATTTTTGACATAAATCATTAGTATTTGAGCGCCGCCAGAGGACGCTTTTGTATATTTATTTGATTTTTCTTGGTTTTTTTGAGAATTGACAAAATGTTGCTTCATTTGTTTTGAACATTTTTAATTTTTAAAAAATTTGCAAAATTAAATATTTTTTTTAAATTTCATTTTAAACCAAAAATCTAGGAAAATATATTTAAAAAATTTGTTAAGATTTTCTTAAACTTGGTATACAACTAATATTTATTTCCAAAATTCGTGAGGGAAATTTGAATTTATATATATATATCAATAAGTTTTTAGGATGTCAGATGTTTCTGGGGTCAAGGAATTCATTTTTGATTTAAACTTTTCATTTTGAGCGCCGAAGAGGACGCTTTTGTATATTTATTAGATTTTTCATGTTTTTTTTTTAATTGACAAAATGTTGAGTCTTTTATTTTGCTCGTTTTAATTTTTCAAAAATTAATTTAAAAATGTAAAATTCAATTTTTTTTTTGAACTTTCATTTTAAACTAAAGCTTTGGGAGAATCTATTTAAAAAATTTGTTAGGATTTTCTTAAACTTGGTATACAACTAATATTTATTTCCAAAATTCCATAAGGGAAATTTGATTTAAATTTATTGAATCAAAATATATTACGAATATAAGCGATTATTATATATATCAAAAAGTCCTTGGACGTCACTTTATTTTTTAAAGATTTTGAAATATTTTTGTAACCTTTTTTCAAAATTGGCAAAATGTTGCGAAGATTATTTTCATCACTTTAAATATTTCAGAAATAGATTTATAAATATTTAGAAATAAATTAAATCATTTATTTTTTTTTAAATCTTGATTTAGATATCTTTTAAACTTATTTTATTTTTAATTTAAGATTTTAAGTAAAAAAGAATTATGTTTAGGGATGAAAAAAACACTCCGTTTATATTTTCTCGAACTTTTCGAAAAACAAAAATGCGGACACATCTAGAATCAATTTGAAAAATTGTTTAGGATATATTTATTTATTTTTTCCCAAATTCTATTGAGGAAATTTGATTGAAATATATTAACAATATAAGTAATATTTCACAATATACTAAAAGATTTTAGGATCGTCATCTATTAAATTATGTTCAGAACGATTATCTGTAGAAGATTATCCAATATAACTGATCTTGTAGAGAATTTTATGCCTTAAAAATTTTTAGAGCAATGGGAAACTTTTAAAATTAGGTCCCAAGAAACTATGATTCTGAAATGAATTGTAAGTCGCCCACTTTTTCAAAAAAGTTTTTCCAAATATCAAAAAATCGAGTTACTACATTCACGAGGCCAAAAATCGTTTTTTTCTTTGGCAAAATATCCATTTGAGGGTTTTTGGCGTCGGGGAATTAATTTTTAAAATATACTTTTAATTTTGGGCCCCGACAGAGGACGCTTTTTATATTTATTTGAATTTTTTACTCACATTAGTTTTTCAAAAATAGATTTAAAATGAAAAATTCATTTAATAATTTTCTTTTTAAATTAATTTTTAAACTAAAAATTCAGCAGTATCAATTTGAAAAATTTGTTAAGATTTTGGCATCCATTAATATTTCTTGTATATTAATTGTAAAATTAATAAATAATTTTTATATCAATTTTGATTTTTTATTGTTCTTTAAACTAAAAGTCTAGCAATCAATTTGAACATTTTTTGTTAAGATTTTGGAATACAACAATTATTTATTTTCCCAAATTCTATTAGTGAAATTTGATTTAAATTTATTAAATTTGATTAGAATATGATAAAAGCAAAAAGCTTTTAGGACGCCATAAAGTTGGCGTTTTTTTTTAAAGATTCCAAATTATTTTTTTTTTGGTTGACAAATGTTGCAACGTTTATTTTGGCCAATCAAATTTTTTTTTTTTTTTAAATACACGCACATTTTTAAAATAAATTAATTAATAAGTTAAAGCTTGAATTATGTGTTTTTATTTACTTTTTGTGTATTTTTTATTGCTCCTTTGAATTTTTTTTGTAGTTCAAAGTATATACGATATAGTCACCTTTTGGGATTTTAAGTTAATTAAATAAAGTTTCTTAAAAAAGTCATCGAAAAATCACCTCAAAAATCATGATCACACCAATGTGGTTTCCCAAATGGATTCTCAGATCATGTTTCTCTTTTTGAGGTCTTGTTGACCTTGATTTCCACACAAGATAAAATTACCCAAAAAAACTAAATTGTAAAAAATATGCGTGTTCCATTTTTTCCATACCATCCTAAACTAACAATTTAAATACAAATAGTCTAATTAAGCAACAAAGATGAACTTAATAACAAAATTAAGAAAATACTTTAAAAACTTTCATAGAATTACTTCAAAAATGGCGGACGTAAAGTCGGGCGCGGACGCCTTTAGGATACCCTGTACCACTAGCTTGTAATAAAGTCAGATTTCTTCACAAAAACCAAAAACAGAAGAATTTTTAAGCAAAAATTTTTTTTTGACCGATCGTTCCTATGGGAGCTATATGATATAGTCAACCGATTTCGATCAAATTTGGTACAGTGATTGGGAACTATAAGAAACTTTCGAATACAAATTGGTTACGATATCTTCATAAACAAACGAATTATTCATCTAAAACGCCTTTTTTTCGTCGAGGTCGTCTCAAACACCCCCATGGAAGCTATATAATTTATCCCCGATATCAAAAAAATAAAATAAACTTGCCTCCTATGGAATATGGGATCTAATGTGAAAGTTTGGTAACTCTAGCTCTTACCATCTCTGAGATCTAGGCGTTCCACGGACAGACGGACATGGTATATCGACTTCCTATTCACCCGACGTCTCCTTCTATAACATATGTTACATACATTTTCGGCTTGCACAAACTTAATATACCCTTGGTACCATACGGTAAGGGTATAAAAATTTGCATGTAAGATACGACCGTCAACGACGTCTGCCCTCGCGTGTCCCCCAACGCGACGTATTTTTTTTAGAATTATTAATAGATTTTTAGGTATTTTAACGTTAAGTTTCTTTTTTATTTTTACTTTTTAAAGGAAATTACTTAAGTTCGGGGGTTTTTTAAATTTTTAATTTAATTTTTTATATATATTTAACTTAAAACTATTTTTATTTTTATTGTATATTTTAAGTGAAGGGAGGTATGCCTAGAGAAAAAAAACAATCAAAAATCATTCCATTAATATTTTCTCTGACTTTTCGCAAAAAGGCCTTTGCCTTTGAACTACCATTTTTAAAGCTATATTGGTAGCTATATACATCTACATTTACTATATATGAGTGAGAATTTGAGATCTTATTTGTGGTTATCGCTTACACCAGAATAACTTTTTCAACTTTTTAAAAAAAAATTTGATTTAAATATATCGCTAAAAAGTTTGACCACCGGGTTAGTGATGCGGATTAGTTCAAATCTATATATTTTCCACGTTCTATTTTTCAATATTTAATAAGCATATTTCATATAATTTAAGGCTGTATATAAAATCAGAATATAAAAAATTTTTTTAGGATTTCTACTTCACCACCTTTAAGTTGTTTTCCATAATTTCAAAATGGCCTCTGCAAAATCTTCTGCTAATTCAATTATTCTCTCAGTGATTTCTAAGTCCCTCCGAAAATCTTCTACTGCTGTTTTTGATTTAAATGATATATTTGCTAGTATCACATTCGAAAATTAAAAGCCCAACTTCAGTGTCCATTACAATAACAATATAATCTCTTGCTGCTTCTTGTTGCATAAATTTCTGTTGATAGACATAATCCAAATAAAATATCTCTTAATCATTATTGGTAGTGCGTTCTGACGTTTGAAATCTGCCTCAAAATAGCTTAAGATTGATTTATAATCTTTAATTAGTACAGCAAGCTTATTCCATAATTTGCTTGGACAACAAAAGCTTCAAGTTGATTCATATTTATAACATGAATAAAGTTTACTTACTGCCAAAAACGATTTGAAAATCCGTTTGGCAGTAAAATGTATCTACAAGTTGCGCTCCTGGCACAGTGGATGGAAAAGGCGTTTAAATTTGAAAAAATGTATAAAGATTCTTAAAATCTTGGCTTATACGTTATACATTTTAGTACCACAAAATAGACGCAAAAAAATTTAAACAAGTCGGAAAACGGCTTTAACCAACCTCAAAAAATATTAAGTAAAAAAAATATTCTTTTTGTTTTTCATAAAATAATATAAACGAACATTATTTAGATTTAATGCGAATTAAAAAACAAAGCTTAAAAATTAATTTAAAAAAATTTAATTTTTTGAAAAAGACTTGGAGCCTGATAATACCTTTAAAAATTAATACTATATAAAGGAGCGCTCTTGTAGGCAAGGCCTTCAACGTAGCATTGCAAATCCTATCAATACCCGGAGCTTTATTTTTGGCAATAATTGGATCGCTTCAGTTAATTCTTCAATCCTTATAGAGTTAATTGGCGGCGACATTTGCAGTGGGGTCTGAAGGTTCTGGTGGGTCTCCTAGCCTGCTCTATCGTAGCAAATTCATAAGGACTGAAACGATTCTCTAGATGGTATCCGAAGGCATAAGCCTATTCCTTTTCATTTTTAGCAAGTTCACCACTAGGACATCGGACAGGAACCTGTTTAAAGGGTTGTCGTTTAAGCGATTTTGTGCACTTCCGTAGAGAGTAGTTCGCATCGACGGTGCAGTCCATGGAAGCCAGTTTTCGTTTCGACAGAAATCACTTCTGAGTTCCCTGAAGAGGTTACGCAGCTGTCTTGCCGCTCGGTTCCACAAAATTCGGTCCCAAGGATCTTGAGATCGAATTGCTCTTCTTCGGAGGTATGTATGTACCCATCGTCACTTGTGCACGACAACAGCAACGAGGGCGGTTTTTTCCGCTTGTCGCGCACAAGCACATACACAAAAAATGATTTTTGTTGCTAATGCTTGCAATTAACGCGTATTCCGACACATAAAAATTTACTGTGCTCGATCCTTTTGAGAATGCTCTCATATTTTTGCATACATAATTTCTCAAACGTTTATTACATAAATAAAAATTAAAATATTTGATCTCAATGTTTCAGAAATTGTTTAAATTTTCAATTGTTTATAAACAAATTTTTACAAGCATCAAAACATATATATGCAGTTAAAAAAAATGTATTTCGATAGTCTAATCTCTTGTCAATCTGTAGTTAAAAAATTGTTTCAAACGGACTTTAACTTTCGGAGAAAAACGTGTCTTATCTCAACGCTGCATACATTTTTTTAATTTTTTAATTGTTCATAAAAAATCAATCATTCAAAATTTTTCAAAAAAATTTCAGAATGTACATCTGTCATCAAACTCGATGCTGGCAAAATTTCATAACAAAATACAGTACCCTGCAAAAGTTTGGGGTCAGTTGAAAAATCTCATGTTTTTTGTATTTGTCGCCTGATATGAAATGATACATTGAAAAAACATTATATATAAATGAACTACAAATAATATTCGCCAAATATTGCGATTTTTCTTCGAAAAAAAAAAGAAGAATGAAAAACATCAAATCAGGTGGTTTTCATCAATATGGTTTCCTTTAGATTTGATGATGGCTGCACAGACTCTCGGCATTCGTTCGACTAATTTTTGAAGCGTTTGAACTTGTATTTGTTCCCAAGCCCTCTTCAGACACTCCCACAGGTGATTCGCGCTAGTTGGACGTAGTTTTCGCACCTCTCTATCCAGTTCATTCCACAACAGCTCAATGGGATTCGCGTCCGGCGACAGGGGTGGCCATTCCATGATTTTGAGTGCCCCAGCTGTTTCTTTGGATTTTAAGTAGTTAGTACACAACAAATATCGAAAGAAAAGCGTGCTCAAATCGTTATTTTACATAAAACTGGCCATTCCCAGCGACAAATAGCAAAAATAGTGGGCGTTTCACAGAATGGAGTCTTCACAACCTTGAAAAGACACGCTGAAACTGGATGTTACGCAGACAAAAATCGAACGGGTCGACCCAAAAAGACCACAGAAAGTGATGATCGGCTGATACAAATGATAAGGAAGCGTTCTCGATTTAATACAGTGCCAGATATCAGAGCTGATATCAATGAATCGTTGCCGAACCCAATCTCCGACACAACAGTGACACGTCGATTGCATAAAATCGGATTGTATGGTCGAGTTGCTGCCAAAAAACCATTACTGCGGCTACAAAATATTCGCAAAAGACTTAATTGGGCCAAAATACACGTTAAATGGTCGATTGACGAATGGAAAAAAGTGCTCTGGACGGATAAGTCCAAATTTGAAATTTTCGGGAGTAAACGGCGAGGGTACTGCCGCAGACAGCATGGCGAACGGCACAAACCTGAATGTGTGAAGCCCACAGTGAAGTTCGGAGGTGGTTCAGTGATGGTGTGGGGTTGTTTTTGCTACGAGTGAGTTGGCGATTTGGTGAAAATCGACGGTATTATGCGAAAAGAATAGTATCACAAAATACTTCAGTACAACTCTATTCCGTCGGGTACCAGATTGATAGGAGAAGGATTTGTATATCAGCAAGACAACGATCCTAAACACACGTCAAAATTGTGTACTAACTACTTAAAATCCAAAGAAACAGCTGGGGCACTCAAAATCATGGAATGGCCACCCCAGTCGCCGGACGCGAATCCCATTGAGCTGTTGTGGGATGAACTGGATAGAGAGGTGCGAAAACTACGTCCAACTAGCGCGAATCACCTGTGGGAGTGTCTGAAGAGGGCTTGGGAACAAATACAAGTTCAAACGCTTCAAAAATTAGTCGAACGAAAGCCGAGAGTCTGTGCAGCCATCATCAAATCTAAAGGAAACCGTATTGATGAAAACCACCTGATTTGATGTTTTTCATTCTTCTTTTTTTTTCGAAGAAAAATCGCAATTTTTGGCGAATATTATTTGTAGTTCATTTATATATAATGTTTTTTCAATGTATCATTTAAAATAAAACGGTCCAAGACCGACAAATAAAGCGACAAATACAAAAAACATGAAATTTTTCAACTGACCCCAAACTTTTGCAGGGTACTGTATGAACTTTGGTAATTTTTTGGTCCACTTGAGAAATTCTGACCCATATGATACTAAAAAAGGCTAAAAAACAACTTAAAAATTAGCTTTCAGCATAATGTATCTTTAAAATAATTTTCTTAAGTATCTAAAAAAAAAATAAGTCAATGCCGTAGTTTCGGTTAATAAAAGTTGATAATTTATTTACATATTCAAAAAATTTGCTAAATACTAAAAACTAGCTTAAATATTGGCTTGCAGTAAAATATATTTTTGATCCAAAAAAAAGGATTTAAAATTGGCATGCAGTAAAATGTATCTTTAGGTACTTTGAGATACTTTTTGTTAGTTATGTTCTTAAAAACTATCTTAAAATTTATGCTTTACATTTGTTTTGAAATAGCTTAAAATATATACGGCTAAAAATTATAATTTTTTAAAACTTAAAGAAAGTATCTTAAAAATAAATTTGCGGTACAGTTTATCTTTATGCTACATTCGCTGCTTCATTTTAATAATAAAGTATGTAAGAAAAAGTATCTCGAAATTAAATTCGTTCAAAATAAAATCATATATTACTGAAAATCGGCCTAAACATTTGTTGTAAAAAGAATTTAGAAATATCTTTCAATACTAAAAATTCGCAGTAAAATGTATCTTAAATTTAGATCTCTTCTCCAAAGTCGGGAGACTTGGGCCTATGGAAACCCCCGGTGGCAACAATGGTTCACGGATGGGTCCAAGCTGAGCAGGTGTAGGTGTTGGAATCGTTGAACCCAACACCCGAATCCCGAATCTCTACTGCAGTGGGCATCTGGCCCAGCGTCTTTCAAGCAGAGATTCTTGCCATAGCGATCTGCGCCCTAAATATCGTTCTCAAGAGAACTAGGGGAGCATACATCTGCATTTATTCAGATAGCCAAGCTGCTATTAGTGCATTATCATCCAGAAGCATCTCCTCCAGGATCATCCTGCAGTGCAGAACGACGCAGGAGATGTAGTCAGGGTGGAGGCATCCTGTCGTGCTACATCGTCAGCGATCGTGTTACCATCCATTCCCGAGTGTTCAGGTACCCAACATAGAACGACTTTGTTCCGGGAGGACAGGGTTTGGGGGTAATTATGGCATTCTTTAACCATCTTAGATATTTAAAATATGCTTCAATATTGATTTAAAATACCTTAAAATAAATACGCCCAAAAATTATACTTTGTTAAAAATTCTAAAAAGTATCTTTGCAATAAACTTGCCTTACAGTGTATCTTTTAGTTACATTCACAGCTTTTAATTATAAAAGTATGCAAAAAAAAGTATCTCAAAAATAAATTCATTCAAATAAATTCATATATTACTAAAAATTGCTAGCTGCAGCCAAATTAGCTTAATAACTAGCTTGCTGTAAAAAGTATCTTTAATAGTAAAAATTTGCTTAAAAAATTGGTATCAAAGACCTTGTGATATGTGCATGGTAGCTTGTTCCAAAAAGTATCTTTAAATTATATTCATTAATTAATTAATTTACAAATCAAAGTCGCTAAAATCTAAAAAAATTCTTAAATATTTACTTGCAGTAAAATGTATCTATAGGTATTTTGCAATACATTTTGTTAGCTATGCACACAAAAAATTATCTTAAAAAGTGGGTTAAAAATATGCTTTAGATTTCACTAAAAATATGTTAAATTAAATACACATAACAATTCAAATTTGTTAAAAATTTTAAAAGTATTTCAAAGATAAACTCTTTCAAATAAGTTCATATATAACCAAAAATTCCCAGCGACAAAGCAAATAAGCTTAAAAACTAGCTTGCTGCAAAAGCACTCTTAAAGTTTCTTTCAATACTTAAACTATGCCTAAATAGTAGTACCAAATCCCTTGGCAATATGTGCATACTGGCTTATGCTATACTGGCTTATTCTAAAAAGTATCTTAAAGTTTCTTTCAATACTTAAATATTTTTGTGTATAAAAAGTATCTAAGCCCTTGGTGATATGTGCATTCTGTAAGCTCTTTGCAAATTAAGCTGTCACTCATTTGTCCAACACAAAATTGAAATTTATTACAACTAAATTATTATTTAATAATAATAATCAAGCTACAAGTACAAAGCACATATGTGTATGTGTATGTACTACACACATATGTGTATGTGTGTGTATCTGTGTATGTACAAAGCAATATGTGAGAAGAAAACATGAAGTATCCAAGTGAGAGCTGGCAGCAAGCCGCTTGACAAGATGCCACTGCACTTTTCATAAATACAAAACAAAGTTGCCACAGAGGAGGCAAGTGCCGAGCAGTAAATGCCACAGACACGCACAAACACGCATACAAAAATACATGCACACACACATGCTGTGTGTATAAATGCGTGTAGTATGTCAGTTTATATGTCCGTCCGTCCGTTTGTCCGTCTACCCCGTCCCACTGTCTGTCTGTCTCTGCCTGCCTGCGTCTGCCTGCCATGTGGCATGATTCAGTGGCATGATTTGTGGTGCGGAGCAAGTGCGTTTGTAACTGTAATTGTAACTGTCATGTTGCCGCTCGTGTCGGAGGACGGAGAATGGAACGGAGAACGTAGAAGATGGCTTCGTAAAAGGCAACAGAAACGGCAACGGCAAAGCAGAAATTGAAATTTATTTGCATTTTTGATTTGGCAGCCATCATAAATATGCAGAGCGGCAGATAAAACGCATATCAAGGCAAGTGGCATGGATTTGATGAGATTTTTTAATGAAGCATCATTCGTCGTCCTCAACGTTCTCACAAACAAATCCCTACAAAAAAAAAAAAAACAAACCCAAATAGCAGGGAAGCCAACACGATGCATTCCAACAACGTTCCTTTCATTAACGACATTAGTCGCATTAATTGTCTGGTCTGGCTCCTCTTACAAAGCCATTAACTGGGCTCGATAAATGACGTCAAAACGAAAATGGCACTGACACAAAAATAAAAGAAAAAAAAAAAAGAAAAAATCCTGTCAACTGTAAATGAAGAGAGAGCGAGTGTTGAAGTATTTGAAGGGTTGCAATGCTGCACTGATTGAAATTGAAACCGTCCAAAGTAAAAGAAAAATTAAAAGCTGAAAGCATTAAAAGGATTTGCTCAAAGGGATTGGCATTGGCAGTGACTCGCAGCGGCTTAAAAGTTCACCAACTGAAGCATTCAAAGTGAGAGGCAGTGTAGCCGGAGTAAGCAGCATGGAGCAGTGTCAGTTCCAAAGGTGACAACTCTGGCTAGATACGGCAGATAATGTTGCACTACATTGTGCCAAAAGGAAATTTAACTCAAAAGGTGGCTACGCTGGTCAGCAGACTTTTATGAAGGTATCGAAGGGATATGAATTGAATTCAGAACTTTGGGATGTTCCAAAAGTTTTTCATAGAGTAGGCAACATAAAGCCAACAGAGCCTGGTTGAAAACCCTTAAAGAAAATTGAATGGAGAGGGACAAGTATTTTTCCGCCCGGTAGATGTAATCTACAGTGGTGACAGCTCTGGCTAGATAAAGAATATAGGTGAAGATGACAGAGATATTGGTCCACTGCATTATGCACAAGAAAAGTTAGCTAAAAAGGTGGCTACTTAAGTCAAAGTCACTTTTCATGGTCATTGTATGGCCATTACAACCCGCTCTCGGGTTACGGCCGACCTCAGCAACTCTCGCCAGGCGCCTCTGCTTTGCGCACACCGTATCCAATTAGAAATACCAAGGGAGGATAGGTTCTCCTCCACTTGATCTCTCCATCGGAGTCATGGTCGTCCCCTTCGTCGTCCTTCGTCGGCTTTCGCTTCGAATACCTTTTTCGCTGGAGCATCGTTATCCATACGTACGAAATGGTCGAGCCAGCGCAGACGTTGTATTGTGATGCGCTGGACAAAATCTAGCTCGTGGTTCCTAATATCATTGATTGTTCGATTTCCAGAATCCAGAAAGAGCCTCGGCTTGCTCTGAAGTCTTTCATAGTGCGGTTTCTAAGTAGGCAACATATGGCCAACAGAGCTTGGTTGAAAAATTTTTAAGAAAAGCAAATACGGGCGGAGAAGGATCTTAAACCGTAGTAGATTAAATTCACAGTGATGGCAACTTTGGCTACCTTAAAAGTTTAGGTGAAGAAGAGGGAGATAGTATTCGACTACATTATGCAGAAGGAAATATAGCTCAAAAGTGACAACTCTGGGCTGCCGACTAATGCAAATATTTTAATGATGGGATATGCGTGAATCCAGGAAGAACTTCGGGTTGATCCTAAAGTCATTCATAGTGAATTCTCTGAATATTCAAAATAAGGCCAACAGAGCTTGGTTGAAAACATTAAAAGAAAGTCGAATGGAGAGGACATGGATTTTTCCGCCTAGTATTATAGATTAAATCAATAGTGGTGACAGCTCTAGCTAGATAAAGAATATAGACGAAGATGAGGGAATCGCTTTTCCATTGCATTATGCAGAAGAAAAGTTAGCTCAAAGGTGACAACTTTGGGCAGCCGATATGCGAAGGTATAGGCTATAGGTTGAATCCAGAAAGAACTTCGAGCTACTCCTATTGTCGCTAATAGTTGTGACAACTCTGGCTAAATAAATGATATAGGTGATATTTGATGAGATAAGGGAGATAATAGTCTACTGCACTATGCAGAAGGAAAGTTACCTTAAAGGTGACTCAAAAATGTTAAAGAAAATCGAATGGGGAGAGTCAATGATTTTCTAGCATAGTAGATTAATAGTAGTGACAACTCTGGTTAGTTAAAGAAGACAGGTGGGGATGAGGGAGCGGCATGGATTTTCCGCTAATTAGATTAAATCTTAAGTGTTGACAACTCTGACTAGACATAGAATGTAGAGGAAGATGAAGGATATAATATTCCAATCCATTTGCAGATGGAAAATAAGGGTAAAAGGATACAACTCTGGCCAACCGACTAATACTAGTGGGCTAAGGGTAGAGAATTTCGTCAATTCAGAAAGATCTTCGGGATATTCCTAAAGTCTTTCATAGTGCGGTTTCTCAATAAGCAACATAAGGCTAGCTCAAAGGTGTCAACTCTGGCAGAACTGCAAAAAAATACACGAAATAGTTTTATGGGATGTAGCTAAGTAGCATTAGCACAACTGTACTTGATTGAACATGTTAAAAATTTGTAAGAATCGCTGGCAGCTTAGAGGAACCTAAAATGCAAAGGAATTCGCTTCCTGCATAGGGCCAAAATATCTAAAATTTAACAATTCTGGCTAGACAAAATGGTATTGGACAGGATCTAAGATTTGGTCTTGGGGGGGTTCTCTACACTTCGAAGTGTATGAAGTGTATGTATATCAGAAAGACTTTCAAATAATTTTTCAACTTTTTTGGGAGAGGTTCGGAACTCAAACTCCCCCTTCCTCCTTGATATATTTTCAAAATGCACACCGTTAAATGTTCGAAAATTGATAACCCTAGCAAAACTGTTAATACAAACAGTTTGGAACCATAAATCACGTCAAAAAACAGTATTCAGTGTTACCTTTTGATCTATTATACTTGATGGAATATGTTTAGAGTTATAAAACAACTGTCAGAGGGCGAGATAGTTCCATATTTGTTAAGCTGCTGGAATTATAAAACTTCCTAGAAGTCTAGCTAGATAGCTGATGCTAGATAAATTTTAAGTGCAAAGGGCTCAAAGGTGACAAATCGGCTAAGGGTACTAAAAAAAACCATAAGGATACGTGGACAAATTTTAAGAAATTTTTGAGTATTTCTCTTTTTGTTCCAGGTTTAAAAGTCATAAAAAAACCGACGATCTAAATTTAAGTTTATTTGAAGTATTTACTCTAGTTTTTGTGACTTTATCGTACTTTATTTTCTATTCATTAAGAATATATTGCTCTCAACCACATTCTTAAGACTAAACATGCTAAAAAATACTCTACGAGTGCTCTGAAGAACTTTTCCAAAATTAATCTAAACATTCTCAAACAACAAATATTTGCAGAAAGAAAACGATTATGGGCAAGGAATTTTGCTTTTATTATTAGAAAGTCTGCTGTTGGCTTGGAAAGAAACCCTCTTATTTAGGAGGAGGGTTACCGGCAAGGAGTTTACCCCTTGGATGCATCGCTGCATTATAAAGTGGTTGAAATGACAAATGCGTCCACATTAAAGATATGGGCGATATTTGGGTGAAAAGACTGCCATGCATTGCACAATTGGAAAGAAAAGCTCAAAGATGACAACTCTGGCAAACTACTTTAACAAATGGCATAAGCTTCTGGTAGCAGGAGGTGGAAAATTTGGTCGGTGGTGGTTCAAATGTCATTTACAATGTGCTAAGTAGCATTACAGTGCTTCATTAAATATTAAACAAAATTTTGTAAGTCTTTGGGAGCGGTATTTGCACCCCCAGGAAACAACTTCTGGATCATCGCCTGGTAAGAAATCATTTATTTTTGAGAAGGACAGCTGTAGTGGTTACTATACTGTCTAGTCAAGTAACACAATTCCTAGGGGTTGTTTATAATGCTTAATTCTAATGTGTTGTAAAACAGCAATATTTGCGTTGCGTTGACAACTCTGACATGACATGCTCTAGAGCTAATAATCGGGTGGCAAGTGTTTCGTGAGAATGCTGTAAAGCTGTGAATATTTTAAAATTCCTACTGATTGGCGTAATCGTGAATAAAGTTCTTTTATTGCGTGACCGAAAGTTATGTCCTTAATTCGAAAATACATAAAAGTGCATGCAAGGGAGCAAGCGCACATTTGAATAGGTATAATACTTTGGAGATTAAAAACAAAGCTTAGGCATGAAAAATAAAAAAAATACGAGCAAAGGCTACGCATTAGAGTCCACTCCCAAACCTACCCCAATAAACCGATTTTGATACATCTGGCTTAGAGCCGGTGTATTGAAAAAAGTTCTCTAAGGCAAAGCACCACCACACAAATGAGTTAAAAAAAAAAAATTGCACCACATTCCATTCAAAATCAAATCCCGACAAAGAGAGTAAGAGTATAAAGGGTAACACAATATACATCGAGGGTCTAAAGAAGACTATTTTAAGAGCTTGTAGAATAAGCTAGGAATCTGCAGATCTCCATACTACGTCATATGCAATTTCGAGATTCTGACTCTACTATTTCACATAGATTCTCTTGTGCCTGTGTATACAACATCGGAACATGCTATATCCGTAGGGCTCATTATAAGCAGATTTTTTCAAACTTTGTGACCTGGTTTAAGTATGCAGATGTCTCATAAAAAGCTATTCAAATTTGCTTATTTTCAGATATTTGTCCTGGCATAAATTATGTATCAATTGATTTGATACACCCTTAACATATCAACTTGAAACTTATCCCATGACCTTAAAATAGCTTCTTTGAAGTAATTTTCGATTCTTATCAAAATGAGGCAATTTTTTTTATATTGGTCAGTTTCAGTACTCAAAAATAATTATATTTAGAAGATTTTGTTACAGTCCCTTTTTATCTCATAATTAACGATTGATACATACAAATTAATTAAAAGGAATTTGGGCCTATCAGCCCCTATTTTGCTATGAAAATAACTTTCTGTGCATTTCATTTTTTATTTTAAACGATTTAACAGAACAGGTGATGTTACTGCTGGCGCCATCTATACATCCAATGGGATCACTTTCGGTCAACAGCCTATCATTTATGTATTTCTTCTCAAAATAATACATCCATTTATTTTGTTATTGATTACCAGATCAACAATCGGAATTTTCTAAAAAAAAATTTACTATCTAAGTTTTGGCTTTTATACATTTAAGAATAATCTAAATCGATGTTTTCTTTAAAAAGAGATCCGCTTTACTTATTGTTGCCCAAGTCTATAGTAACGCATGGGCACCTTAAAAACTGCGTGTCCGAGTGCCCTTCATTGGGCCCTGTCTTATAAAGAGACTAACTGGTTTAATATAAGTTCCCAAACCAAAATAAACCTAAGTCCACAGATCCGTAATAGCTTCAAAATCGTTTCGAGATCTATACAAATCGTTGCATCCAAACAAGCTTAGATTATTTATTTTCAACTAAAGATTTTCCGGTAACACTTCTGGTAACACCCCACGAAAGTTTGTCTCATTCCGCTTGTCTTAACCCCTTCTAAAAGTCCTTACCACAAGGGACATTACACAATCGGTTTTAAGCAATTGTTTGTGTCCAACTTTAGTGACTTTTCAACGCAAACAAATGATATAGTTAAAAAGTATTACAGGAAACCCGAACCAGAAACAAATTTATACAAATATGTTTGATTGTTGTCTGTCGTAGTAAGTATTGTCAATATTGATTGACTGCACGCGTCTTGTCCTCGTCTGTTAGCTGGGGATCATCCTTATGTCCTGAAATGTTTTACTTTTGTTATATTTATCTTATCTTATCTCCTACAATCGCCGTTTGCTTCCCATTTCACAAAAGTTGCGCGTCACTTCACATCATTTGTTTTGTTCCTTGTTGCTGGTTTCGGAAAAACTTCTTCTTTACAATGGTCCGTCCGTTTGGGTTTTATGCTCTACCAGCAGCTGGTAGGTCCGCATAAGAAGTAGCCACTACTACGGTTACGGTTTAGTTAATGTCCTTTGTTATGCAGCACCCCTGGCAAGTTGTACGTTTGCCCTCCCCTCAAGTTGCACGGCCCGCCACAAATGTGCGTCAAATCATAAATTACCCCAAAAAGTATGCAACATAATACCAAAAATTTAGTGTAAGCTGCGTGCAGAGCAACCCTAAGCGCATTTACTGTGCACTATGACCTGTCCGCAATCCACCAGCAAACAAATACATATATATATATGTGTTACATATTTATATATATATAATATATACATAGAATCACACACAGCTGTCAGTTTATGCTTTTGTGCTGGCAGCAACCCCTCTTAAGAGCAACTATTGCAAACATTACTTACAAATGCTGCTTGTATATACTTGAACGCACACATACATATGTTTGTATATATATACAAAATAGTTAACTAACATTGCTTAAAATGCTCTAAATAAATAAATACATATAGTTGAAATAACACAATCAAGCTGTCTTTGTTTATTCCCTTTCTGTAGCAACTTCCATAGCACTTAGTGTTGAAATTTTAACAAAAATTTATATTTTGTTAAAAATATTTCCAGAACTAATAAAAGTTTTATTGGTTTACCAACGCAATTTGTATCTCAATTTAAATGCACATTCGACATTGATTTTGCATTTTTATTTTTTATTTACGATGTATTTTAATACTCTTTTATAGCGCGTTTACATAAATTTTTTACATAGCAAATAAAGCACTAAGGGAGACTATAAATTGGAAACGATTCTCTATGAGCTAGTTGACAACGATTGGGATAGAAGTTTGCTCTTTTAGTATGGCAAATATATATGTGTCTATGTAACTTTCTATTTATAAAGCAATTCAGAAAAATATTGGCTTTTTTGGCAAAACTAGTAAAGTTGATTCCTTTGGTTTTCGCGGTAAAAGTTGGGGTTAATACTCGAGCTCCTAGGTATTTTTTGGAGGTGTGTATTTAGGATCTTGGTCTTGGCTGATTCTTCTTTCGGAAGTTTCAGAGCTCGCATAACACTTTCAACCCATTTTCCCTTCTTTAGGGAAGGTCCGGACCAGAAAACCCCCTCGTTGATCTGCCTATGGGTTTACCCATCTATTCCATTTCGTTTATGAAATCATTTTAAATCCATTTTTCCACTTTAGGGGGGTTAGGACCCGAAAAACTCTCAGTGGATCTTTCCCTCTTTTTACCCATATATTCCATTTCTTATATCTCTTGTTCAAACATTTTTATTAATTGTGATCCAAACTTGAATACAATGGTTTCTAGGAGTCACTGATTTCGATCATGCTATCACTTTAGCAAATTCAAAATGGTGAATCGGATTTCGATAAATTTTTCTGATTTAACGAGGTCTTCAGTCTGAGGTCATGGTGCAATGTCGAAATTCTTTGCAGTGTCATTATAAAAAGCCTGAATACGCAATAGAGTCGTGCAAGCCGCCAAGTCCAAGAACTGGATGGCGCACCTTCAGGTGGGAGCCAGCTTGAATGAGTGGCTACTAAGCCATTCCGAAGCTGCTTTCTTTTTTTGTAGAGGCCATAGATAGAGAATCTGGGTCCGGATGGAAAAATGTAAAGGTCCCCCAATTACATGTTTAGCTTGAATCACGACAGTAATTACAGCGGTTCCCTAAGAAAACTCCGATCCCGGCGGAATCCTCATCCCAACCCCCACTGTCATAGGGTCAGACGAGGGGTTTAGCACTGCCTGATATTAAGATAGTTTCAGTGCAATATTCTATCTGCGAGTCCAGCTCTCAAGCATGTATGTACGTTTGTATTTCTCAAGCTGAGCAATGAAAAACTGGTAAATCATCAACGTATGTGGCAACAAAATTTTTCCGCTCTCCACAACCCAATTGAGCTCTTGAAGGGTAGCTATATTCGCCATATAGCGGTTATAAAGAAATGGGGTTCCCTGTGGGACCTTAGCTATTATTTTGCTTTCATTCTGTTATCAGATTTCCAAAATGTAAAATTCAATCTGGAAATTTAGGAAAAATTAAAATATTAAAATGATCTCCTTGTGGCCCTATGTTCCACCTTGAAGCTTTAGTAAATATATATTTGATGATCTCCTGACTTCTGCATTCCATGGCTTTTGTCTTAAGGTCGGTGTGAATCCAGTTTATCTTCACTTCTACTCCTCATCTGATTTTCTATTAGTGGACCAGAGTCTTATTGCCATTAAAAATGATCCTAATAGACCTCATTTTGAAAAATATTTCCTTTAATAGTTTTGTGGACTTTTCTGTTGTGACAAAAATATGGACACAAACTGTTATGGAAACTTTATTTTCTCATTCAGCAATTCAGCGTAGAGAGAGACAAACCTTTTTCATAATACAGTTTGAATCGGAAAAGTATTTTTGTTTTAACTGCTGGTTTCTCTCACCGTACCCATTTTTAGGATAAAAGAACAAGACCAATACCGCTCTACCAAGACATGAAGTTCTGTTGAGTTTCGAGGGTAACACTCGCACTTAAGACTCATTTGTTGACCATAGTTAACGGAAAAGTAATTCAGTGAAAAACCCTTCTCCCGTACCTTTTTAAATACTTTCCGCTTTCCACCCATTCCGCTTCTTTAGCTAGCTGTGGGATTTCCTAAACTCTTCATTATCAATTTGACCCTCAAAAAGACCGGTCGCCATAATAAATGAAGAGATTGATAAGTAAATATAAAGTATGAACAAAACTAGGTAGGACTTAATATCTGAAGCGCTGTGGAGCGTTCCGAAGAGACCGATATTTTGCCTGTCCTTTGCGATTAAGCACAGAGAAACTTTATCGATTTACGTGAACCTCTACTAAGAAGTATCTTTTCGATCCAAAGTGGAGAAAAATCACGAATCCCTTTACGGCATTAAAAAGAGCTTCAAAACCACGAAAGAGGCCCTTGGATCGATTAGGAACGTCTATGTTTATGCTGCCAAATGATCCTCAAGGAGTTAAAGGAATAAACGAGATGGGTATGTTGCCAACAGTCTTCGGCATAAGCTATTTTAGAAGGGACGAGAGCTCTCCGCAGATGTCCAACGATTTGAAAATTATTAAAAATGTGTCTAAAATGAAGGAAGGCGTTTCTCGACTCTGACCAACATATATAAATATTCGTCCAATTGCTGATGAGTAAGGAACTTCCTATGTAGCCTCCAAGAAATTATTACTGAGGATTGGGTGATCCGAAAGGTGTGCACCACATTTGTGCCAGGAGTCCTGAGTCTCGTCAGTCAGAATTACCATGTTGCCCAACCCGCTATGGTACAGACTTGGCAACGCCGGGCTTCTAGCTCTTTCCTAACCATAAGCAAGAACTTAACCAGTAGTGGATCCACTGGGTGACCTCCCAGAGAGTTGAAAAATGGATTAAAAGTCATTTGCGAGCTCTTTTAGAACATACTGTAAATACATTTTGAGGTGAATAGCCCCCCACGGTTACAGACTAAACCCTAGATTTAGATGTCCACCGATCTTTGGCGGTATCTTTGAAGGTAATCTCGAAAAGCGTATTCCAGAAGGCAGAACATGTTGAATCGGAATACAATTCTGCGAGGACTGTGGTCCCTGTTCTCTTCGAACAATCATTAGTAAAGATCCCAAATGCTCCGCCCAGGGGATTCTAAAAAAATAGTCAGTCGATGAACATTATTTTACTATTAGTTCGAGGACTACTAAGAACTTCTAACGATTAGTTCAAATCGAATTACAAATAATTGCCGTCCCACTATTTTAAGCTTACACTACGCATAACTATAAAAGAGTATTACATTGCCGTCTTCATCCGCTAAACAATTTTGCTACGATCTATTTTTATTTACATTTCATCTTGTCCATTATTTGTTATACATTTTTAGTTGTATTTGGTATTTGTAGAACGATTTAATATGCTTAAAAGCGCTATTCAACCATTTGTAGTATATTTATATGGAACCTACGACGAGTAGGACGAGTAGGAAGGATGCAAGGGCATGCGGCTTAGCATGCAATTATTTGATTGAGTTACACAAATCTATGCGTAGCTGCAGCTCCTACGCAAATGTGCAACTCAAATTGTTGCACATACTTATTATATACAGACATACATTCATACAAATATATATGGAGCATGAGTAGAAATAAAAATCCTGGCTGGGAATTACAAAGCTGGAGGCCAAGAGGGCGGTTTGGCTTACTAATTGCAAGCCGAGCGTAACAAAAATGTAAAAGCCCTTAACGGCAGTGGAATTTTACTCGTATATAAAGTAAACGAGTGTCGGGGTGGGGCACGGGGGTGTAGGACACTCATTTAAATTTCATGCTTATTGCCACAAAATAGCTCAGTTGCTGTTGCTTCCACTGTTGCAGTTGCTCATGCAGTGTTGGAAAATATTTTACATATATCAGTGACAGGCGATGGCAGCCAACCAAAAAACAAGCTTGGGGAGACACCAAAATAACACCAAGGACTCTCGCAATGGCTGCCTCGGTGGCCACAGTGCACTCATATGTATATGTGTATGGCATACATATGTATGTATGTTTATCATATGTGTATATATATAAAAAAATGTACATATACAGCGACACGGTCACGCATGCTGCATGAGTGTGTGTGTGAGAGAGTGCTTGGTTAAGCTTTAAAGTAAAAATAGCAAAAATGCTGTCAACATAATAACGAAATTTTAACGCGAGTCCAATGCTGCCGGGCAGGTCTGGCTAAAGGATAGTCTGGCAACTCCATTTCAACGCAGGAATATTTTTATTTACACTATAGTTATAGAGGAAAGAGTGTGTTGGGAAACGTGAAGAGGTATGCAACACGCAAAAGAGAGTAGATACATCAGATAGATCGGTATAAAAAGGTGGGTTGATATATGGAGATATCTTGTTGTATGGGCCCAAAGATAGCGACGACCATAAGCAGCAAGGTTACCAAGTTCAATCAAGAGATATGCGTAATCCTGTGGCAGTGTGTTAAATTTTGAATATATATTATATACACGGAACACAAGGAACATTCCTTTAACTTCTATTTGGAGCATAGAGCTTCTATTGACGATTCGGTAACAAGAAATGCTTCAGGTAGGTAGTCTTCCTACCCCAGCTTCGTTATAGAATTCCTTTCTGCACCTCCAAGCAGGTATTTTGTCTGTTTTGGTCTGCGAGTGGTATTTTATTTCCCTCTTACCCTGCATAGTGCCGAGCATTCCCCTATCCACCACCAGGGGATGCATCCGATGGCAGAGGGAGAACAAGAACAAGAACGACAAGCTCTGAAGCTTTCTTTTAAATCTTTCGAGACTTGTTCCTCTGTCTGTAAGGACTCTGAGATCTCGAAGAGCTTTCGTGCTAGGGTCATCAAATTCAATCGCAGTTAGTACAGGTTTGGCGGACTTGAGGCTAGTTCCGAAACTTCACGAAGACCGCATATATTTTAGTGCAGGAGATTCCATTCTTCAGTCCCGTTGAGTGGGTGGGAGGTGGGGTGTTTCCTTCGGCCAGAAGCTCTCAAAGATACCAAGTAATTACTGTCCTGATTCAAGCTAAATGCGTTATAGAGGGGCCAGTACATTTCTCCCCCGGGCCCGGTTTTTCTCTCTACGGTCCTGCCCCTCTCTGGCACCACCTTCACTAAGAGGTATATGCAATTCGGTCTCTCACTACCAAACCTTTGCCATTTTTATATATATTTTTTTGACTGCCTGCGTGTGTTCGCTCATCAGCGTGCCAAAATAAAGAAAAAAAAAAAACGCTGCAGGAAGAGAGACAGCGACACACAGCAAGAAAGGAACTGAAACGAAATGAAACGACAAACTAAAAACTGAAATCCAAAAATAAATAAATTGACGTGGCTATGACGCTTAAACTCGCAGCAGCAGCCACTCAACGTCCCATACCAATGCCCGCCCCCAGTGCCCAACCCACTGCCAAGCGCCATTTTGTTTCGCGCGTCACGCCATTTACGTGCCATTGCCATTGCCTGGGCAAGGACGCAAGGACATCATCAGAACAGCTGAACAGCGGAACAGGAGCAGCAGCAACTAGTTACAGGAGATGTGCAGGATGAACGCCAGGAGGGGCAGCTGAGCCACGCTGAACTGAGCTCAGCTCAGTTGAGTTCATGGTAGGGAGCAGAGTGTGGAGTAACGAAGCGCAGCGGGCAACGTAGTGCCAGGGAATGCTCGTAAATTCGGCATAAAAAAGTTCTACGAATAAATTAAATTTGTTTGTAGTGTAGTGCTGGGCGCTGTAAGGGAAGTTGGGAACACGAAAAAAAAAACTATGCTGTGAGAGAGTGTGTGCGAGAGAGCTTGCATTTAATTTTGCTTTTTTAAACGCAATTTTCACGCTACTCGCACTTGGATTTTAATTTATATCAATGCCGTAGAGCAAAGCTAAGCTCGACAAAAATCTCTTTGGAGCCAGGGGGCGGGCATGCATCTTCGAGAATGTAATATATCTCTGCTAAGTGCAAGCTATTTATATATAAAAGTCAATCACGCATGCTAAAAATGCTCAGAGCAGTGTTGCCAGGTGATGAAAATGCTTGACAAATGTCGTAGTATCTACTTGGAGTGGGCTTTAAGAGCGGGTTAGCTGAAAGGGCTCAAAGCCGGCGACGTGTTAATATGCAGGCAGATACTTCTGCAGCTAAATGCAATTTCAGCTTACCAAATGCTTCAGCTTAGACTCTAGTACACTTTGGCGTGCAATTGGCCATGTTTGCAACAGCAACAACAACACGAACAACAATCGCTAGCAACAATAATTTGACACTTGAGTAAAAAAGGACGCAGCGGGCTATAAAGCAATTGCCGCCCTGGGTACGCAACTACAAAAGCCACTTCAAGTGGCCTGGAGAGCATGAGGCAGCGCTTTTTGTGCGTTTGTTTCCTTGACATTGCTGCCAATTCGAATGAAAATAGAAATTAAATAAAACAGCAACAACAACAAAAAAGCCAGCCAGCCAGCCAGCCAAAGGCCAAAGTGCCCAGAAGCAGCACCTGGGCCGCCGCTCTAGGATTAGCAAAGCAATGTCCAAACAGTCGACAACAAAGCAGCACAACGACTACAACAACAACAACATTATTGAAGACGGCAACGACAACAACAACGACAGTCAAATATAATTACAGCTCCGGCAAAATGGAGACGTTGACGTTGCGTGGGACAATAACCAGCAAGTAGCAGCGGCAGTGGCAGTGGCAGGCACACTTTAAGGAATAGAGAGGGGTGTCTTGGGGGGTATGGATCCACGCAATAAACGCAAAGAACAGCCGCAGAGCAAGTGTTGGACTAGTCATCCCTCAGGGCGGCAACAACAGCAGCGCACAGCAGACACCCTCGACAGGGACAGATACAACAGCAACAGCAGTAACAACAACAACAATTAGTGAAAGTAAGCGGAAACGGAAAAATTGGAACTTTTAAATACGCTATAAAATGTTACAACAGCAATTGGAAATATTTAAAGTAAAAATTAGGCAAAATTTCGATTGAAATATATTCGATTGCTAACAATTATGGGGCGATAAAAAGTCTATAGCATCTTCAAAAAAAGAACAAGTTTTTCGATAGCTCAGTTGTTGCTTGCTCAGCTTCGAATAGCTACATTTTTTAATCAGTGAAGGATTTTGCGTCCTTATAAAAACGAGAATAAATATATTTTTGAATTTTAATCGAATATTTTTTTAGTCAAAGTAAAAAGATATCGTCTGGAGGAAATGCCTAAGGCATTCACTAAAAGCGTCCCGAAAGTGAAAGTCCGTCTTGCACAGGCTAAAACCTCTAACCCTTGTTTTTGGACCATATCCACCTCTGGGAAACTATTTAGCTGAGTCAAAGAGTGGGGTCTCACTTCATTGGTTATTTATCTACGTCGTTAACCTCCGTCGAGGCCTCGCCTTTCTTTGGTACTCGCAGTTCTTGATGCTCGTCGATTTTCTATTGCTGCTCTGTTGTCAAGATCTCGTTTTTTAATTTTTATAAACTTTTTCGGCAAACCTGTATATAGTGTTTCAGTTTTCTTAATTGTAAAGCATTTTATCGATCACTTTCTCTGTTCCACATCTCGCAGCGAAACAATGTATGAACAACATCATCTGAGTCAGCATCATTATGCAGTTGGCCTTCTCTGCTTTGCCAATACGAAAAAGGAACTTTCGGAAATATCCGTGACATGGATGAGATAAAATGAGATAAGAGGAGATAAGATGAGATAAAATGAAATGAGATAAGATGAGAGAAGATGAGATAAGACGAAATAAGATGAGATAAGACGTGATCAGGCGAGATAAGATGAGGTAAGATGAGATAAGACGAGATAAGACGAGATAAGTTGATATAATATGAGATTAGATGAGATAAGGTAAGATAAGATGGGATGAGACATGATAAGAAATAATGAAAAAATATGAGACTAGATAAGATAAAATAAAATTAAGTGGGATTAGATGAGATGTGATATACTAAGCAGGAATTAATGGGTACCAAATTAAACAGATATCTGTAGATCGTCAACAGTGGAAGAGATTTATAAAATGAGATACGATGATATATGACCAGATAAGATGAGAGCAGACGATAAAAGATAAGATGATGTAAAATATGATAAAAAGTGCTAAGATAAGATAAGTTAAAGTAGATGAGATAAGACTTGATCGGACCAGATAAGAGATAAGATGAGATAGGACGAGACAAGACGAGATAAATTGATATAAGATGAGATTAGATGAGATATGTAAGATAAGATGGGATGAGAAATATTGAGAAAATATGAGACTAGATAAGATAAAATAAAATTAAGTGGGATTAGATAAGATGTTATATATTAATCGGGAATTAATTGGTACCAAATTAAACAGTTATCTAGAAATTAAGCTGGAATTAATTGGTACTAAAATGAACAGTTATCTGGAAATCGCCAACAGTGGAAAGACTTATAAGATGAGATAATATGAGATGAAATACGATGATATATGACGAGATAAGATGAAATTAGAAGAGATAAAAAGTGCTAAGTTAAAATAGATAGATAAGAAAAAATATGGTGAGAAAAGATGAGATTAGATGGGATAAGATGAGATGAAATTTAATGAAATGGGATTAGGCGAGATGTTATATAATAAGCAGGCATTTTTTTTTGAGAAAATTAAACTTATGTAAAAAAATGACTAATTTAACAAATTAATGCATCAAGGACAAAGCAGACGCAGATGCAGACCAGTTGACAGATTCATCTAGAATTGGAAGGTCTGAAATTAATTGGTATTAAGTTAAACATATATCTGGAGGGAGACATTGTAGAACTTAGAAGAAGTAAATGGAAAACTCCATTCGAATCAGAATTCAACTCTCCTAACAAGCTTAGTCCATTTTCTGCTTTATTCTACTATTACGTTGCGACACATTAAAAAATCAATACTTTGGATTATAAAAGATAGAGTTTAAATTTATGTTGGCTGGAACGCACTGCTATAGTAGTTTCCCTTTATAGAACAACCTACATTTTTTTCAGACCCTTGACATATTACACCAAGCCCGGACTACAACGAATACACCCCCATTTTAAGAGCATAACAAAAGTGAATACAAATCGGGCACAGCGAGCAAATTATTATCATTTTTAAATGTTGCCGCATTGGATTGGGGGCTGTACTGGTTTAGATTGCTGGTACTTAAGGGTGGGTGGTTGGTTGGTTGGTTGGTGTGAAGGTTGCAGGGGGTAACTGGTGACGCTTGTTTAATTATGCCAGCGACGACATTGATGTGGGGTTGCTGTGCCCTAGTCCCTAAGGTCAACTGGCGCTGTTTGATTGCGAATGCCTCAGCTGGGATTTAAAATATGCGTCAAGCGTAGCGCTTAGGAGCAAAAAAACACAAGATCCATTGGTGGTTGGTCACAAGTGTGGTAGAGTAAGTTAAGCTGTAACGGAAGCTAAACAGAGCTGAGCTTAGATGAGATGGAAATGAAACACTTACATGTTGCTTGAGCAATCTGTGCAAGAAACGAAATCAAAGTTGGATAGTTGTTCAAATATGTCAACAATGACAACAAGCATTAAGATGATGATGATGCTGGTGGCTGGCAAGAAGATGATGATGTCGAGCAACAAGATGATGATGGCTAGAACCAAGATGATGTAGGCGAGCAAGCAGATGATGACGACAAGCTAGAAGATGATGAAGTTATGACTAACGTTGATGTTGTCAGAAACTACTACAACAATTTGCCAGACTGGCGCAATTTATTGCCAGCGTTGACATTTTCTTGTAATAACCCGCAGCGGCAGCGGTGGCAAAAAAAAAACAAGGATGAAGAAACCAGCAAAAACCGTAATAGAAACAAGTAGAAAGCAGCTAAGGTCGGTCTAAGCTGCAAAAGAATCTGCAACGGGAAAGCATGTTTCATATTTTGTCAAGACGTTAGTCGCTGGATTTCTTCCCTTGGCTTATCTTGGCATGTGCATCGCGGCGGGGTAAAGAAGTGCCGCGAAAATAAATGGAAAATTGTGGAAAAATTGCAATAGCAACAGCAATAACTGCTAGCAGATGGAAAAACCAGCCAACCAACTCCGGCTGGCCATAAAGCTTACATACTCTTGCCGTCGTCGAAACGTCGATTGTTGTTTGTGGTTGATAAATGTTATTGAAATTCGATTTCGATTAATTTTTACAATACGTTAGAAAATATATGCATAACTTTATGGTGTCACCGCAATCGTAGCCACAACTATGTTTAAGAAGCAGAGTTGGTTACGTGTGCTCTTTAGCTTTTAAGATATTTCTTTGGTATTGCAAAAGTTAGATTGGTAAAAATGAGAAGAATAAGTTGAAAGAAGATCTTAAAGAAATATAATATTAAATTGCTTTGAATTTTTCAGTAGCTTTAGAAAGCCGTTAAAAACGATGTGGGGCTTATATGGTGGTCTTAGTTACAAAGGGTTGCTTTAAAAGACTATTTTCGTGGACTTGTGTATATCGGAAAAACTTTACTAGAACTAGCATTAGATTGTATTCAGTTTCTATGCGACTTATTCATTGGGTTAAAGATACTACATATTTAAGCGCTGTGTGTAACAGGTAGACCCGACGAGAAGGAGTGGATCATTAGGCCGTAACATGTATTTTTTTTTGTAAATACAATAATAAAACTTTGAGAAAAATAAAGTCATCAACGGTCCCCACTTTGGGCGCCAATTTACACCCAACAGCTTCTCTAACGAGATCCGATTATAAGATTTTTTGCAGAAGCTTCAAACATTTACTCAATAATTAAAATAGCACTTTCATTGTGTTATAAGAGATTTTATTTTTAAAGACACCAAGAGTTAGGAAGATTTAATTCAGCCCAAAGGCTGACCTATTATTTAAATGTTATGTTTTGGCTTTCCTGCCAAATTTCATCTGCGACCTCAAAGACCATAAGATAGTTGTCTTAATCATCTAACATCTTGAGCTCTACTAGCTCTAGAGCTCCACAGCTAGTCTCATTTCCTAGATCAACCTAACAATCTGAGACGGCTCAAAGACCATAAGAGAGTTATCTTAATCCTAAACCCTGCTGGGCCTCCACGGCCTGTCCCATTTCCAAGATTAATCTAACAATCTGAGGTGGCTCTTGTCGGGTGTGGTAGTGCATCGAATTCCCAATACCCCAAAGTAGAGTAGCTTCTGGCAAGAGCGTCACTCTTAGTTAGTCGGAGAATTCCTCTTTAATCTCACAAGTTCTATAGATAATAGAATCTATGATGCTTTACATGTTTGTTTAGCCGGATATGTCTCGTGAGTATATATTAAATCAGTCACTTCCTTGAGGAGCATAGGAACGTATTTACGTTCCGGGCTACTTAGCCCGGTTACAATTCTAAGAAATTTTTGTTCAAGTCCAAATTTCTCTTTAACTTGTCTAAATCACTAAAAACGAGTTCCAGCTTAGGCTGTAATTAATCTCTGTCTCTTCTCTTCTTTTTCACCTCTCTTTATTCTCTCTTATATCCTGTCATTCCTATGACGAGCACAGGGACGTACGTAACCCGGTTGCAATGCTACTTCAAGTGGGAGATTTCCTCTAACCACTCTAAATCATTAGAAACGAGGTGCTGCTTAGGTTATATGTAATCAGTTAAGCTGGCGCATAATTTCTTTCTCTTTTTATTCTCGCGTATTCTAAGAAAATTCTTGTTAAAGTGCGAGATTTCCTTAAATCTGTCTCAATGATTATAAAAACCTCTTTTTATTCATGAATCCACTGTTTGGATTCGGCTATAAGCTGTAGGTCCCTGTTCTCTTTGAACTGCTGTATGTGCTCTGCACAGGGGCGACTGAAAAATAAGTCAGTCAACGGAAATTATTATTATCTAAATAATTAGAACCGAGCTGCTGCTTAGGCTGTAGCTAGCCAGCCATGCCGAAGCATAATCTCTTATTCCACTCTCGTTCTATCTTCTTTTTTGTATATTTATTCTCTCCCTAGTTCTGTTACTCCTATAAGGAGCTTAGAGACGTAAGTAGCCCGGCTTTAATTCTAATAAAATTTTGATTCAAGTGGGAGATTTCCTTTATCCTATCTAAATCAATAGAACCGAGGTGCTTCTTAATCTGTAGCTAGGCAGCCATGTTCATGCATATTCTTAATTTTTTCTCTATTTCTTCTCCCTTCTCTCTTTAATCTGTCTTCTTACACTCTTTCTTTCTTTGCTTCTGCTAATATCTTTTATCCTTCTTTCTTCTCTCGTTCACCTCTATTTCCTCTATCTCTTCTCTTTTGCTTCTGTCGTTCTACTCTCCTTCTTTCTTCTCTCTTTCACCTCACATTACTCTCTCTCTCTTTTGTCTTTCTATCGTCTCTCTATCGTCTCTTTTTCTTCTCTATTTCTTCTCTTTTTCTTCCTTCTAATGCCTTGTTGTTCTTTCTTCCACTCTTCTTTATCAAGCTAGCTAGTTGTTTCAGGATTGAAATAGAAGGGTTCTCCTGTATAAAGTTCTTCCCTGCAGTAAATAGAAGAATCATATTTTATCTTCTTTCTATGACCTTCTTTTATTTCTTTAACTCCTCGAGGACCATAGGGTCAATACTAGGACCTCACTGATATTACGTTTCATAAACCAACGCCCGAAAGTCAGTCACATTCACTTTTTTTGAACTATTCAATTTTAAACCCAATCAGTCAACGACTTTAAATGCCACCATCTTATTTTTTCATAATTATTTCGTAACATATTTTAAAATTTTTTGGTCTATTTTTATCCACTCATTTCCTATGAAATTTTTGCTACGTTGGAATATTTATCATGCTTTACGGATTAAAGATAAATTCGACAAATCAAATATTCGAAATATCGGTGCAGCTCTCCTTGAGTTATAAAACGTGCAAACTTGTATTCCTTTATCTTTTGTAGAGTTCCCAACGCCTTTACATTGCCAATATGCTCTCCCAAAGAGCATCAAACCCCTGAATAGACAGCAGCAGTATTTTTTGGCTGCAAGTTGCAGCGCTTTATTGTTTAGTTCCCAAACATATGTTAGAGTGACCCAAATAAGATGCCGCTATTTGGCTAAGATATAGCATGTTCCATATATAATGCTTATACCTACTACATATGTAGTAAACACTGTATACATTATGTAGGTATGTATAAATATATATATATAAAACCAAGGGGTGTTGGGGTATTACGCGCCTTGTCAGTCGCATTGCATTTGTAGGTCAACAGAACGATATTTTTTTGCTAGTAAGGTCTTACCCTTACCCCTTCCTCACGCTCTGGTCTTTTCCAACACTGTCGCTTTATCTTTGCTCATAGTTTTGCTTGCGTATTTTGGGCACAATGTATTGTAGAGAGGAGGACCCTACACACAACACCTCGTACAACTAACCCCGTGTTGGTGGTGCCAAAAAGGACCTTGAGTGAAAAATATTGTATGCGAGCAAGTTAATGTGTGTTTACCGTTACCTTAGCTGCATTTGGCTTTACCGTTGTAAACATGTAATTTTCATGACATGCACATGGACAGCGTGTGCGTGGGGGTGGACGAAGGGGGCCGAATTGAAGGGTCTTTGCTGCAGCTTTAACGAAGCCATTTGGCCATTTGGGAGCAAAACATTTGCAGCTTGGACATTTGTTTGCTTAGATAGCGTCAGGGCATGAGTTGGGTTTTGTGTGAGGTTATGCACACCTGCTAGGGTGACCATGTGACGAATGACTAGCGTTTAAATTGTGAATTGGCACGTGGTTAAGCTGAAGTCAAGTATCCAGCTAGTAGTACCAACTATAAAGTGTCACTCGCTTCAGTCCAGAGTTTCAAGATGGCTCTGTTGTCTGTTGGTTCGTTTGTCTGCTGCTACTTTAATGTCCTTGGAGAGAGAGAGTGGGTATCCTTGTTGTTGCGTAATTTATTTGGCTGGCAAAACAAGTTTGAAATGCAAAAATAAATGCGCGCGATAAAATGCAAAAACAACAATATAAACGACACACAGCGACAACTTCATTACGCGTGATTTAAGGACAATTGTAGCCTACACCTAACAAGCTGCTTTTTTTTTTGATGGGCGTGCTGTTTCCTGATACCCTTTTAGTGGGGCAAAGGTATTGCACAGTTTGACAGGAAGTTTGCAACGCCTACAATTAGTTGGCGTAGATTAACAAAATATTTTGTGGATAGGGTTTGGACGGGTTGGGTATTTTGAGGGTTTCATATAGACCAAGTTGGACTTTGGTTGACTTAATTTAACTTTTTTTTTGTGTCTGAGCTATATTTATAGAAAAAAGTAACATGAATATGTTTTTGGAATATAAATCGAATTAAGCTTAGGATCCCGCTCGATACTCACATATTTTCTTCATATATTTAAATTATATTTTTCAAAATTATTTTATTATAGGTACTTTACCACATATATTATTAATAACAAAATTAAAGAAAACGAGTTTTTGGAATTAACTGAAGGACTTCGTTAACAGCGCTTTGTCCAAATTGCGTTTAATTTTTAAGCTAAATTGTAGCTATTGTAAATTTTTTGGAAGAAACTTTTTATTTATATCAAAATAATTTTTTTCTTTATTTATTTATGAAAGAGCCATTCGCCCGTTCTCCGAAAAATGAAATCGTATAAATTTAGCTTGATTTCGGTGTTATCCTGATCACATTTCCGTATTTTTTGCTGTCGTTCTCTAATTTCTAATCTAAATTGTAGCTAATATTTAAATAAATACATTTTTTGGAAGAAACTTTTTATTTATATTAAATAAATTTTATATAAATAAATTTCTTATTAATTAGTGTTCGGTCGTGCTGCGGAAAACGAAAACGATTAAATTTTTTTCATTTTCTTTATTTTGTGCTCCCAATTCCGTATTTTTTGCTGCCGTTCTTCTCTCATAATTTTGTTACTCTTTGTTAGCACAGACCTTCACTTTCGTTTAAAATTAACTACGGCTCTGCTTTTCCTATTATAAGGGAACTTTTTATGAAACTTTTTTGATACAAGACTTGCACCATGTTTGTGCAAATCAACGTTTAGCAAAAATTCGTTTTGGGTTGAAAAGAAAAAAAAAAAAAATAGTACAAATTACCAATAAATATCTAACTAAAAATAAGCATAAATATAATCTAAGATTATCGAAGAAAATTTTAAAAATTATTTCAGAATAAAATGCGTCCTTTTTTAAACCTGCTTAACCAATTCATTTTAATCACTCTTGCAACAAAATATTTGGTTTCAAAGCATATGAAAAACGTTAACGTTCGTTTTGGGTTAAACAGAAAAAAAAATTATTACAAATTATCAATAAACATGATATGGGCATGAATATAATCTGAGGATATCAAAGAAAGACCTAAAAAATTATTTCAGTATTTGTTTTTAAAACCTACTTAGCCAAATCTTATCGATTCCTCTATCAACAAAATATTTCGATTTAAATCACATGAAAAATTCGGTTTGGCGAAATTGCCCGCTCCAAACAATCGGTTTTAAAACGAATCCGTACAAAAAAATCGCAATTGATTTCCAGATTGTTCGATTGTCTTTTTTGGAATTTTAAAAACCGAAGAGTTAATTTGTGTATTTTCAGCCAATTAATGACACTAATTTAAGATACCTCCTACCTGGCTAATGTGTATAATTGGCCAATAAATCATTCGACATTATATAAAAAATCCGCAAGTTTATTTTTTTTTTTTGCATCCCAGCTATCTAGATTCAAATTTAAGTTATTTTGAGCTTTCTCCATAATACTTTGCGTAGAAAAAATATTTAAAAATTTTACCTTTTATGAAAAATTAATATTTCCCTGTATTGAAAAAAATAAGTCTTAAGTTTCATTAACATTTACGCAATAATTAAAAACTTTTACTTTTTATGAGATAGAAATTTATATGGAAATTAAAAAAAAAATTAATAAGTTTCTTCAACAAAATATTCCGATTATCTTGAAGAATAGAAGATTCAAATTGAAAACGTTTTGAACTTTTTCAATAATACTTTGCGTGGAAAAAAATTAAAAATCCTACTCTTTATGAAAGATTAAAATTTATCTAAAAATTGAAAAAAAGTGTAAGTTTCATTAAAAAAATAAGCTGTAAAATATATTCCTCATTATTAAAACAAAAAGTTTAGAGATATTTAGTTCTATAGTAGAAAAATAGTCCAAAAATGTATATAAAAGTTGATATTTAAGACTTTTAAACTTTTTCAATAATACTTTGCTTAGTAAAATTTTGTTTACCTTTTATGAAAGATTGATATTTTTCTGGAAATTGAAAATAAAATGTAAGCTTCATTATGAAAATACTCCGATATACTGTAAAATATATTCCTCATTAATTGAGAAAAAAATTGAGAGACATTTAACTCAATAATAGAAAATATAACTATATATATATATATCTATATATATATAACTATATATATATATATATATATAATTATATATTTATACCCTGTACCGTATGGTACCAAGGGTATATTAAGTTTGTGCAAGCCGAAAATGTATGTAACATATAGAAGGAGACGTCGGAGACACCCCAAAGTTACCTAAAATATGATCAGGGTGAATAGAGAAGTCGATATACCCATGTCCGTCTGTCCGTCTGTCCGTGTGAACGCCTAGATCTCAGAGATGGTAAGAGCTAGAGTTACCAAACTTTCACATTAGATCCCATATTATTCCATAGGAGGCAAGTTTATTTTATTTTTTTGATATCGGGGATAAATTATATAGCTCCCATGGGGGTGTTTGAGACGACCTCGAAAAAAAAAATAAGTTTTATATGAATAATTCGTTTGTTTATGAAGATATCGTAACCAAATTTGGTATTCGAAAGTTTTTTATAGATCCCAAACACTGTACCAAATTTGATCGAAATCGGTTGACTATATCATATAGCTCCCATAGGACCGATCGGCCAAAATAACTTTTTTAAAGAAAAATTCGCTATATTTCGTTTTTTAATAAAGATATCGTAACCAGATTTGGCGTTTGGAAATTTTTAAGCACCACTTAAGCAATGTGCCAAAGTTGAACAAAATCGGTTGATTATATCATATAGCTCCCATAGGTCCGATCATCCAAAAAATCGATTTCTTAACAAAATTTGTTGTGTTTCGTTTGTTTGTTAAGATATTGGGACCAAATTTGACATTAGTGAGTATTTTATAGTTCATAAGCACTGTACTAAATTTAATCCAAATCGTTTGACTAGATCATATAGCTCCCATAGGACCAATCGGTCCAAAAACACGTTCTTTATACAAAATTCGATGTGTTTTGTTTGTTTGTAAAGATATTTGAAATAAATTTGGCATTCAGATCGTTTTTAAGGTATTTAAGCATTGTGCCAAATTTTATTGAAATCGGTTGACTATATCATATAGCTCCCATAGGAATGATCGGTCAAAAAAAAATTTTTGCCTAAAAATTCTTCTGTTTTTGGTTTTTTGTGAAGAAATCGGACTTTATTACAAGCGAGTGGTACAGGGTATCCTAAAGTCGTCCGCGCCCGACTTTACGTCCGCCATTTTTTTTATTTAGATTATTTTTTTTAAAAGTTATACGTATTATGAAGGATTACCAAAATTTTCGACGTTACTGATGATTTTTGTGGCTATCAAAATTAAGAGATATTATTTAAGTCTCTACCCTTGGTTTTGGAACCATCATATCTGGATAAAGTTTAAGTGTTAGCAATATTTTTTTTCAATGGTACTTTCTGTAAAAAAAAGCTAAAGCTCCCACCTTTTTCAAGAAAGATACTGAGCATTTTTTCCTGCATTTATTTATATATTTTTACCTAGTTCATAGATGGAACTAATGGCCTTTCCTGCATTTGATCAAAAGAAACTTTTTTTTTTGGATAAAATTGTTGGAGTCGGTGAAAACCCAAGAACGCTAAATTCCATGTTATTCGACAATAAAATTTATTAAATTCATTTTATTTTAGAAAATTTTTGTACTTAACGAAATATGTTCACTATTTTTAATTAATTCAAAAAAATGTTTTTGTCAATATTCTTGACGTAGGTCACTATTTTTAATAAGTATAAACCTTTGAAATAAATTCATTCAATTAAAGATCATTATTATAAGTGTCGGAAATAAAAGAATAAAGTGCCACTAACAATTTTAATATGAGTTGAATTTCTTCTGTGCAGATGTCGCATAAAAGTATTCCTTTTCGTGGAATTTTCAATAGAGCAGCAACAAACAAAATTTTTATAATTGACGTATATTATACAAATTTTGTAGGGAAGACAATGAAAATATATATATTGAAGTATTTTTGTTTTGGTTTATTTAATTTAGGGATAATAGCTAAATCATTTGACATAATTAAATCATATAACAGGGTTGACTGAAATTAAAAAAAAAAATCCAATATAAAATATATTGAAAATCAAAATAAATTTTTTGTTAAAATAAAAGGCATAGGAAACTTTTAATAAATTTTTAACTTTTCGGCTTAATGTAATTTGAAAACTGTCAATTATTGTCTTAGTGAGTAAATGGCCTCAAATAAAATGAACGAAATATCGATTAATTTTTAAGCGCTCTGTTCAGACTACCAGTCTAACTGGTAATTCTTTTCTTTGCAGCGTAAAATTGATATTTTTTAATATATAAATTATAACTTAATTTATTTCTATTAAAAAGTAAAAATCTACTACGTCTTCTTTTTAAATAATGTAGTTTTTAATTTTTTCAATACTTCGGTATACAATTTTAAAATGAATTTGACTTTTAACTCAAGGTTACCAAATTCAAATATTGGTCTCCAACAGACTTTTTTTCTAACTTTACATGGCTATGGATATCATGGCTTGTTCCCTCTTCAATTAAAGTTTCTTTTCCGCTGATTTCTTACTCAATTCAATTGGAATCTCAAGTCTCTTTTCTGTTTCACTGTTCCATCGATGCATCATTTCTTGCTCTATATCACTGCTCAAGGGCTTTCTCAATCTGGTAGATCTTTATTTACAACTTTTAGAGGATTAACTGGCATTTACCGAAGTTCCCTGATAGAGCATTAAAACTTCGTTAAAGCCACTTGAATGAGATTTTTTTTTAGGCTGGTTGTATTTCTTGCCGGTAAGAAGTTCAGCTTCTCTTCGGCATGCTTGTCGCAGCTCCTGCGAGTTTTATTTATTTAAACGCATTTGTGTAAATTATCATTTTAAATTGCTGCCAGAGTGTGCCAACCAGAAAAAACAACAACAACAAGAACACAAGAGGATGTCGCCCCAGACTTGCTGCCGCCACCAGGCAAGTAATACATAAATAAATGAATGTTACTTATACGCAATGTTGTGCCAGTCCTGCCAGTGCCTGACATACTTACCCGCCGCCTGCTGAAGAGCCTCCTCCTTCCTCATTTTACTTACTTTACAATGACATTTGCAATGTAATCTTGTTCTGAAACTGCCTGACACTTCCTACGGCTTATATAGGCAGCACAGGAGTGCTCCAAACAAAAAAAAATCGCAGTGGGAGATATATGCCACGCCCTTGAAACAGCCAGCCGCCGCAACAACTTTCGTCAAGATTGATGTTTTGGTTTTACAAACTTTAAATGGAATTCAAAAAGAAAAAAAACATACAATATATATACACACTCTCTTAACGAAGAAAAAAAAAAGGTTACAAATAACTCAAGAATAATGACCAGGGCAGGATGAGTTGGAGCGTAAGAGCGCTCTCCACAACGTATTGGCAATGTTTTTACAGCAACGCCAGGGGGCTGCTTTATGTTTGGTTTGGTTTGGTTACTTTTCTTTGAAGGTTTGGACCATATTTTACAAATGCAATGAAACGTTCGCTCTCTGTGTAGTTCCTGGTCATCTCTTATTGAGTGCTGAATTTCCTTTCTGCTGACTTGGTCTTTATTATTTTTGGTTTTCTTTACAGTCGCCGCAGTGAGGTGCTTTTTTTGAAGTTAATTTGTAGGCACGCACATGTGACAGGGCGCAAATTTTTGCGCACGAGCGAATCACTCGACGTAGTGGTCGCAGGTAGTGGTTGGGGTGTCCCATCCCTAGCCACAGTTTGAGTAGCTGAAATATCCAATTTGAGGCGCCGTCAGCCACGACAAGCGGAGCAAGTCGAAGAGGACGCTGGTGACGAGCTGCGGTGCTGGCTGGCAGTGTGTCAGACCGTGGTCATGAATGCCAAGTAAGCTCGACAGCATTGGCTAAAGGAGTCGTCAGCGAGTAAATCACTTCAAGCGCAGGCACGCGGTCCCGACGCCATTTTGATTTAGCAAAGCAGCCCAAAGACGCAAAAAGGTAACTAACAAAGCCAACCACAGCCAAGCACCAAGGACGAATGGACGAGACACAAGAAAGAGCACAAGCTCAAGAAAAACCAAAATCAAAAAGAAGAAAAAATGCGGAAAATTTTGAATCAGTCGGGGAGTAGTCGGATATGTGAATACACTGTACTCAGGTGTCCGAAAAAAATAATGTACTATCCAGAAACAGAAAATGTATGAGTGGAACAGTCCGCTGTATGGATAACCTGTACTACCTAGTAACGTATCGATACTTTTGAGAGTGGAATATTCCCGATGTAGGGATATCTAGTATTCATGTTCGCCAATAAGTTAATATCTTCCTTCCGTCTTATATCGATACTTTTGAGTGGTGAGCTCTTCGGTATAGGGTTACACTGTAATACTTGATATCGTATCGCTAGTTTTGAGAGAGGGAATATTCCCAATATAGCAACACTACCTTTATCAAAGACATCCCTGGAACGTCATCTTGTTGCTCTTTTAGTGATGTCTCTTTTTTTTTTAATTGCAACATCTGTCATAGAAATTCTATGAAATTGACCTTAAGAGAATTGGCAAAGCAGTTGGGTGTCGTTTTTGGATCTGTTCAAGATATTTTTATTTAAGATTTGGGCCTCAGTCACGTCGCTGCTAAGCTGGTGCCTTAAGAACCTGAATTTTATGAAAAAAAAACAAGACCATTTGGATAAAAATGGAGTGAATACTATCCAACAAGCATCGAATGTGCGTAATATTGACCCTGCAAACTGCGGATTTTTTCTATCCGGACGACTTAAAAAACCGCTGCGTGAAACAGCGTTACAGCACACTAGATGTCGTTATGGAAAGAACGAAGATTGCTTTGTTGGTAATACCGGAATCCGATTATAAAATATGTTTCGAGGGTTGGATCAACCACCGGCATAATTGCGATGTAACCTATGGGGGATACTTTGAAGGGGACAATATTGATTTTGATGAAGAATCCTGTATTTTGGATATTCTGAATAAATTCCGGACACTTTTTGATGAATGTTGTACTCATTATCATCCCAGAAGTTCAAACCCCACGTTAAGCATGGTCCTGCACTTTCCACTTTCCTATATCCCTAATTTTTCCTGTCTATTCTAAATCCTTATCCCATTATCGGTATCACAAAGGCTTGTTATTGGCTTAAGTGATTTAGAACGCTAAGTCCCAACTGCTGCCTTAACCTATCTAACTACCTACACCTACTCATATTCCTCGAGCTTTGTATCGATACTTCAGAGAGGGAAAAGTGGCCGATATAGGGTTACCTTGTACTCATGTCCCCAAATAAGTTAATATCTGAGCAAAGTTTCGTTTCGATACTTTTGAAAAGACAAGCGGTTGCGTCAATTTCAACCAGATGCCGAGATCCAGAGATCGGCAGAGGTTTTTGATAGACCTGGTTTCAAACCAAGAGTGGAGACATGGCCAAGCGAAGGGCCGCCCATCTGTCGAAACAAATACGAGTGCACGGGCTCCGTGATCTTAAGACCATTGCTAGATCCAGTTTATTTGTCCGAATGAGGGACCGCCTAGTACACTGTTCACGAAACATTGATATCGACCGAGTTTCGTATCGATACTGTTAAGAGACGAAGGTGGTCGTTGCAGGTAGAGCCTGTACTCATGCTCCCCAATAAGTTTATATCTTTTATACAATCGCAAGCAGTCCGAACGAGAGATCCCTTGTACTCTTGTTTCCAAAAAATGTGTATCACGACGGAGTTTCGTATCGTTACTGTTGAGGGAGGAAAGTGGTCGCTATAAGAAGGCCTATACTCATGCGTCGCAAGTATATATCTTCATATGTCAGTATCGATACTTTAGGGTCTGGTGTGTACAAGTTCAATATAGTAGTAGAATTGTATATTGAATACCTTTAATTATGGTTCTAATATTTGCACATTGTTTTATAACGATACTCTCAGAGCCCAGGTGCCTTTGAGGAAAAGTGTTGGGAGAGCCTTGTTCAGTCTCACATAATTCCTGTTCTGCAATAAATTAATATCTGAATGAGTTTTGAATCGATACTTTTAGAGAAGCTGGTTTTTTTTATAGGAATAGCTTATACTTATGTTCCGCAACAAGTTCATATCTGCATCAGTTGAGTAACTATACTTTGCAGGAGCTGGTATGTACCAAGTTTTCTATAGACGTAGAATGGTATGTAGGGATTACGCTGTACCCATGGTCCACAAAAAGCTATAACGATACTTTCAGAGGCCTAAGTACCTTCAAGGGACTGTGTTGGGAGAGACTTGATGAGTATTCAAGCTATAATTCCACATACTAGTTCATGCGTACGATTAATGAGTAACCTCCGTTTTGATATTTCTAGCTTGCATAGTCCTCGTGATCTAGCTTTCCGTACAGACGCTTGGAATCTATGCCAGCCTTCCCTTGCCTTTTACATCCACTACAAAAACCTATAGCACCCTTACACCTAAGTCTATAGTGTATCCGAAAAATAAAATATAAGTAACTGGAAAAAACCGAGATGTTCGAGTGAAAAATTTTTTGCTTGGACCGCACAATTTTTCTTACTTCTGTTCTTGGGTAGAGCTGCTGAGCTTTTGCTTTGCTGCGTTTGAAAAATTGGCTTCCACTTGGTCTTGGGCAGCAGCAGCTTCGTCACGTCAAAGTGAGACTAAGCGAGGCCCCGAGACATTGAAGGTGAGCGCATTGGACTACTTTTACTAACGGCATAATGATGATGTCACTGACGTGGTTGCCCAAAAAGAGAGCACGGCTAGTGGGGGAAGTCCTATTGCCAACGACGTGGACCACAAGCATAATGATGAGCACGATTCGGAGCACCGGGCAATGTGATGGGTGATGGATTTATTTGCCGTTAATGTGGGCAGCCGCAGATTTGCCTTTTGCCACAGTTTGATGTATGGCTGACTGGCTAGATGGCTGACTGGCCTGGCAGAAGTGGAAAAACTTTTTTGCAGATTGGTCAACTCTAAACTGTTTCCAATAAGTGGCAACTCGCATTTCGGCGCTGATTTGCAAAGTTCGGAATGAAGAGACGCAGATTGAGAGAATGAGTGGATGAGCGGGTGAGTGAGTATAAAGAGCGGGCCAAGCAGCCTTAATGAGCTTTTAATAAAAGTCCACTGCACTTTGGGGTCGATCGTTTATACACACACACACATAGACAGAGACACGCATACATGAAAACTTACGCTCATTGACAGTGTCACGCACGCATACAGAATTGCCCTTCCAAAAAGAGGCTCGCCTAAGTGCTAGAGATGGGAGTAGGTCGTGTAATTTGTGTGAGATGTAAATGAGCTCGTGCATTATTTTTGATTGCCTTTGTTGGGCAGTGTAGCTGCAAAAGGTTTTTGGAAATTAATGTTTTCGGTAATGATGAGTGCTTTAAAATCGTATAGTATCCAAGTTCTTTAAAAAATTAAGTTTTGCTCTTAAAGAGAGCTATAAGATTGTAAGGGGCGCCAATTTAGCTCAGTTTTATTCTTGATCATTCTATTCGGTAGTGTCTGAAGCTCAACTATTGTTTTAGTTGCTATAATTTGAAAGTTTTCGATGTATTAAAATTCTAATAAAGGAAATAAATCTTAAATTTTGTAAAGTACTAAATTTTTGGTATATGTAGTATGAGAAATATTATTATTTAAGCTGGTCAAATATTTTTAAAGGTCCTATGCTCCAACTAGGAGGTCAAGAATATATATATTTACGACCCTATCCCTTATTGATAAGAACTAATATTTGTTAATAGCTCCCCAGCGATTTCACCAATTTTGATCAAAATACGGGTAGATATTTATACCGCATAAGATCGTTTCGATTTAATTATAAGTAACACCTTTACATGTAATATATATTTTTTCATTAAGTTTTAAAACACTAAATTAATTCGTTATGTAGTTAATAGTAGGACCAAAAAAAAAATATATATATAGGAATACAATAATTTTATTTAATAAATTGAAAATATTTTCATATATTCTTCGAAGTTTCTACAGCTAAAAAATAATATTGTTTTAATTGGTATCCAATATGAGGTAGATTGTAATTTTAAAAACAAACTATGCTTAAAACCCTAAAATATTTAAAAGAGATAATTGGAAATAATAAGGAATTTCTAGTCTTCAAAGCTATATTAACAATATTTTATTTATATTTTTTTTATTTATATAATTTTATAGCAGGACTGGATTTTAAGTTTTAAAGATATGTTTGTAAGCCTTCAGGCTGATTAGTAGTTTTGTTTTATATTTATTTTTCTAAAAATGAAATAACCTTGCTAAATTGTTTTATTTGCTAATACGGAAAAGCTTCAAAATATTCTGAAATATTCACTTTAGATTATGGGGTTTTTGCTTTAGGTAATCTTGAAAAGATTTTTCAACTAAAATTGTTTAGATAAAAACGTTAAATAGAAAAAAATAGCATTCACGGTGATTTGGTGTTTCTACATGACTAGCTGGAAAAAATTATTTGGGTCTCCAAGCAGGCATGGATTAATGAAAACTAAAGATAATAAAAAAAAATCATATAATAATAAATTTAACAATATCATGAAATGTGAAATATGGGGATAATGGATATTTATCAATATATAAATTCAAATATAAACTTTTAAAATATACCCCATTATATGCTAGAGTAATTGAGTTTATATATATATATATTTACAACAAAAATTATTTTCTTGCATTTGTTAAAAATTTGATTGATTTTTATTTTTTTGTCTCGAAATATAAATCTATTTTAAAGTTAAGAACTTTTGAATTATGTGCCTATTAGGCATTTTGATTGTGTTCATTGCATTAAATATTTTATATAGGAAAATTTCAAAAAAACTATTATTTATTTTCAAATATCCGTCAATTTGTTTGAGGGGATCAAAAATTTTTTATATATAATATAAGTTCTGTGCCGAATACCAGACTTAAAACAAAAAGGCTTCTTAAGGCATAAATATTTAGAATATTTTCTTAAATAAGATATCTTTAAAAGCAAATTTATACAAAGAAATATTTTTTAAAATAAACAAAAATCTGAACAAAGTGTGTTTTTATTTTTGTTCATTAAACAAATCACTTAGAAAATTATAAAATGTTGAATTTGTTATTTTTTCTCAATTTATTTGTAATTTTATATATAAAAAAAATTTAAGGAAGACATATTTTTATAATTTTTATGTCCAATATGGAAATACCAAACGCCTCAATAAGAAAATAAATCATTATTTCGTAAAATACTACATAGTTTCGATAATTTCTTAAAACTTCATGAAGCGCAAATTTTCGTCGAATAAAATTTATTGTTTTATTTACTTTTAATTTTTCTCATTTATAAGAACTACCTCAAGCAAAAATGTTCCTTTGAATATATTTATTTTTAATTTTTAAAGCTACCTCAACCAAAAATTTTCCTTTTAAAATATATTTTTTTAATTTATATTTAAAATTTTTTTATTCCTTTATATTTTTCTCATTTGCAAAATCTTTCTCAAGCGAAAATGTTTCTTTAAAAAATGTATTTCATAACTACAAAAACCCTATCTTAAACTTTATCAAATAGTTTTTTAAGTCGCATTCTGCGTCACGTATTCAAGCTAGCTGCTAGATGTCGCAAGTAAGTCATTGTCGCTAGATGGCGCGATGCAAGTTGTTGCTTATTCGCTGGTACGCACCACTAATAAAATTATCACTTAAAGCAAATAAAATTGAATACTTAAAAAAAAAAAAATAAGATTCCAAATACTATCAACACGTGCTTAAAAAATCTAACATCAAACAAATCGCAATCACTTTTGAGAAAAAAAGGCCAACAACAACAACAACTCTTCGCATAAACTTTGCATTCATCGGTCTTTCCAATTTCCTCTTCATAGAAGATGTGTTTATTTCTATCCAAATGATTATCTTCATCCCACACCGGCAGCTTTGGCAAGAGATTTTAAACTTAGTCTCTTAGCCTGACGTAGTATGTTTGCTTATCGTTCGCGTGCCTGACACATCTCTAGCCGGAGAGTCCCAGGCACAATGACAAGGCACGAAAGACTGACACATTCTCTTTGGGCTATGGCTGTTCATTTGAGCGAAAAACTTATTTCTGTCACGGAAATTAAATTTGCTCGCTTAGGCGCCAAAGCGTCAGCCCATTCAGCAAGACAAACAAGTGAAGTTCTCTCGAACCAGGAGGAGGACTTCACACTTGGCCCAGCTCATTTTGAGCGTTTCTTGCCTAAATCATGCCTGACAGGCAAGCCTCCGAAACCAAAGACCCACTGCCACGCCCAGTCCGACACCCACCCAAAAAAAAAAAAGAAAACTTTGCACAACTTTACGCAAAAAGCCGCACGCCCCTTCCGGTCTGTGCTCCATAGACGTTGCTAAGGCGACAATTATACGCTTTTAATCTCTTTTGAACGTCGAGTACGTGCCCAAAATTTAGAAATCTTTTGCTTGTCGCGTTTTTGGGAGATAACCGTGCCGAGCTGTGCTGAGCTGAGCCACCAAGCCCGAGACAAGGTTGGGCACAAAAATCTGCCAAAATCTATTTAGTAAAGGTAGAACCATATAAATCTGGGCGTAAATGGCCGGACATAGTCGAAAGTGTCGCGTTGGGGGTTCGCTGCTGCTTACTACAACTCAATTCGCATTAATTTTTGCAGAGTTGTATGGGGCGGGGTTGGCGATGGGGCAGTGATTGTGGCATGTGCATGTGGCCAAGTTGCGCGAAACTATTGTGTTGACAGGAACCAGGAATGCGTTGCCAATGGACAAACCGCGTGCGCAACCGAACAACAAACCCGCAACAAAGGGTGGTTACACCAAGCGGGGGGCAACAGGCAACAATACCAGCAACAACAAAAACAAAAATGACAACCAACTGTAATGACAATCGACAACAATTACAATCAAAAAAGCTCAACATGCAGTCGAGCAGTCAAAGCGTCGGTGAGTCGGTGGTCGGTCTATCGGGGGCATAATTACCTTTTGAGGGCGGCTGGCGGCATGCAACGCTGTTACAGCCACAACATTGTAATTTTGATGTGTTTTTCCACAAAAGTGCCACGTTCAAAGCCATGAAAATCAGGCAAACAACTAAGAACAAAGGAAAAAAATCTAGCACCGCCGGTGGGATACACTGCAGCCAAAATGTGCGCACAAACTTTGTGAAATTTGCATTTAATCTGTTCACATTGTTGTGCGAAAATGCAAAAGTGCCCAAATTAGTGTAAGTAATATTGTGTATTTCTGCCCCATCCAGACCCTTGAGTATATTATTAAAAGCTATGATCATTAGCCGATTATTGCTCATTGTATTTTATTTCATATATATATATCTTAATATAATCTATATAAACAACAATTTTCTGTAAAATTGTGCATTTCATCCCAACCCAGACTTTTGAGTATTTATTATAAGCTAGGACCTTAAGGAGACGATTACTCCTTGCAGATTATTTTATATAAGCTGCCTTTTGATAAGTCTCAGCAATATTCACTTTGCTGGGTGACAATGCAGAAGTGGCCATCAACTCCTTTCAGTAAAATTTGGTATTTCTGCCCGACCCAGACCCTTAAGTATTCTTTATTAATATAAGCTATGACCTAAAATCGACGACTACTCCTTGTAGATTGTGTTATATAAACAGCCTTTTTAAAAACCTTTATAAGATTTTGACTGATCATTTTTCTGGGCGAAAATACAGGCGTGCCCAACAGCAAAGTGTCAGTAAAACTGTGTATTTCTGCCAGACCTTTGACTCAAAGGCTTTTATTATTATAAGATATGACCTTTAGCCGATTCTTGCTCATTGGCTTATTAAAAGCTTAAACAATATTTTGACTGTTTTTTGTGTACTTCTGCCCCACCCAGACCCTTGGGTATTATTATTGATTATTATACTTTAATTGCATACACAGATCGCTTTATATAATTTGACTTATTGTAAGCCTAAGCCAGACTTTGACAATTTTTTTCTAGCTGGGCGACAATGCAGAAGTGCCCAACGACAATTTATACGAAATAAAATTGTGCACTTTTCCACGTGTCAGGCACTTGAATACACTAAATAGGCCACTACTGCACAATAAAGTGTTGTAAAAAGCGCAAATATTTGCCAGTGTGTACCTATTGTTGTGCTGTGTTTGGTGTTATTTAATTATTAAGTGTCACTCAATAGGCGCTCAAAACTATTATTGCATGTAAAACCCGGAATTTTCAACAAAATATTAAAAAATTAAATTTTTATGTAGTGGAGGAAGAAAATAATTTGTTGTTTAATGACATAGAAATTGTACCTAAAAAAAAAAATCTTATACAGAGTGTTTTTTTTACAGGTTCACAGCTTTGAGTTGGCAACACTGACTGCTTTATCTAAAACCTATTAAACAGCTCATAGTTCGTTTTTGTTGAGTCTGGTTTGATATTTGGAATGTTTTATCAAAATAATGGTTGCGTTCGTCAAGCTTATTCAAAATGTTTGACAATTGAACACATGGAAATCAACATTCGCAGGGTTATTAGCGAAATACGGACGGTAATGCTGCGGAAAGTTTGTGAAAATTGGTGCAAAATGACCGAAATAATATTTAAACATTAATGTCATAATATTTTCTATCCAACAAAGCCCATTTCATTGATATTTAAAATATATTTCTGCTTTTTTATTGTAATTTAGAATTGTGTCACTTTAAAAAAATACCCTTTTTTACCACAAATATAAAACAAAAAATAAATAAAAAAATTTAAATTGGTCATACAAACCCTTTAAAAATCTGATTGTTGTTGAACAAACTGAAAAGTCTGTTACTTCTGTTTTATTTGTTTTGGGGTGACGTTTGCGTAAGCAGTAAGTCGGGCACTTTTGCTTTTCTGCCCTAACATATAAAAAAAAGTATAATATTGTGCTTGAACAAAAATACAATCTATATATATTCTTACTTAAAAAAAAACGTCAACTCATTTCTTTTGAGTTCAATCCAACTGCTATCTCCAAGAAGGTAATAACAAATGGTTGGCCATTAGGGTGCATCAATTTATATGGGACCAAAAAAAAGTTCTGGGTCTGGGAATTTGTATGAGTGCTTGAGAACTATGAAAAAGTCGAAATTTTCCTCGATTATTGCAACATTTTGTCAATTTCCAAAAAAAAAATAAATTACAAAAAAATACACAAAGCTCCCTATAACGCCTCTCACAATTGTGAAAATGTAAAAAATAGACTTCTCGACCCCAAAAATAACATGCACCTGCCTACAGGAAAATATATACAGGGTGCGCCATTTGAATGTGGTCGATGGAAATATTGAATAACTTTGACAGATTTCAACCGATTGACGTCGTCGAACACATTTTGGAAAGGTTATTGCATATTACAATTTTTACCATGAATCGATTCACGCCCAAAGAACGCGCGGAAATAGTGACAATGTTCATTAAATGTAATTGCCCGATTTTTGGGAGCGAATTTTAATGACTGATGAGGCCCATTTCACGCTATCTGGCACTGTAAATAAACAAAACTGTCGTATTTGGGGGAAAGAAAATCCTCATACTATCCATCAAACTCCACTGCATGATCTGAAAGTGACTGTTTGGGCCGGTGTCTGCTTCAATATTTCAATCGACCACATTCAAATGGCGCACCCTGTATATAAGTTCCTCTAACTCCGGGTGGAGCGTAGGGCCAAATATTGGTTTCAGTAATCAGGTATTTTCGAAAAGATGGGTGATTAGCCCAGGGTTTCTAGTCCAATGGTAGATCAATACTATTAATAAAAAATTTTGGATTTGCAAATGGAAGGTCTAACTCGATTTTTGAATGTTTTGAAAAAAAAACCATATTTTGAAATTAATTTTATTTCTATAGATTTTTGGTCCAAAATGCTTAGAATGAGCGGAAAGAATCAAGATCGCTGGTGTCTTTACCGAAGAAATTTATTCACCCTTTTTTTTGCTCGTTCAAAGTAAACACCCTGCTATTTTCATAAATACTCATAATTTCTAAATAGTCTTATCGATTTTAAGGAACTACTACTATCTTCTTTTGAATTCAATCGAACAGCTATGGACATAGTAAATGAATATAAAAAATTCCTAAAAATCCTAAAAATGAATTACAAAAGAATTTGCAAAAAATACCTTAAACTTTAGATAACGAAAAATGTTAAACCATTTGACATAAAAAGCATTCAAATAAGTTTGAAAAAAATTGAAGATATTTCAGGTAGACTTTTTCATATCCCACGTAAAGCGTGGTCCTGCACTTTCCACTTTTCCTATTCTCCTTATTTTTCTATTTAAGTTCTATTCCAGTAAAAAATTTTACGAAATAGAAGAATAGGAAGATGCCTATAGTTAATATAAATGCGCTCTTTCGGGCTCGAATCTACATACAAAATTTAGTGAAAAATTAAACATTTTAAATGCATTAAGTTTTAAATTTATATTAAAAGGAAAAAATTTATAGTATAAGGGATAGGAATGTGCTTCGTATAAATGCCAAAGATTTTTTCTTATTTTGTTTTCATGAGTCTAGACAATGAAAATGTTGCTTGTTGCTAATCAAATATAGAATATAAGTGCAGTTTATTATGAAGAGAGTCCAAATTTACTTATTCACCCATATCTTTAGAAATTTTTATACGGTCTTAATGGGAACGCTGCCAGATATAAGCTTAAATAAACGAACTCAATATTTTCAATAACAATATCCAGTCACTTATATTAAGTTGATGCTATAAAGATAAAGATTATTTTATGAACGTATAAGTTGCTTTGATTTGGTACATTAGGGGTATTCACGGTAGTTGTTGAGTTAAGGAATTGAGAAGCTTTGGAATTTTGAATAAACGATAGGTGCACGTTGAAATTTCAACTTTTGGTTAAATTTAAGCGCATCAATGCATCTTTATGGATAAGAAGTTTGTTTGTAATTTTCAAAAAAAATATTTCGAAATATTGAAATCTTGAAAAGTCAATCATTTTTGACAAAAATATGATTTGAAGATGCTAATATTTTTAGATATTTAAACTAATTTGTGACATAAATCAAAAACTAACATATCTTAAAAAAAATAAATTCGTAATTTGAAAAAAAAAGTCTCTTGATTTGATTCCTTTAAAATATTCCCTTACCTTAGCATTTGAGTATTTTTTTTTAACAAATCAGTCAATTTTGGATAATGCTTTTATCGGTACTTTCCAGATGGCCTCCTTAGTTCCCAAAATATGGTATTAACATAATGTTATCTCTATATTTGCTAAATCTAATAATTTGTTAACAAAATGATTGATTCATTAAGACCCTTTTTTTTAATGATTTGGAAAATGCAAATTTCAAAGGAATGATAGGATCTTTATTTATGATTTCGAAAGGATATTTAATGGCATTTATTTTTTAAAAATAATCTCGTTCAAATGTTGGCCGCAACTGCGTTTTAAATGGTCTATCCTGAAGGTCCAATTTTCCATGACTCGTTTAAGCATTTCCACTGGTATTTGGCCAATAACACGAGTATTGTTGGCTTCCAAGGCCTCAATCGTTGCTGGTTTGTCCACGTAAACTTTTGACTTTACGTAACCCCAAAGAAAAAAGTCGAGCGGTGTGATATCGCACGATCTTGGCGGCCAAGGTACGGGTCCCGTACGTGAAATTAATCGCTCACCAAATTGACCTCGCAATAGAGCCATTGTTTCATTGGCAATGTGGACCGGAATGCCATCCTATTGGAACAAAATGTCGTCGAGATCACGGGCAACAATTTCAGGCAGCAAAAAGTCCGTTAACATGGTCCGATAGCGTGCGCCATTGATGGTAACATTCGCACCTTGCTCATTTTTAAAAAATACGGACCAATGTTTCCACCATCCCACAGACTGCACCAAACCGTTGTTTTTCTCGGATGTAATGGCAGGTGGTGAACCTCTTCGGGTTGATCTTCTCTCCAAATATGGCAATTTTGCTTATTCACGAAGCCGTGGAGCCTAAAGTGGGCCTCATCACTGAACAAAATTTTGGTCGAAAACAACGGATCTTCATCGATCTTACCAAGAGCCCATTCACTAAAACGGCGACGTGCAGGAAGGTCATTCGGCTTCAATTCTTGCCTGAGTTAAATTTTGTATGCTTTCAAGCCGAGATCCAAATGTAAAATGTGCCAGGTAGTTGAATACGACAGGCCAAGTTATTGCGATCGAATCGATTCCTCGCGGTCATCGTGAACAATGTCAGCTACCGCGACTATATTCTCTTCACTACGTGCTGGATGTGGTCGATTTGGTCGTGTATCATCAAACAATGAATACTGGGCTTCAAATTTGGTGATGTTGTTACGAATTGTGGGTTCGGTGGGTCGATTATGTTGACCATAAGTCGATCTCAGCGCACGAAAAACATTCTTTGCAGAACGCTGATTTTCGTAGTACAATTGTACAATTTGTAAACGTTGTTCGGGTGTAAGTCTTTGCATGATGATTTGCCAATGAATACTGAACAACTTTGCCTTTGACAGCTGTCATGGATCACGCGTGATCCACACGAAAATCCCTATTGAAAATTTGACCCCTTGAGGAAATCACACATAGACTCCATAGTCCTTAGTAGATAACATATATAAAAATGCAGACAAATTATATTCAGCAATTGTATATACTAGACAAACTAGAAAATTAAAAACCATGAAATTTTTTTTTTGAAGTTTTTGTGGCTATATTAAAATAATTAAAAGGTCAAATATTTTCCTCACATTTTAATTCGGTCCTAAAATGGTTTATAAAGAATAAACTATTTTCCATAAATAAATTCCGCAGCTATTTTTTTTTATCTGTATATTGGGATTTTCTTGAAAAGAGATTATTATCGTTGGTATACTTTCCAGAAATGTAGTACACGCCTGATATATAGGGTATAAAAAACCAAAAGAAATCTGAATGTATATTTTATGTTGTTGGGCGGTACTGTAGAAGGTTCAATAGCTAAAATATTTGCTACATGACAGGTCAAAAAGTTGATTGCCTCATTTATTTTTCAATTACAACATTTGTCCAGCAGTGTTGCCAACAACAACAACAAAAAACAGTAGCAACAACAATGCTGCACAACGGTAATAAAAAGCAATGCAGCACTAATTAAAAAATTCAATGAATTAATGAAAAATCACAAAACTCATTAGTGGAATGCCAAATGACAGGCAAAAAACATAACAAAAAAAAAAAAACCGAATAAAATCCTTAAAACAACAAACTGAAATAAAACCAACGCAAAGCTAAATAAAATAACCAACACAATAGCCAATATACACACAGATACACACAGCAGATACACACAAATAATAATAATAACAATAATAATAATGACAGGAACAACAGCAGCAACAACAGTGCGGCTTAATTGATGGGTAAGCCAATAGCTTTATGATCATCTCATTGTAGCTCATCCCTTGCCACGCCCACACAACACAACAAAAGCCAAATGAATATGTAAATGATTTCCATTTTGAATGGCAAAACGTAGTCTTAATCAACTTGCAGACATTTTGTAATCATTTTGTATGCGGCAAAATGTTGGAAAATTTTCCATCATAAATAAAGCTCAATGCAAGGCAAGGCCACGCTGAAAAGTATGCAACATTTTATTTTTCACTCATTATTTTGAGCTGTTTAAGCAAGTGGAAGTATGGAAATAAGTTTAAGCACTTTATTATACAGAGTTTGGAAATTTTTGGAATAAATTATAGTAAACAGTTTTATAATTAAATAAAAAGTGAAATAGTTAGAGTTTATTTAGAAATGTTTTTGAATAAATTATAATATGATTTTGTAATTAAATAAGTTAATGGTTTTAGTTTATGTAGAATATGCCGGGAAAGGTTTTGGGTCTGGACTCCTAAAAGTTCGTAAATTGCGTTGATAGTTGTGAAGTAAAGTAAAAACAACCCGTAAGACCAAATTCTGGATCCGCTTCTAGGGCATTGTACATTTATTGAAAGAAGAATAGAGTTTATTTTAATAAGGTTCGGCATGCCATAAGGTTCCGATTGAATCATGTCCATTAGTTCGTAGTTCTTAGAGAGACCTAGTTTTTAGTGACCATGAGACCACTACTTGTAGTCTTGACTCCTAAGAAAGGCCCTGTGCTGGAAGTAACCTCGGTGTTATAAAGGGTTTTCCAACAAGAGGTGCTATTTTGAATCACCCGGTATTTCGGTAGCTGTCACCTTTGAAGTTTTTATTCTTTGAAATTTGACAAGTAGAAACTACGCCATTACTAAAAATAGAAACGATACACGCTTTAAAAACGCATTGAAATTATTAAAATTCACTACAAAAACTGGTGAAAATCTTGCAGTCACAGTTCGCAAAACTAAAGCATTTTTGGGTCCTCGTGAAGCTCCTTGTCGGACCGCATTACAGAAATTGGTGGAAAAATTCGAGCTGTTGGGACAAGTTAGTGACGTGAAGAATAAAACCCATGCACGTCGCTCAAGAACAACTGAGAATATTGCTGCTGTAGCCCAAAGTGTTGAAGAAAACCTAGGTTTGTCCATTCCTCTTCGTTCTTTGGAATTGGGCATTCCACAAATGTCATTACACCGTATTTTCATTAAGACTTGGGTCTTAAGGCTTATAAAGTTCAGTTAACACAAGAACTCAAGCCGGCCGATCATCATCATTGCTGATTGGGTCCTTGAAATGCATGAAAATGATCCGGAAATCCGATCGAAAAATCATCTTGACTGATGAGGCCTATTTCCACCTCGGTGGCTACGTCAACAAGCAAAATAGTCGCTCTGGGGCTCGGAAAACCCAAGAGTTCAGTTGCTGAGAAGCCTCTCCATCCTCAACGTGTGACTGTTTGGTGCGGCTTATGGTCCGGTGGGGTCATTGGACCTTACTTTTTCGAAAATGAGGTTAGATCAACAGTTACGATGAATGGGTTGTTTAATGGTCGGAGTTGGATGGTATTGATCTGGACTTTCAACAAGACGGCGCTACGTGCCTCACAAGCAACGAAACCATTGCTCTTTTACGGGAAAATTTTCCGGACTGTGTTATCTCTCGAAGAGGTGATCAGAATTAGCCACCGAGACCTTGTGATTTAACACCTTACGACTTCTTCCTTTGGGACCACGTGAAAGATAAGGTCTACGCCAACAGCCCAGCGTCGATTCAAGACCTCAAAGATAGAATTCGTGAGGCTATCGAGGACATGGGGCAGCCACTTTGCGATTTGGTCATGGACATTTTTTTTAAAGGATATGGTCCTGTAAGCGTGGTTTGGGTGGCCATTTGGCTGATGTTGTTTTTGCATTATTAACGACATACCTTCCTCTTTATTATGAAAAAAACATCCGATCATTTATCTCAAAAAATTAAATTTTTCTTTGAATACCAAAATAACACCTCTTGTTGGAAAACACGTTATCTATGCATCGATATTTTTCCGATCATCGATATTTTTATTTCGATTTCGATACTCGGGTTTCCACTGCTCAAAATCCATAAGAGATGGTTCTGTCACCTGATTAGTCAGAATTTCGACATTAGAATTGCATTTCGGCTCCCGGACCACTGCAGTGTCTTTCAGGCAGAGGTCACAGCAATCCGGGAGGCTTTAACAACAATAAAAAACTACAAGTTCAGGATAAGAACATCTGTATATATTCGGACAACCAAGCGGCTATTAAGTCCCTAGTTTCGATGACTTCGTGTATGAAGACAGTAAATAACTGCCGCTTGTATCTAGAAGAGATGGCTGAGCAGCTTTCAATTCACCTGATATGGGTCCCAGGACATAGGGACTTTGAGGGAAACTGCATTGCGGATGAACTGGCTAGAAAAAGGAACTACCAGCATCCTCCTTCAAGACAAGGAGGGCCTGTGCAAATAAAACGTGGAATCGGATATCGAACACGTGTAGAATCTCGCGGCAAACCTGGCCGACATACTGCAGTAAAAGAACCAAAAAACTTTGCTCTCTGAATAGAGCCCAGTGCTCATCTGTTATCCGTGCCATCACGGACACTGGTTGGTAGGAAACCACGCATTCAGGTTGAATGCTCCGCACCATGACTTCTGTAGAAGCTGTGGCGATGAAGAGAAGCTGGAGACGGTGGAACACTTCTTCTGTCACTGCCCTGGACTGGGCAGTAAAATATTTAGGTTCCTACAGTCACACTTTCTAGACGATCTATCTCGGCTCTCTGAACAGAGTCCAAAATGCCTTTTAAGGTCCATTCAGGCAGTCGGGTGACTTCCTCACCTTTCGCCCCCTTTCTCAAGGGGGGAAATGTAGTGAATTAGCTCACTCTAGCGGTATCGCAAAGGGCCTATCCTTGGCCTAAGTGAGTTGGGACGTCAGTCCCAACTGCTGCCTTAACCTAACCTTATTATATAACCAAACCAACAGATGTCCCACTCTGAATTAATTTAGGCATTCCAAAAATACCCGCCATAAGAACTTCGATGTATCCAAATATCGATGTATTGAAGTTAAAAAATATCGAAAATATCGATGCTGGGCAACATCGATATTTTTCCAGCACTAAGTAAGTCCTTATGAGAGATACTGGCAACAAATTAAGCAAAAGTTGTGAAGTTAAAGTTTGTTTATGTCATGATAAAAATTAGATTTGTTTTATTGTAGGAGAATCTTTTAAATTATTGCTATAAGCTATTATTTTTGTTATTAAAAAAAGTGTTAGGATATTTCCCATATTTTAATTTTCAAAAATTGTTTAATTAACTAAAGTTTTATTTAGCCGGAAGTCATCGTTGTGACCATCATCTTTGGCGGATTCCTTCGAATTTGTGTACTCGCAGTTTAACTTACCAGGATTTAAAAGTATTTTTTTTTAATATTTTGATAGTAGTGTCATTAAAGACCCTTTTTCATGCCTATTACGATTAGTCTCTTTCAACTCTTTGAGTTAAGTCAGACAACGCTGTTTAGTATGCAGCATAATTAATTTCGTTAAGCTGATTACGAAAATTACACTATAACGTATATATTAAATAAATTTCAATTAAATACCTCATTTGCTTCAAAAAGTAAGGCGGCTTATTCCCTAACTTATAAGGCAGTTAAAACCCATAAGGCAGTTAAAAAAACCACACCAAAAGATAAAACATCATTTCCAGTAGCGAATAGGCTTCTTGCTCTATTTATATACAATTTCATATTGTCACATCGAAAAAAATTTGTATGTATCTAAACGTTACCACTTTTGTAAAATATTCTCTCTTCGCCACTCCGCCGTCTTAACCGGCTGCAGTTTGTGATTTTAGTAGCCATAGACCTTCAAATAGAAGGTTTTTGTGTAGTTTCAAGTTTTGTGCTTCATAAATATGGTATGAAACTTAAAAAATTGATTGTATGGAAAAAATTGCATTTGAAGATATATAGAGTGGGTCATTTGTTCGACAACTGGTCGGCTCTGGTCTCAACTAGGATTTTTTTAAAGAACTACAATTTCATTTATTAAACCATCCATGACTGTGATAAAGTAGATTTGAACGTAATATGTTTATGTCAAAGAACATTCACTTTGGACGGGTATGTTCCAAATAATAAGTGTGCAACAACCAAACAAACAGGTGACCTACCCTGTATAAATAAAATATATGGGAAAATTAATGAAGCGGGTTTCGACTCCGATATTAATAATTTTTACACATGTGATAGAGGTACTAGCTGAAAAAACCGATTATGTATAGAGTTATCCGTAACTGAATATTTAGATTTTGTTTATTAGACTTTTTTTGATAAGCTATATCTCCAAAGCGTATAAAGATATATCAGTGAACATTATTTTGACGTGACAACGTCTTAAATTAGGTTTGTATGGGAGGCACCATTGAAAAAATCTAACGATAAATAATCGTAACGATTATACTATCCCATACTATCGATACTATCGATAGTCTATCGATAGTTTTGGCATCTCTACTAACAAGCATAGTTCGGCCTTTCTTCTGTCAAACGCTGGACAACTTATTATAACGAACATCAACTGCCAAAGTATAAGTGCCCATGCTGCGGACATTGAAACAGATACAGTGATACCACGATCCGACTATTTAGTATTGACTGAAACGTGGATGCGCGACACTTGTGAACCAAATCCAATCAAGGATTATGAGTGCGTATCCAGGGAAAATAATCGAAGCAACTCAAATACCAACGCGGCTGGTGGAGCGGCGATCTATCGTAAATTATCATCGACATCTACGGCGGAAGTGGTCCAAGTTGCGATTACAGACGCAACTCGTGTCATTAAAACCAAGGGTGACATGTGCATGACTGAAGTTACTTGCTTCACCGGTAATACTAGCTTCAAGTTTATACTCGGTGCTGTATATATTCATCCGGGAGCTAGTATGCAGGACATTGGAATGTTACTATGGCAAGGACTCGGTCCGTACGTTCACAACAGCCAGTACGTGCCACCGTTCGTGCAAGATGATTCTGGCATACCGATTCTTCTGTGTGGTGATTTTAACAAAAACGTAAAGTCTGACAAGTCGTTTCTTAATTTCATGAAATATAAGTTTAATCTTGATTGCGTATCAAACGTTTCTAAGTCAACAACGTTAAAAGAAACAACCATCGACTTGACTTTCGCAAGACACATTACAGCAGAAACACTTCCTTTCATTTCCTATTTCTCCTATCATCGTCCTATCCTCAACAAAATAACTCAAATAGGAATTAGTTAATGATGATAGGAGGAATGGGAAATGGAAGAAAGTGTTTCTGCTGTAATGTGTCTTGCGAAAGTCAAGTCGATTGTTGTTTCTTTTAACGAGTTGCTAGTTGACTTAGAAACGTTTGATACGTAATCAAGATTATACGCATATTTCATGAAATTATGAAAGGAGTTGTCACGTAAAATCTTCGCCCGTAAAACCGACTTTTTTTCAATAAAAGATACTTTTTTGATTTAATAAAATATTTGGTCATATAATCTCAAGTTAATACTTCGACTTTGTGGAAAACATATACATATATAAATTATGTGGTGGGAGATTGGGCTCGTCTTAAGTAGTACTTGTAAATAAGGAGTAACCAAGATCCAGAAGTTAAACAGAAAAAAATAGACGGAAATTTCGATATATCGATATTATGACCATATGGAAGGCAATATTGGGAAGCCTCTAGTATTTGATTCTATCTCTATGTTGCTTACGATTTAAAAATTAACCTTAAATTCTATGAAGGCTGGAAATGGAAACGTGTCAAATTTCAAAAATTAGAGATGGAAACTGGAGCAAAAGAGCACTCGATTTATAGGCAATTTTAAGTTATAGGTTTGCAAAATATCATAAATATTTAGTTACTAATTCAAGAACTATGAAATAAAATATTTTACTTTATATTCTAAGTTAAAAAAATTATATGCGACAAAAATAACTTTGGCATATTCCAAAAAAGCAACTGTCCTTTAATTAATAAGAGAGAATTCGATGCAATTAAGTCAATAGATGATTAAAAGATTTATATTATGACTATTAAAGCTGGTCACTGCTTAAACTAGTTCTGAATTTTAAGCACGTACAAATAAATAATATTATAGAATTTCCTAGGCATACAAATGATGTCGCGTTGCAGAAGTCTTACAGAAATAAAACTATAAAATGCAAAGAAAATTAAGTAAATTGTATTACACATTTTTTATAAAAAATCATCGATAATAATTAAGATTAGTCGATTCTCAATATACATATGCATCGTCAAAGCTAACAACAAAATTTTTTGGCAAATAATCGTACTACATTGCTTTAAAATTACAGAAATAATAGAGTTACTTTGGCTGCATGGTTTAGAAACTGTTGCGATTTTTCTTAGCCACGTTAGCGAAGATCTAAATATCATAGCTCCAAATTTGTCAACAATTAAACAAATTATAATATTTCCCTTGAATTTAATTTGCTTGTATAATGTATTTTATTTCTAGTATAAAAAAATTAGTTTCCTCCGCTCAGTATTTTATATATATTTTATATATATTTTACATATATTTTATATATATTTTACATATACATTTTCAATTTTCAGTACATCCTCTGAAGAACAATATTTGAACTTTTTCAAAAGCGCAACATTGGACAAGGTTAGTTCTTTAAAAATCATTTACTTGTTTCAGCTTCTTTATCTACGTAACGAGTTAAGAAACTTTTTCACGCTTTTCGGAAACTGAAATTTAATAGCAAAAAGAGCTTCAACTTTGAAACAGCCTTAAAGTCTTTAGCAGCCAAATTGTTTTTACCACCTCAGCCAAGCATTGAGGGCTTTATGCTAAATTATTAGCTGCTATTAAATACTCTTTTACAAGTGCAATAAATATCAAATTTAAAAATCCATTTAAGAAAATGAAACTGTTTATTAAAAGTTTTTTAAGCCATTAAAGAAGTATTTATTTAGCAAGTAAACAATTATGACTTCATATTTGGCTTTAAAAGGCTTATTATTGGTTTTTGCAATAAATTTTTAATTGTTATTGGCTTATTGAATTATCCTGAGAATGTGTGTTGAGCAAATGTGTTGGCTTAAAAGTGTAAATTAATTAAATTGATTAATTGAATTAAATTTATGATTTTGTTAGGGCAAATTTAAGTTTTATTTTGAAGAATATTAACAATATTTCTAGGAATATTTTTTGGGTCAATAATAATTTTGTTGAAAGCTAATCAGCCGTTTAGAAACTTAATATGAAAATATTGAGTTATATTTTAGATACAAATTTTGTTTATTCACCTGTGAAGGCAATTGAAAAATGCCGAACAATGCATAACATAAAAAAAAAATACATTGTTTTGTAATTTGATTTAAGAACTTAGATGTTTGAAAAAATGAGTTTGGAATTAAATAAAACTTTATTATTTTTTAGACTCATAGAGATTTAAAGACTAAGGGTTGGGCTGAGCTATTATTATTATTTTTATGAAGGACATACTCATAATTTAAACAAATTATAAACATAGTCATTCACATAAGTTATTAACAAAGGATTTCCAATGATCTCTGTTTCGCGCTATTGCCCGAAGCTCGATGATGGATTTCCCGGTCTCCCGGTTGAGCGTCTTGCGCCAGGTCATTTAGGCCTGCATCTGGAGCGATTGCCTTGTGGGTTCCATTCCAGAACTGCATGTGGTATCTCATCATAATCTTTGCGCAGCATGTGACCCAACCAACCGTATTTGCGCTTGCGAACTTCAATTTATATTGGTTTTTGTTCGCAAAGTTCCCAAAGGCGCACATTGCTAATGATTCGGGACCACGGTTCTCGCCAAAATCTATTTAGTTGTCCAAAGGCAGCTCTGGCTTTTTTTTTTCAGTCTACATCGTCCAACGCACCTCCAGATGATGCAACTTAGCTTCCAAGATACTCGAATTCGTCTACTTTTTCAATTTTCAAGTTGTCGATACTAAGGGTGCTAGTATTAGTGGGGCTTACCCGCAAACTTTTCGTTTTTGCGCAGTTGATTTTAAGACCAATTTTTGAGGCTTCTGTTGCGAGTCTGTCTAATTGAGTTTGAAGGTCCGTAAAAAAATAAATATTTTAGATCTCCTGGTTTAAGTTTAAATTTCCAGATGATTCCAAAACTATTTAATTCAGCTTCTTCAAATACCAAATCAAGAACGGATTTCTATGTAGAACGTTGTTAAGTTGCTCGGAAATGCGACTTAGTATGATCTGGTTGAGGATTTAAATGGTGGTAGGCAGGAGAGAGATAACTCTCCAGTTAGAGCATATTTGTCGGTTTCTTCGGTCGGGCTGAATAAAAATAGGCAAAGCCCCTAACAATTTCTAAAAACGAATTAAATTCTTTGGCAAAAAAAAAAATTTCAAAAATATCTTATTTAAAAAAAATATATATTTTTACTTTTGTTTTTGCCAATAGGGCTCTTAAAAATACTTACATTTTTTCTTACCAACACATTTTTAAAATAATTTTTTAAGTATATTCATTAAATACTTGCAACTTTTCGCTACCTTCCATTCTCTTTCACCAGCACGTTTTCTTAAAAATAAATATGTTTTTCACTATTTTGCGTCAATAGAGACCTTAAAAATATTGGCTTTTTTTGACAAGATATAAAATAAATGATTCTTCATTTTTTTTAGTATGTTCCTTTCAACTTTTTTTTGTTTAATATTGGAATTTGTTCTTCACTAGCGCGTTTTCTAAATTTCTATATATACGAGGGTGGATTGATAAGTTTCCGGCCTGAACAAGAAAAACAACGTTTTTAAGAATTTTTTTTTATTTCTCAACATAATCTCCTCCAAGGCTGATACATTTCTCATAACGGTGTTCTAGTCTAGTAATGCCATCTCTATAGACTGATTCGTCAAGCTCCTCAAAATACCCATTTACAGCTTCGATTACTTCTTCATTGTCCACAAATCTCTTACCGCCAAGCCATTTTTTGAGGTTAGGAAACAGATAATAGTCACTCGGGGCTAGGTCTGGAGAGTAGGGAGGGTGCGGCATCAATTCAAACTTCAGATCGTTGATTTTAGCCATCGCAACGATTGACTTGCGCGCTGGTACGTTATCGTGATGAAACAAGATTCTTTTCTTCGCCAGATGAGGTCGTTTAATTTTCACCTCGTGGCTCAAACGTTTCAATAAGTCTGCGTAGTATTGACCAGTGATAGTTTTACCCTTTTCAAGGTAATCAATGTATATAATACCTCTTGCATCCCAAAAAACAGTAGCCATAACCTTGTTCGCTGAAAAAATTGTTTTTTTCGTCAACGGTTATGAATCGAAAAATTCGCTTGGATTACGCTTATACATCGTCAAATTGGCGGTACAAATGTTTTTTCGAATCAATTTTTGGTCGACTGTTTCAAGAAAAACACAGAGGCGTCTTGTTCAGTGTGCTCTCAATTCTAAACTAACATGGCGATCGTGTTGAAATTAATAGCTACAAGCTAATAAAGGATGGTACTATAGAACGCCACCTCAAGGTAGGCCTAGTGGCGCCATCTCTTGGTCAGGCCGGAAACTTATCAATCCACCCTCGTATATTTCAATATTTTTTTTAATATTTTCTTTAAATACTTTCTTTTTTTTTGTCTTTTCATGCCCTGTGGTGTCATGTTAAAAAAACAATAATTATAAAAAAAATTTTTTTAAAAATATTCAATTGTTTTTTATTTATATTCAATTTTTAATACGGGGAAAACGATGAGATGTTATGTGTTGAAAAAATTAACTTTTTTTTTGAGTGAATATAAAAAATTTTAATTTGTCAACAAAAAATTTAATCATCCTTCGCAATGTAAGAAAATAAAATTTCTACATGAATTTATCCAACTTTCTAACCCGACGGGTGAATTTTGTAAAATTATGCAACATGTTCCATGACTGACTTTATAAATGAAATTTGCATGCAAGACTAATGCATAACTAAGAGACTCAGAGAGAGGGTAGTAAAGGATCTCCAGTTATGTCATTAGACCATAATATATTGAAAGAAATATCCAATTCAATGACGAATCTACGAAATTGCAAACTATAGGGGCGAAAATGATGAGTCACTGTAGAAGCATGACAAAGCATTATAATAAGAAGATCTGTGGAATTAAAGAGATCTTGTTTGAATTTATGAAATATATATGCTCTACAGTTTGTTAGAGAGTCTTATTTATAAGGCTAAGTCTTTCTTAATAAGGTAGCAGTGGGCGATTTGAAATCCACTCTAAACCAGGAAGCGCCAAAAGAAGGAATTGCTTTGGTACTGGTTTTATTTTATACGACGTTCCAAGCGTATTTTAAAGTTATTTTAGGGACATTAAAATCTTTAGGCGCTAAAGTTAAAGAGTTTTATAGTAAAAATTGCAAATATTTTTTAACAAATTTAAGTTTATGATCAAACAGAAGTCCAAGGTCAAAAATTGTCAAGATGCCCGCAATTTTAAATACACTTGCCGCTATTGATGCAGCAAAGACTCAAACAATTTCAAAGCTTTTAGCCTGAACAGCTACAAATGGCTTACAAACACTTATCAATTTGCCTTAGCCAGACTTTACCTGTTTTATTGTAGCTACCATTTTTGGCAACAAAAGAAACGCAGCTCAAATGAAAATCAAATTTAGACCTTTTAAATTAAAAACCGAAAAAGAAAAAAACTCAATCTCTATATGTCAAGTACATGTGTAGCATGTTTATATGGCAAATCCTGACAGTTGACTTGGATGTATGTGTGTGTGAGTGTGTGTGCCTCTCTCTACACTCTCTTTAACAGGACTCAACTACTATAGCCGACGGCTTAACTGTCATGCAACTATAGCTCACGAGAAAAAAAAAAGTATCTCAAAGAACGAAAAGTATCTATAAACGCGCAGCCGATAGACGCGGTCGCGGCATTAAGCAAGCGCTGCTGCTGCTGATATGGAGCCCGCTGCTGGGTGACAGCGGCAGCATTTACCATACCAAAATCCAGGGGGGGGGGGCTACGAATGGAGAATTTTTCTTCCAAAGCGAAAAATAAATAAAATAAAATGCTAAAAATTCAATTTGCAAAACGTTATCCGTAGGATTTACATAAAGCAGTCATTTTGAAGTTATACGCAATGGCGGCTAGGCTGAGGCTGAGAGCAGCTATCCACTTGGTGGGTTAGTGTGTGTGAGTGTGTCCTTACAACTACAACGGGAGCAATGGCTGACGCTTCCGTTACCCTCATCGTTGTAAGCAAAGCCGCTGCCATGTCAATAACTTTGCCTGTATTAGTCATTTGAGCAAGACGGCAGCAGTGTGTGTGTGTGCAAGTGAGAACGCATCATTCAAACGGCGCTCAGTCAATTCCCCGAGTCAGGACAGGATCGTCGAGGATACACACACACACACAGTGGGTCGACATTGTGCGTAATTCGAAATTTTTTTACTGCGAATAGACGATTGAGTTTGGGTTGCAAATGGAAAACCATCAAATTTATTGAAATCACTTGCCTTGCCCCCCAGCCACAGGAATAACACACACACAGACGACACACATACACACACATGTGTGTTAGTGTCTGTCTGTGTGTTTGCGGCTATCAGTCAGAGTGTATACGCTGCCATTGTAAACATCAAATCACAGACAGTAAAACCCCAAATACACTCACACATAGTCACTCACGCACACGCACATAGATACTTATACACGCTCACCCACACATACAAAGACATAAACATAAACGTAAACATAAACAGCCCAACGCTGTGAAGTTTATGCTTGAAATGCTTTCTGCCAGTGTTGCCATACGATACATTACTTTTGCGGACTTCATGTCCTTTGGCCATCATGCATGTATATGTTAGTTCTACCCCCTCCACATCGCCATTTTCACCCCCACTCAACACATTTACGCTGTAAATTCTGTTCAATTTTCTAAAAAGTTTTTCGCCAAAATTGACTTGGCACTGCGCCGCAGCGTTATCAAAAAACTGAGACGAGTTGTATCCCATAATAAATAAAATGCCAGCATAGCCGCAGTCGACGTCGCAGTCAGCTGCGCTGCTGTTGACTTTGTCAGGCTCGTCTTGGTTTTTGGTAGTTTTTTTTTGGGTCGTAACGCTTTGACTGTGACTATGTCATTTTGTAAATGTTGTCGATTTAAGTGTCCAGTCGGGCATATCGAATTGAGGCATTGCCAAGCGAAAGCGGTTCCCAGTCATATGTAAACCAACTGAAATCAATAAAATTTCTTACTGTGCGTGTGTGTTTGGTCCAACTGCAGCTGAATCGTGAGATCTTTTGCCAAACCGCACAAACTGACTACTTACTACGAAAAAAAATATATTTTACAATGAAGCTTTTCCACCTGCTTACCGCTGGTTTGGGTTCTATCTCAACTCTGTCTATCTGTCCGTCGTTTTTCCTCTTGTTACTTTTATCATCCAATAAAAATTCAATCACATACGCTGCTGCTTCTTCTTCTCCGGTGTTGTAGTTGGCAGGGCATAAGGGTGTTGAGGCGGGCACTACTGGCGTTGACAACCTGGCAGACGCAACAAAAGGGATACAAAAGCAATGATAGTTATGTAGATACAACAAACTACAGCACAACTACAACGGAGACAAGAACAACTTACAGGAAGTTGTGGTTAACACGGCACAAAGCCGAAATTTGAATGCTCTAAAGGATAAGATCTTAACGCAAGGCTAACCTTGCGGTTACAGACATACGAACCCCATTACAGGACGTCGTATCGCAAATCAGGGAGACGGCTAGAGCTCTGCGGGAAGGGATTGGAACATGGAGTCCGGTTATCGCATCTCCCGAGCACTCTCACCGAGATATGAGAGATTGCACATTCCCATACATCCTAACATACATCTGGTATGCGACTGCCCGGATCTGGGTAGTCCAGCATATATACCCATAGCGGATCTGGCACATGATCTGCAACATGAGAAACTTACGCGATTAGGGATGTACAGTTTCAATTCCTTTTGTTCTCTTCTTTTAATTAGGCAACACAATTGACCTCATGGACTCTGGGAGATATCAGTCAATATCTAGCTGCCTATACAACCTAACCTAGCCAAATTCAAGTAAAGCACTTTACTCCCAAAATGAGTGCTGAAGATGAGCATGTTTGGTTTGTTGTTTTCGATTACAGGCGTTATCGATCACTCATATCTCTGGTCCGATCAATATTGTAGATGAGAATAGGAGATTAATATCTCGATAATCTCCGACCGATATGCTCCAAGCCGAGTCCCCTATTTTGTCGAGAGCAGGATGCATTGGGGGATTTCCCATAACTCTTCAATGGATTGAAAACACGATTGTCAGTTCGGTTATGAGACTTCAATTCTCTGATCATCATCGCTTAAAATTTTAATAAAATACCAATCCACACTCTACCGTAAATGGCCAATAAGCTACCAACCCTTCTTCTGGCCTATCAGCATGATGGTGAATGAAGGCATAACTTGAGTATTTCTGCCAGGTATCGTAGACTTGATGTATTGCCATTCAGAAGAAAGACGTCCCGTCGATATTTTTTTTGCTCGACGAACTTGTGACTCTTCCTAATGTAAACTACAAAGGAGAAGGGCTTAAGTGTCTCCGACCGATAAGCTCCAAGCCGTTTCCCTTAAAATTCTGTCTAAAGCAGGATGTGGTGGCGGATTTCCCATATCACTTCAATGGATTCAAAACACGATTATCAGAACGGTTATTAGACTTCAATTCTCTGATTATCATCACTTAAAATTTGAATTCAATGGGGATACCAAAGCACTTTCTGCCGTAAATGAACAATAAGCTTCCAAACACGTCTTCTGACCTTTCAACATTAGGGTGTATGTAGGAATAAAGTGGATATTTCTGCCTTATCGAGGTTGCTTCAAAGCATAAAGTAATTTGAACTCTTCAGAAAAAAGACGTCCCGTCTATATTAACGAACCAGTGGTACCTTTTTTTCACGACGGACCTGCGGTTCTTCCTAAACTAATCGACAAGGGAAAAGAAGCAACTTAGCAGAGTTAGGCCGACGAAGATTTTAACATAATCTTTTTAAAGAAAATCTAGATTTGGTCAGTACATAATCGTCAGCTCGGTATGCAGACTTAGCTCAGACTGCAGACTTTTACAATCTGCATCCGTTTAGGTTATTTCCTTATCATTCTACGAAATATAATTTACAAAGGAGAGAGAGAGGTAACTGCAAAAACTGACCTAAGCCGAAACTCTGAGATATGGTCAGAATAAGATTGTCAGCTCGGATTGCACACTACTACAATATTCATTCGTTTACGGATCTTATCATTATCAAGCTAACTTAAGGCCTCAGTGTGTTGGACCCATAAGCTCCAAGTCGTTGTTCCTTATTCACATCATACCATCTGTCTTTATAATTTTCACCACTGTGTCATCCAAGGGGATTCTCCCGTAGATTTTTCTTAATCTAATCAAAGGAGAAGAGAGCAACTTACATGAAACTGCAAAAGCTGAGCTACGCCGAAGTTGTTTGAAAATTTTGATTTGATCTTACTGCAAAAAATTTAATACATGATCAAAACATGATCGTCTGTCCGGTTTGCACACTCCTGAAATCTGCATCCGTTTGGGTCATTCTCTGAGTATCAAACTAATTTTGTTCTCAGACCTTGTCCTAGTCGTTTTTCACTCCACTCATCCTCTCATACGTCTTCAGTTCTGTCACCATAGGCAGACGAAGAAATTTTACCTGTACACGGAGATTTTCAAAAAATAATGACAGTCGACGAACCTGTGATTCTTCCTTATATAATCTACAAAGGAGAAAGGGACAACTTACGGGAAACTACGAAATCACGGCTAAGCTAAAGCTATAAAGCTTTCAAAGACTTTGATAAGATCTACCATAAAATCTAAGATAGGTTCAGAACATGATCGTCAGCTCGGATTGCCTACTTCTGAAGTCTGCAACCGTTTGGGTATTTCTCTTATAATCATCAAGCTAATTTATGGTCTTACTGCGTCTGACCCATAAGTCGTTTTTTCCTAATCATCTCATCTGTCTTCTAAACTGTCGTCACGATGGTGACGATGAGATTTCCCCCAAGTTCGAAAATTTTTGAAAAATCATGACATTCAAATTGAACCCAAGGCCCCTAGCTTTCTAGCGAATGCTGTTAAGCGAATTTATGAAGTCCTTATCGCTTTTAAGAAATTAAATTGCCAAAGAAAAAAATATGAAAAAATATGAAAAATATTTTAATGAAGCTAACATTTATCTAGATAATTGTTTTCTTTCGACAACATCTAAGAATTTTTTTTTACCCTCACGGTTCGATGTTTGCAATATCAACAACAAATGGATGGAAGCCAAATAGATTTTTGCCTACGCATTTCTTTTAAAACTCCATGCGAAGTTTCCTGAAATTTTATATTAAACGCTTTGGTATTTTTACGCCCCAGTTGGAAAATGTTTTTGACCCTGATTCTTGTTTAAATATATTTTACAAACAGTTCTTATCTTAATTTGGACACAATTCAGCTTAATCTAGTTCCTAACTTTATCAATGAATAAACTAAAACCTAAACATAAAACACTGCTAGGGATTTCAAAACTTTTCGCTTGTAATTCGCAAATTGTTCTCACACTATTTGCATGAATAGTTGTGTGAATAAATGATGCATAGATTTATTATAACTATTTTTTACATTAATTTAATAATTAAATAATCTTGAAGAGCCCTTGATTTTATATTGGTCAATGTTAACATCATCTGTCTCAAGTGTTTATTCAATTCTCCTCATTTCAATGAAAAAAAATCTGGTAATTAAAAATGTCCAATATATTGGATGCGGGGTTATCTTGGCGTTATCTTAACGAATTCGAGAATTTTGTAATTGCTTGGGTACAAGAAAATGTGAGTACAACTAGTATAAAAAAGTATATCATCTAGGGGATTCATTTGAAGTGTATTGCTATGAGATTTGAGAATCGGAACAAGTCTAAGGTCTTTTTTTCCTGCGCGTAAATAAGTTATTGGTCTGTGATTTCTTATAAGGCAACAAGGAAACGAAAAGAGGGAAGATGGGTAGAAAATGTATTTAAAGAAATGTTGGAGCAATTTGAACTATCGTTTGTTACAAACTTTTTCATTAAATGTTTGAAATTGTTGTGAATTGTCTAAAAAAATTGTTTGTAGAAATGAGGTGAGATGGTTATTAGAGCACACTTTTTTCCCAGAACTTTAAGCGAAATGACAGAAAAATCGTCACGCAACGAAATGAGACATGCTATGTGGAAATGCCTGAGAGCAGAGGCGTATCCAAGGGGGTCTTTAGGGTCCGGAACCCCCGTCAAAACTTGGAAATAGCCGTTGAGTCTTTTACGAGCTCTGATAAACAATTTTGGGTAAAGAACCATCCAAGACCACTGATGTTGCGTTTTACAAGCGGAGATATGCGCAGTGTGGCAAGCGGCTTGACTTATTGGCACCTTGGACAGAAGTCCAAGAAACATTGTAATTCTTGTCGATAGTCGGTCTTCAATTAAAGTTTTGTCATCGCATTCCATAAAGAGTAAGCTAATCCGTAACGTGACGCTCAACCTTATCCATCACTACTCAATAGCCCTCTGCTGGGTTCCGGGTCACGCAGATGTCCCTGGTAACGAGGCGGCGGACGAAAGCGTCAAGAACGGCTCAGCGCTGGCAGCTATCCTTGCGGTTACGGACATAAAAAAACCATTACAGAACGTCGTATCGCAAATCAGGGAGACGGCTAGCGCTCTTGTGGAAAGGGAATGGGGGTTGGTGTCGGTTATCGCATCTTCCGAGCACTCTGCCCGAGATACGATCAGAACATCCGAACTCCTGCGCTTCCATAAAAACAGGATTAGGATGGTGGTAGGCCTTGTCACGGGGCACTGCACCATAGGCAATATGGCTGAAAGGTTGCACAAAATCCCTCTCTTTCCCGATTTCTGCCGCAGCTACAGAGTTGAGGAAGAGACAGAAAGTATCCAACACCTGCTATGCGACTGGCCGGAGCTTCTTAGAAGATGAATCCAGTTTTTGGGTAAATCATTCTTTATGGATTTGGTTAGTCTAACCTATGTGCCCATAGCGGATCTGACTGCATTCGTCGAACCCTCAAAATGGTTCTGCATCATAAAAGACTTACGCGATTAGGGATTAACAGTTTTTCAATCTCCTCCACAATTCCTCCCTTTCTTCAATTCCTTTCCAACCCTTCTTTTAATTAGGCAACTCAATGAATCTCATGGTCTCTGGAAGATCTCAGTCATTATCTGAGCAGCCTATACAACTTAACTTTAGAATAACGTAGGTTTTTTAAAATTAAGAAGTAACTTTGCTCCTGAGATTCTATGTATATAGTTGCCACAAACAAACAAAAATAATCTCAAGGCAACGCCTACGCGCCATTTTAAAAATAAGTACAGTATTGATTGTATAAGACAATTAAGCTACATAATTGACACATTGAAATAATCGATAGTTTCTATGAAATAATTTGAGGCTATTTATGTACATGGCAATTAACTGCCACACATATGTTAGATATTATTATTATTTCTTTGAATAATGTTCTCTATTGTCTAACAAATTAGATTAAAATGGCCGAAACTAAAGTTAATTCCCTGCACAGGTGCGCACAGTTGGATGAATCTTTTTTTCCTGTTAAACATGACTTTCAACACGCCTGCAGGCCAAGTTAACAGACAACATTTGAAATTGTGAATACCCAAAGCCAGAGTAGTTTAACAACTACCGCAATGAATATGAGAATAAGGACGTTGAGGAAGTTGAGGCTGTCCCAGCGCAGTGCTTAAATATTCACATATCGCAAATTCAATTGAACGAAACACACGCAGGACATTGCAGTTAAGCCCAGGCAGCAGCAGCAGCGTATACGCAACAACTTGCTTGGATCAGGAGACAGCAGAGGAGAGTGTGCGAGAGAGTATGGCCAGGGAAAATAAAATGGTGTTGACAACAACAATGGGAATACACAACATGGACATACACACACCGGAAACTATGAAGCGGCAACCACAAACGTTACTTTTTATATGTTAAAAAGGATTTGCGGTTAAGCCGGACACTGGAAAAAAAAAAAAGAAAAAACTCACCCACACACAGTTGCTGCGATTGTGTGTATGTGGGCGAGCGCGTCTGAGCCGGAGTCTTATGTAGAGGCAGATAACATCTGCACATATCCTTTGGATTGGACTATTTGTTGGCTTGTCGTCGTGGCAGGGCTCTAGTGGTAAGAAGTGCTGCAGTAAGGACACAAAAAAAAGTGGCACGCAATTGTTGACCAGGCACTGAGCCAGCCAGCCAGTCAGTCAGCCAGCCATATACGTAGCTAGGCTGCAAGTTGTTTGTGCTACTAATAGGAATCAACATGGGAGCCCCTTGAGATGCCAAAATGACAAGCAGCTTGCTCAGGTGCTCAAAGGTCTTTAGAGGTCTTTAGTTGTGTAAACAACTGTGGAAAGTCAAGAAATCGGCATTGGCAAGGACATCATCGTCGGCAACAACATCATTATCATCATTTTTTGTAGTCCCTGTCATCATTATCATCATCATACTCAAGTTGCCTCGTGTGTAGACTCAATGCTATTTGTGTGCAGCTTGATATGGCTGATATTACGCATACGCAACGTTTACGTATTTGCCAAATGCACGTAATTATTTTTAAGCGAGAAATAATCGCATCAAACTGAATTAAATTAAAAGTTTCTGCAGCATTGCGTAAATCACACGCAGCCCTGGCCCTGGTCCTGGTTCTGGCGAAGGGGAATCGAAAATAAAATTCGAATTCAAAATGGGCATATAGTCGATGCGCGTAGGCAGGATCGAGGCACGGTTACGAGGACACGTAAGCTTCTGCACATACTGAAATTCACTTAAGAATTCGCCAGCCGCCAGCTCGTAAAAAGTAAAAAATCAAAAAGGAAAAACTTTTGCTTTGTCGTTGCTGTTGTTGTTGTTGTCGTAGGAGCGACGACGGCTAAAAAATTTTCCGTGAACGTGCCAAGGCGTACACCGTACTAATACGACGCAACGTACACGGCAAAATATACGGCCAAAGTGATTTTAACGCAATGCAAATGTGTGCCACTAAGTGCGTGGGCTGGGGGAGGGTGCTGAAGCATTTGCTGGTGGGTCTGGGGGTAGAGAAGGTAGCCAAGAGCAAGGAGCAACTTTAGAGCAGAGCGGAGAAGCGACTAAAGACGAAGGCGGCACGGTAAATTAATGGCGCTTAACTTCATGTTTACAAGACGAATGTGCATGATGGTATAAGTAAGCATGTGTGTGTGAGGTGAGGGTGGGCTGACGTGGGAGGGGGATTGGTATTGGCATTTGTCTCTGTGTGTGTGTGTATATGAGGCATACACGTGCAAGTGCAGAGCTCGGCAGCTGAATTAGAGATGGTAACGGGCTGCATCAAAATTTCGTCACAGATGTTATTACAAAGAACTATTTGGAACTCTTGAGAACTAATTTTCGAAAATTTTGCAACAATTTAAAGTTTTTGAAATTCTTCTAAAATTCATTGATGCCATTTGAACCAGTTCTTAGTTTGTTTGCCAGAGTATGACCACTTTCCCCTGGTACTATATATTAATAGGCATACAGTGTTGCATTTGATTCCATTTAAATTCTTTTGAACCAGTTCGAAGAAGTAGTTCCATCTAAATATGATTGCTTAGTCTTAGTTTGAGGATGAATACTTAACCCTGGTCTGACATATAAATAGGCATACAGTGAAGCGTTTGAACCCATTTAAGCTCTTTTGAACCAGTTTGTAGATCAAGTTCTTTCGGAGTATAACTGCTTAGTCTTAGTACATTTGTTAGAGAACGAATACATACCAACTAATTTTCAAAAATTTGGCAACAACTAAAAATTTTTGAAATTTCTCTTAAATTCAGTCATGCGATTTAAATTCTTTTGAACCAGTTCGCAGAACAAATTCCATCTGAATATAATTGCTTAGCTTTAGTTGGTTTGCCAGAGGTTGAAAACTTACTCTAGCCCGATATATTATAGGCATACTGTGAAGCGTTTGATCCCATTTAAATACTTTTGAACAACATAGTTCGCAGAAAAAGTTCTTTCTGCTTACTTCGTCTTTGTAAGTGAATACTTTCCTGGTGTCCTATTTTTATTTTTTTTTTGAAAACGACATTAGAATTAAATAATTTTTACCACCTTAATACCCGACAAAGTATCGATATAAATTAAACTTCCGCGCTTCCTTACTGGGACTGACTTGAAATACAAAGGTAGTAAGCCCAGTAGCTTATAGATTGCCTATATCTGTGATTTTTATTCTTGATCGGTTAGCGGAAAAGAACACTTTTTTAATAAAACTTTTAGAGATGGTTTTGGAACCATTTCTTAGCCCAAAACCGAGCTAGCGTGTGGGCTGTGTGGTTTATAATTTGGTACTGCTTTTCCATGATATCTTTTTTTCTATCACACTTAGAGTCATGAGATCAGTTGTTGCCAAAAAAAAAATCTAACCAAGATAGTAGGTGTATTGGTTCAATTACAATAACCGCTCAAAGTTCGAAAATGACGAAAAAGTGTTTTTTGTTGTTTTTCGAAAAAACTGCTTCTATAACTGACCATGGCTATAAGTTTGATAGAAACAAAGATATCATACAAAAGCCGTACCTACTTACATTGACAGAAGGAGGTAGCACGCACCCTCCCACAACTGCGAAAACTTGGTTTAAGAGTCGAGCAGCGTCCCAAACCATCCCTGAAAATTTGATCCACTAAATATTTTTTTCCACAAGACGTCGCATTTGGGCATTCTATTGCTGTACCATATAGATTAATAATTTCAGAACTCTGAATGAAATATGCAACTTTTTCTTATAAATGTAAAGCTTTTTACATTGTTTACAAAATTTAATAGCTTTTAGGTGTACAAAAAACTATCGTCACCCTAAAAATAATAATATCAGGACCGTAGAGAGAAAATCCAGGACCGGAGGAAAAATGTACTGGTCCATCTATCACACCTTTAATTTGAATCGCGACAGTATGACATTTGATTACACCAGGCCTCTGAGAAAGCTCCGGACGCGGAGGAATCGCCCCTCTCGACGGGCCTGGCTAATATTGACTATGCTTACACTAGTTTACCCAAAAAATTAAACTTTGAATAAAAGTGTTTGTTAGGGTAATTTTTTGAGAAACACGAAAATGGTATTTATTTTTCTTAAGAACCATTTTGAAGATATCTTCGGAAAGCATGTTTTTATACCCTGTACCGTATGGTCCAAGGGTATATTAAGTTTGTGCAAGCCGAAAATGTATGTAACATATAGAAGGAGACGTCGGAGACATCCCAAAGTTACCTAAAATATGATCAGGGTGAATAGAGAAGTCGATATACCCATGTCCGTCTGTCCGTCTGTCCGTCTGTCCGTCCGTCTGTCCGTCCGTCTGTCCGTCCGTGTGAACGCCTAGATCTCAGAGATGGTAAGAGCTAGAGTTACCAAACTTTCACATTAGATCCCATATTATTCCATAGGAGGCAAGTTTATTTTATTTTTTTGATATCGGGGATAAATTATATAGCTCCCATGGGGGTGTTTGAGACGACCTCGACAAAAAAAAAACGTTTTAGATGAATAATTCGTTTGTTTATGAAGATATCGTAACCAAATTTGGTATTCGAAAGTTTTTTAAAATTCCCAATCACTGTACCATATTTGATCGAAATCGGTTGACTATATCATATCGCTCCCATAGGACCGATCGGCCAAAATAACTTTTTTAAAGAAAAATTCGCTATATTTCGTTTTTTAATAAAGATATCCTAACCAGATTTGGCGTTTGGAAATTTTTTAGACCACTTAAGCAATGTGCCAAATTTGAACAAAATCGGTTGACTATATCATATAGCTCCCATAGGTCCGATCTTCCAAAAAATCGATTTTTTAACAAAATTTGTTGTGTTTCGTTTGTTTGTTAAGATATTGGGACCAAATTTGACATTCGTGAGTATTTTATAGTTCCTAAGCACTGTACCAAATTTAATCCAAATCGTTTGACTAGATCATATAGCTCCCATAGGACCAATCGGTCCAAAAACACATTTTTTATACAAAATTCGATGTGTTTTGTTTGTTTGTATAGATATTTGAAATAAATTTGGCATTCATATCTTTTTTAAGGTATTTAAGCACTGTGTTAAATTTTATTGAAATCGGTTGACTATATCATATAGCTCCCATAGGAACGATCGGTCAAAAAAAAAATTTTTTGCTTAAAAATTCTTCTGTTTTTGGTTTTTTGTGAAGAAATCGGACTTTATTACAAGCTAGTGGTACAGGGTATCCTAAAGTCGTCCGCGCCCGACTTTACGTCCGCCATTTTTGGGTACTGTTTTCAGTATTTAGCGAATATCTCGTAAGCAAAATGTTCTTTCGACATAAAATTTCATTAGAGTGGAAAATCCCTCCCCTCTTCCCAGAAAAACTTTGGGCGAAAATTTTTTTGTTTAATAAAAGTGTCTTCAAATAAAAATTGTAACTTTCAAAAGTGGTTCCATAGCAACTACAGTTCCTTCCCAATATTAAAAATTTAAGGTTGGAAATGTTCCTTTACGGATCGAAGGTTCTCTAAAATATTTCAATTTCATTTCTTTGGCAAAAAGTAGTCGCCACAGGTCTTTATCGACGGTCCCTTTTTTATTTATATAAGTATTGAATGATAATGCCTCCAAATATACTTTGAAGACTTTTAATCGAGACATTTCCAACAACCTTTTACTGGCAACCCATAATATGATGCAGGTTAGGGTAAGGTGGGGCAAATCCGACAGTGTGGGTAAACTATTGCCTCAAAAAATTATTTAATTTTGCAAAATTATCGAAAATGTCACACTTTTTTCTATGTTTGGTTGTAACTTCAATAATTTTGAGTCAATTTTCATATATCACCGTAAAGACCACAATAATACCTTGCGGTTTTTATGTCGGTAAAATATTTTTTGCACGAGATATTCACAAATAAAATAAAATGAATGTACTAGTACCCAAAAACAGTTCTTTTTTGTAAATCTCAAGAATGAATCTTCAGAAAAAAATGAATGTCCCGACCAAAATTACCCTTTTTTGTAAATCTCAAGAATGAATCTTCAGAAAAAATGAATGTCCCGACCAAAATTACCCTAAAAGACTCTTAGTTTTAAAGTTCAGTCGGTGATCCTAAATTTTGTAAACTAGTGTTTATCAAATTTTGTCGTACCCCATATTTAGAGCCCAAACTTAGGCTTCATTGAGTGAAATCGAAGTTCGAAGGTAAGGTGGACCGATTATAATGTTTGGGCACGGTAACCAGAATAAGTGACCCATTCGGGGGTTGAGAGGTATTTTGAGAATAATATATGTATATTGAATATATGGTGGGGAAATGACTTATTTTCTAGAAATAAAGGTCGCTTTTTTGACTTGTTCCAAAATTGTTTCAAATGTTTAGACCCTTTTTTACAGTTGCTAGGACTTACGAATGACTACGTGAACACTGGGGTGGAGGCGGGAGTCTTTCTATATACTACGGTTGGTCACCAGGGAAAGAAGGTGTTCAAAAATTGTAAAGCACATCGGCATCTTAGATGCGGCTAGGGTTGGCCAACTAAACGAGCAGGTAGCGAAGCCCCCTATGGTACTTATATACGAGGTGCTCTTTTTGTAGACGACCCCTTGCAACGGCTTTTAGTGCTCACCTTTGCAAAATTTTCTATTACACTATGTTTTAAGGCATTCTTCCGTAGAAAATTTCGTTTTCAATGAAGTTCGAACTGTATCCCAGATTCGGTTAGATGTTGGGAACTTGGTACCCTTCATAATCCCACCAGCTTTGTATTTCAAAGATCGCGCGCCACCTCGTGAATTTTTTGTTTTCTCATTTGAGCCATGTTCTGATTATGTATCAAAGGGTCAAAAAAATTAAATATTTTTTTTAAACATCCCTTGTGCTAACTTAGATTAAAAAAATTGGCTCCAAAATATTCAGTAGTTTAGTTTAGATAAACACATTTTTTAAAATTAAGCCGCAACGCGTTAAGTTTAAAAACTGAAATTTGGTATAAAATTTTTTTTTGCCATTCTGCATCGAATGCATCATTACTTTTCAAAAATCGCTGGGGGCAGTTTCCAGTACTTTATCCAGCTAGACCTTTCTTGCTACTCTAAAACGTATTTTTTTTCCCCCATATTTAGACCCCAAATGTAGGCTTGATTCCTTGTATGATGTAGATGTCCCCTTGCTACCCCTTATAGTGCTCACCTTAGAAATCCCCTGTCTTATTGAATTCTTAAGGCCACCATTTTATCTATAGAAATTGTGGTACTCAACAAAGTTCGAAATGTATCCTAAATTCGATTCGATGTTGGAAACTTGGTGTCCGTAATGATCCCAGCGACTTTGACTTTGTATTTCGAAGACCGCTTCTTTGCCAGTTCGTGAATTGTTTCTCTTTTTCCAGTCGAGGCATATCCGCTAATATCTGCTTATACACAAAATTGTCTGGTAATCCGTATTTAGAACCCAAATTTAGGCTTGATTTGCTGTAGATGACCCCTTGCAACCCTTATTAGCGCTCACCTTTATAAATTTGCTGTCTTACTATTTTTTTTGGAAGCATTCTCCCATAGAAAAAGAGGTCTCTCCATAAAATTAGAATTGCATCCTAAATTCGATTAAATGTTGCAAGATTGGTGCCCGTCACAGGGCCCAGCGTCTTGCAGACAGGCCTCTCGTGTCAGCTCGTGAAGACGTCCATCTTAAGCAACAGATCCTTGTACATCTCTAGTCTTTTGCCGTGTTCCTGTTCCTGATGAATGTATGCAAATGTACATTTGAGTTCGACGTTAGCTCTTGATGAGCACTGAGCGCTGACAAGGAAAACCAGTGGCAGCTTCAGAGAGCTTTGGCTGTGGGGTCGCTCCGAGGGCTGAGGACGGATGATGCGTCACTGAGAGACGCAGAGCCGATTAAAAGTTTCTACAGCAACGATGACGATGACGACAAGGACAACGACAAAGACGATGTCTACGCTGATGGTGTGTCATGTGGCTGATGTTTAACACGCACACACTCAAACACACACGCACACACATATGTTACACCACTAATGCCTTAAAAATGGCTGTTGCATACCCACACATACATATAGCTACGGCTTATGTGTGTTGTGTAATGATTTCACTGCTGCCGTTAGAATAACTGTAACTGTAATAATTATAACGGTAATGCGTACTTACTTACTATTGTAGCTGACGCCTTTAACGTCACGTGCCACGCCCCTGGCTTGTGGTTTCTACCTACGCAGCTGCACCACCTCCACCCACACCTTCACTATACCTTCAAGTATCCCAAATTCCTCCCATTAGCCCTCGCGGCTCCCATCAAAAGCGACGTAATTTTTTTTTTATTTTTTTTTTTTTTTTGTTTGCTGTCATTTGTTGAGATTTATCGTTGGGGCCGCCAATGTGTTGTCGGTGTCGTTGGCGTTGTCTCTCGGAGGAGCTGCCGGAAGGTAAAATGCGTTATTTCAAATTTATCGCCGCGCTGGGAATGTATTATGGTAAAATCAATAACAAATATTGACAGACAGGCCTCGAATTGAATGGACGGACAGACACGGCGACAGACAGACAGACAGACAGACAGTTAGACAGACAGACAGTCACAAAAACACCCAAAGGAAAAATTAACTTGTTTGAGATTTTTATGTATAGTTTAATGTATGCACACAAAAAAATCAAAAAAAAAATCAGGAATTATATTTAGTAAGTATGTCGCGGCCATGAAGCTTATTTGCCATAGCTACCAAAATGACAAAATCAAAATAATATTAATAATAATAATAATAATGAAAGCCAAAATATCAAAAATAACAAAATAACTAGTTTTCAATGAACTAAATATAAATGCAAATTAAAAAAAAATAAAAAATAACTATTTATAGAAATAGTTTTCATTGCGCAATGCTTCAATTTTAAATTCTATATTTTTAGCTTATATTTGCTAGAAAAACATAGACGAAAATCGGTTTTAATACCAATATGAGTAAGAATAGAATAAACTAACTTTTCGAAATGCCCTAACATAAAATAAAAGGTCTTTTTTCTGAAGAAAAAAGCCAACCAAAAAAATTTTATATTCTCTTTATCTTAAAAGTTTCATGCTTTTAAACATTTTTTTTTAAGTTATTTCTTTTTAAATTTTTTTTTTTAATTTCATCAACTCTGACTCAGATTACAGAATACTTTATACCTGAAAATAGTTACTTACTTATGCACTTTACAAAGCTAAAAACTATTTAATGGGAACGTAAAGATTTAATTTCTGGTAACTAGTGCTATAGTAGTATAGTAAAATCCCAAGAGAATATGGCGTTCTAAGACAATACTTTCTAATACATTTTCCGAAATTACACCTATCCGGAAAAAAGAAATTTTTGGAAAATGTTTTCTGAATTAAAAGTATGTCATATGGACTATAACAATACGGGAAAACCCCAAATGGGGTTGAATCTGCTTTTGCGACTTTATTATGTAGTCTCATATTTAGTTTCTTTCTTTATAGTTATACCCATTCGAAAACCAAAATAAATTCGAACCTTAAAAATATACTTGATTCGTATTTTGATAGATTACTCATAAAGATTTACTTACTAATTTAATGCTGATTATTTATCGAATTATTAACACTGAATATTTTTGTAGAATTTTCTCGCACAAAGCATATCTTTTAGTCGAATAAGGATAACACAGTAAAAGACAAAAAAGACCTTAATCTAAAAAAATGCATTTTAAATATTTGTTTTTTGGCAACAAATAAAACTCAGTTTAAAAAATATTATAATGCATTTTTTAATAGGCAAAACAGCTTAAGGAAAATATTTAAATAACACAGGTCTACAAATACAGGGGTCATGTGAGTTGTTGGAAAACTAAGTGGTTACTTCCGAAGTAATTTGGTGCGTAGAATCCGAATCCGGCGTCAGAACTGGCCCATCACGTCAGGATTTTGAGATATTTGAGGTTATATACCCAAAAACCTGCGTTTTTCCTACTTTGAGGCTGTGTATAGGGCTCCGGAAAGTTTTTGCAGCTACTCATTCTAGTACATTTTTTCCTTTCCTCTAATTTGAGGTTCAAGAGATCAACTGCGAAAAAAACGTAATTGATCTTCGAACCCCTAAATTAAAAGCGGTGTGAGTTGTACTAAATGATGTAACTGGAGAGAAAGACCGCAAAAATTTTTTGGGTACATAACCTCAAATATCTCAAAATCCTAACGTGATGGGCCAGTTCTGACGCCGGATTCGGATTCTGACAAAAGACTACTTCGGAAGTGACTCTTAGCTTTCCAACTGAAGCTGAACCATGTTGACCTGTGTAATGATATATATTTTTTATAAAAGAATTTTGAACTAAAAAATTTGATCTATTTAAGAATTATTTATTTATTTATTTAATAACGTTCAGTGAATCTCAAAAACTAACTCTAACCAATTTCTAGGCACTGGCAGCAAAAAGGACCCGAGGCACTATTTAAGAATTGCTTTTTTCTTATATGCCTTAGCATTTTTTTTTCTATTTCGGCTATAGTTACAATGAATTTTTTTTTTAAATTAAATTCAAAAAAAATATTTTTTTGTAATTTCTAAAAATTTGTTTTTTGGCGAACAAATAAAACTTCTTTAACTCTAAACATTTGCTATTGATAACTAAATAATTTTCTTAAGATGTTTGAAAAATATAAATTCTTTTTATAGTTTTCGATTTTATGTATACAGTGGCATGATTAAGATTAATGTCACTTTGCTTTTTTCAATAAAATCCGAAAAATTGGAATCTGGATTTTTTAGTGTATTTTAAAGAAATTACCTAGTAACTAATTTAATTTATATACAATTTTTATTTTTACTTTAAAAAAATAAAAAAAATAATTTTTAAAAATCCATACCTTCATACGAGTCGTGTCTTAATGTAGTGAACTAATTATTGCAAGGACTATTCGCAGTATCGAAGGTTTTCTTTATTTTGTTCAAAACTTATCACGTAATTATTCGAAATTGAATATGTTTGCAGGAATATGAAAAAGGTAAACAAAACAAGCAATAACGTCAAGAAACAGCTGATTTTGCAGCAATCAAATAGCAAAAGTACAATTAAGGGGAATACCCGCTTTCGTTTCCAACTCCTTTCTGCGCTTTTTCGGTCGTTTCTGCTTGAAAATGTTTTCAAAATTTGGATCACTACTCTATGTATAAATTTAGGTGTTTTCTATATCGAGGTGTTCACTATATCCATCCACGACTGTAATTTATAATTTATAAATTTTTAATTTATTGGAAAAAACTAAAATTATTCAGTATTGTAGTATAATTTCTATATAATTAGATGTGTATTTTCTTATTATGAATTATTTATAGAAAGCATTTTTCTAAAACATTTTTTTTTCCAAAATCGAAATAAGAACAAGAGATAATATTGACGCAATATTAATAATAATTATATTGAACTTGCTTTTGAAAAAATCTAAAAAGCTGATGTAGTTGGAACCCTACCTTTAGTTCAGTTATATTTTTGGGCCACATTTTTTGTTTTTTATAAGTAAAGATTTTTGGAAAGTATTTTGATAATAAAAATTTCTTTATAATCGACGCATAAATAAGAATGTCCCTTGAAAAAACTATTTTGGGAAAGTATTTGGTTTATAAACATTTTTTTATAATCGGAATATGAACTAGAAATAATATTGACACAATTTTGAACGTCCTACAGGGTGCGCGCCATTTTGAATGTGGTCGATGGAAATATTGCATAACTTTTGACTAGATTTTCAACCGATTTGACGTCGTCGAACGACATTTTGGAAAGGCTATTGCATTACAATTTTAACCATGAATCGATTCACGCCCAAAGAACGCGCGGAAATAGTGACAATGTTCATTAAATGCAATTGCCCGATTTTTTGGGAGCGAATTTTAATGACTGATGAGGCCCATTTCACGCTATCTGGCACTGTAAATAAACAAAACTGTCGCATTTGGGGAAAGAAAAATCCTCATACTATCCATCAAACTCCACTGCATGATCAGAAAGTGACTGTTTGGGCCCGGTGTCTTGCCTTAATATTTCCATCGGACCACATTCAAATGGCGCACCCTGTATATAAAAAATCTGGATAGCTGTTTTCTGTCTTTTATCTCATTTTTTCGCTTGTTTACACCATGTTCTTTAACTATTACAGATTTTAAGAAAGTATTTTATTTATAAACATTTTTTTTAAAATCAGAAAAGCAGATTTTGTTGAAAAATGTATTTATTTTATTTTTTTTTAAGCTAAAGTAAATTTAGAATTCAGGATAACAGACAAATATTTAAGCGTTATGAATTGTAAATTCGGATGTAGCAAACGAAAAAGCATAACCTTAACAAGAAATGCTTAGAATTTGCGGACCACTCGCGTGTGTTGTGGTAAACAACGCTTATAAACTTATATATTATATTATTAAACTTTGGTAAAGCGAAATATTTTCATCAGTTCCATAACAAATAAGTCAGCTTAGAGTTACGCAAAATTTCCCAACAAGTTCTCCCAACAGATTTTTAAGCTGAAAAGTTAAGACACGAAATAATGCCTTAGCTTTAATTTTCCCTTTGTCCAAAACCCACTAAAATATTTAGCACGAAATGCTACTTGAACCTGAGTTGGCGTTACGCAATTTCAGCGTTGACCTTTGACCAAAAAACACCTTTGGCAGACTGACACAGTTTAAAATTCCTAAATTTCATTGATTTCCAGCTAGTGAAAAAATTAAATTTAAAGCTTTAGAGAGTTTTCAATGAAAGGGGCGGAAACCTTTAGCCGTAGTCGATTAAAACAAATGACATGGCAATTGTGTGGCGCCATCTAGTGGCAGGATGGTCAGAGAGGGCAAAACTTAAGCCCAGAGCGCAGAGAAGTCGACAGAGAAACACAGAGAGCGTCCTGACGCAACGTGACATTTAAATTTCGCTGCTAGTCATGTGCGACGAAACAAATCAAAGAACGTGCAGCTCCAAGCACTCCAAGAGCTGCTCTATATATATGTAACCATTGGACCAGGAGCGTCAGCTAAGGCTTCAATGAAGATGATGGGCGTTGGGAGCAGTGAATGAGTGGGTGGATGGATGGATGGATGTGGGAGAGTTCGAGGCCATGACTGATGGCATGACAAGCGCTGCTGCAGCTAGATAGACAAATACAATACGCCTGGGCAGCGTAACAGGGGGAAGTTGGAGGTGTGACTCCTTGGGGGGAAGTGCAGGCATATAACAAGCTCAATCAAAGACAAAAAGAAAAACATCAAATCAACACACACACAGACACAGATAGATACTAAAACATGCATAGACAAGGAATGGGAGAGACATTTCGCGCAGAAATGAAGGACGATTGGAGCTGTATTGATATAAATTGCTGGAGCGACTAACACGAATTACGGCATGGCGGCAGCGACAGCGCAGCAGCAGCGCTGCCAAGAGGGCAGCTTGATAAATTGGATACTTTGAGAATTTGCCACAAAGTAGCTTTAAGTGCGACTTTAATCCTGGGAAAGCAGCAAATTGCAAGAATTTAGTTAAATATTGGAAAAGGTTATTTCTGGTGACTTTGTTGTGCAGAAATGCAAAAGTGCTCGACAGCAACTTACTCATACATTTCTGCAATACAGACATTTGATAATGAATAGGGGGTACTTCTGCCCCAAAGAGACAATAGACCATCGATCAAGCAAGAATAAAATAAGTTGAGCTGATGACTTTTTTGAGCAGAAATGCAAAAGTGCCCAACAGCAACTTTCGTTTCTGCTCTACGCTGACACTTGCCAATGAAAAGTAGGTCACTTCTCCCGAAAAGAACGAGCAGACCAGAGATTAAGCAAGACTCAAAATAAGGTGAACGCATGGTTATTCCTAGTGACTTCGTTGGGCAGAAATGCAAAAGTGCCAAACAAATTTCTGCTCAATATAGTCACTTGACTACGAAGTGTAGGGGACTTTCTCCCAAAAAAGGTCTCTGATCTGAGACCAAACAAGAGTCAAACTAGGCTGAGCGAATGGCTATATCTGGTGACTTTGTTTCGCAGAAATGCAGAAGTGCCCAACAGCAACTTACTCATACATTTCTGCTAAATGCCCTATAAAAAGTAGGGCAAAATAAAAAGAATCAAAATAAATCCAACGTCTGGAATGAACTTTTATATCTTGATGGATTCTTCATATTTTCTGACTGTATCTAATTATAAGCGCAGAGTGCTCTTGGGGTGTTTGAGAGGAAAATTCTACGCAAAATCTTCGGTCCGGTACGTTTCGAGGAAGGCTATCGTATACGGATGAACCACGAGCTGTACGAGCTCTACAACGACATGGATGTTGTCCAGCGCATCACAATACAACGTCTGCGCTGGCTCGGCCATGTGGTACGTATGGATAATGGTGCTCCAGCGAAAAAGGTACTCGAAGCGAAAGCCGACGAAGGAAGACGGAGGGGACCACCACGACTTCTATGGAGAGATCAAGTGGAGGAGAACCTATCCTTCCTTGGTATTTCTAATTGGAGAAGACGCGCGCAAAGCAGAGGCGCCTGGCGAGAGCTGCTGAGGTCGTTCATAACCCGAGAGCGGGTTGTAATGGCCATACGACGACGACGATCTAATTATAAGCTCTACCTCTCTGCCTCTGCTCGAATAAGAAGACTCTCTCTGAACTAAAAGTTTTTATATTTTAATGATCAAAATATTGAAAAAACAATGGACTTTGTATACCTTGGAGGTCATCTTGAGAATAAATCGCTTTTAGGACTAGTTACAAATTTAAACGCAAAAGCGCCTACTGAGTATCTCTAGAAAGTATCTCTATTAGATTTCTCACAAATTCAAGGATCTCTGCCCGTTCATTCCATTCGCAAATTTTTTTTGTAAATTACTTTATTCCAATCAAAAAAGCAGATTAGCATACTTTTCTGTTTCGACTAGCTCTTAAGAGAAGCTATCTCTAACAATACTAGAGAGTCCTTATGGCCCCTTGAAAGGATATTCGTCAGACTGCTTGACCACCAGACCATGTATACTCAATTTTTATCCAACTGTGACAATTTTCTGTTTCCCAATTTTAACTCAAAGCAAGAGTCTGTCCCTAGTCACTCACTTATCAAACCGCTCCCTCAGCCCAAGGCACAGGACAAAGGACATCAACAATCATTGAAATAAAGAAATACATAATAAAATCAAGCAGCCATATTGATTGATTATGAAACATAAATAATGAATAAAGCTCCAAAAATATGCAGCAAGGATTAGGCGGCGTGTTGCAAACGTAAAAAAAATTTATGAGCTGCTCAGTTTGAGGCGCCACACACACCACAGGTGACTCCAAAGCCGCTAGCTAAGCCAACTACTAAGGCGGATTAAAGGACGAGTGCGATGGGTACTGCTGGCAGTCAAGCGGAAATGCCTCTAAATGGTAATTTATTTGACATTACGCATACGCCACGTACGCACATACACACACACACACACGCATGTGCACATACAGATAGACAGACACATGGATATGCCGTAACAAAATGATTAATTATTGTGTGTATTTGTACGTAATGTAGAAATTGGGTGAAAATAAATGAAGCAGGTTAAATTTTTAAATTAAAGTCTTGAATTTAAGGATCTTATGAAAGGGTAATTTCCGATTTTTCAATAAATGAATAATATTTACAATATTTTAGTAAATAACTAGGCGAAAGTTAAGTAGGAGCTGCTTATAACTAAATGGTTGAAAACAATTGAAGCGAAACACTTTTTAATAAGATCGTCTCGAATTTAAGGATCTTATGAATAATATGATTTTAATCGATAAATGAATATTTTTAAATCAAATAAAATAAATTCAATATCTCATTAAGCCATTATATTCATAAAATTTCATATAATATATATTTTTAAGCTTATTATCTTTTCATTTTGATTCTAAGCACTTTCCGAATGATTCGAGCCCGATTTTTCGACAAAAAAATTACAATTGAAAAACATTGATTTTAGAGAATTTTAAAAAACTTTAATATCTTTACAAACAGCCATGATATTTTAAAAATTTCTTATAGGATATTTAAGCCCATTGTCTTTGCATTCTAAGCATAAATTAAGGATGCAGAAATGGCTTTTAAGATCGTAACCTGAAAGAGAAAAGTTAATGAACTTAAAAATACAAACATTCACGATAAGTGGAAATTTAAATATATAATAATTTCATTTGGTTTTTTATTTCGTTTCTTCTACAATATATTTCTTAATTCTAAAATTCGTTATTTCCTTTCGAAAATTCTGTATTCCCGATGACAGAAAGTTTTACATAAATAAAGTTTGGCCACGTTATGTTACGTGACCATTTTTTTTTAAATCATTTCAAAAACTCAAATAATAAAATTTTAATACCCAGTTAGTTAAAAGGATTTTTCTAAAACTCGTAGTTTCCTTTCGCAATTTCAAATATTTAAATTGTTAAAAAAAATTATTTAAAAATTTTAAGCAGTTATTTAAATAGTAATAAAATATTAATATAAAAAACTGTAAAAATCAGTTTTCTATTTATCGTTTTTTCCTTTCGAAATACTTAGTTATGTATATTTCGTTACGTTTCGAAAATCAAAATTATAATTATTTAAATAGTAATAATAAAATAATAATACAAAAATCTGTTAAAAACAGTTTTCTATTATTCGTTACTTCCTTTCGAAAAATCATATATTTAAATTGTGAAAAAAATCCTTTAAATATTTTAACCAGTTCGCATATATGTACATACTAAGAACTGTCTGCTTACACGATGGCAGGTCACATTTGGCTTCATTTCGTTACGTGACGATATGGTTTTAAACGTTTCAAAAAATTAAATCTATATAAACAAATTTTTGAAAAATTTGATGAAGCTCGAACAGGTTAAAATGCCTCCCTCAGTACCTAATTTCGTTATGTGACGATTTTATTTTAAACGTTGCGAAAATTTAGATAATAAAATTGTAATAAAAAAGTCGGTTTAAATTTTGAAGAAGTTCGAATAGGCTAAAAATGTGTCTATACAAGATGACTAAAAGTTATACATAAGTAAAAATTTGTCTCAATACCTAATTTCGTTACGTGACAATTTTGTTTTAAAGGTTTCGAAAAATCAGGTTATAAAATTGTAGTAAAAAGTCAATTTAAATTTTGAAAAAGTTCGAATAGGCTAAAAATGCGTCTATACAAGATGACTAAAAGTTATACGTAAGTAAAAATTTTCCTCAATACCTCATTTCGTTACGTGAAAATTTTGTTTTAAAGGTTTCGAAAATTCAGGTGATAAAATTGTAATAAAAAAGTCGGTTTAAATTTTGAAGAAGTTCGAATAGGCCAAAAATGCGTCTATACAAGATGACTAAAAGTTATATGTAAGTAAAAATTTGCCTCAAAACCTCATTTCGTTACGTGAAAATTTTGTTTTAAAGGTTTCGAAAATTCAGATAATAAAATTGTAATAAAAAAGTCGTTTTAAATTTTGAAGAAGTTCGAATAGGCTAAAAATGCGTCTATACAAGATGACTAAAAGTCATACGTAGCAAAAATTTGCCTCAATACCTTATTTCGTTACGTGATAATTTTTTTTAAAGGTTTCGAAAACCAAATAATAAAACTCGGATAAAAAATCAGTTAATATTTAGAAGAATTTCAAGTAAAACTAAAATGCGTCTTTCCAGAATGACTGAAATTTATACGTTAATAATAATTTGTCTCGATATCTCATTTCATTGCGTGACGATTTTATTTCAAACGATTCGAAGAAAATTCAAATAAAAATACAATAATCAGTTAAAATTTTAAAGAAGTCTGAATAGGGTAAAGACTAGGATATACAAGATGACTGAAAGTTATACGTAACAAAAATTTTCCTTCAAACCTCTTTTCGTTACATAACGATTTTTTTAAACGTTTCGAAAATTAAAGTAATAAATTTGTAAAAAATGAAAGTTAAAAATTTGAAGAAGTTCCAATAGGCTAAAAATGCCTCGTACACAATGATAAAAAGTTTTACGTAGCTAAAGTTTTGCCTCACTTCGTTACGTGACTATTTTTGTAAACGTTTAGATAACTTAAATATTAAAATTGTATTCAAAAAAATAGTTTAAGATTTGACGAAATTCGAAAGGCTAAAAATGTCCCAGTACATGTCTAAAATTTATACGTAAATAAAATTTTCCGGGATACTTAATTTCGTTACGTGAAGCATTTTTATACCCTGTACCGTATGGCCAAGGGTATATTAAGTTTGTGCAAGCCGAAAATGTATGTAACATATAGAAGGAGACGTCGGAGACACCCCAAAGTTACCTAAATATGATCAGGGTGAATAAAGAAGTCGATATACCCATGTCCGTCTGTCCGTCCGTCTGTCCGTGTGAACGCCTAGATCTCAGAGATGGTAAGAGCTAGAGTTACCAAACTTCACATTAGATCCCATATTATTCCATAGGAGGCAAGTTTATTTAATTTTTTTGATATCGGGGATAAATTATATAGCTCCCATGGGGGTGTTTGAGACGACCTCGACAAAAAAAGCGTTTTAGATGAATATTTCCTTTGTTTATGATGATATCATAACCAAATTTGGTATTCGAAAGTTTTTTATAGTTCCCAATCACTGTACCAAATTTGATCAAAATCGGTTGACTATATCTATAGCTCCCATATGTCCGATCTTCCAAAAAATCGATTTTTTAACAAAATTTGTTGTGTTTCGTTTGTTTGTTAAGATATTAGGACCAAATTTGACATTCGTGAGTATTTTATAGTTCCTAAGCACTGTACTAAATTTAATCCAAATCGTTTGACTATATCATATAGCTCCCATAGGACCAATCGGTCCAAAAACACGTTTTTTATACAAAATTCGATGTGATTTGTTTGTTTGTAAAGATATTTGAAATAAATTTGGCATTCAGATATTTTTTAAGGTATTTAAGCATTGTGTCAAATTTTATTGAAATCGGTTGACTATATCATATAGCTCCCATAGGAACGATCGGTTAAAAAAAATTTTGCTTAAAAATTCTTCTTGTTTTTGGTTTTTTGTAAAGAAATCGGACTTTATTACAAGCTAGTGGTACAGGGTATCCTAAAGTCGTCCGCGCCCGACTTTACGTCCGCCATTTTTTTTAATGTTTTGAAAAAAAAAGTCACTTAAAAATTTGTAGAAATTCGAATGGGCTTTAAAAATCTGCATGGTGTACGGAGAGTTTCATATAACTTAAAATTTTTCCCGATACCGCATTTCGTTACGTGACGATATTTTTAACATTTCCTTATATCGTTCCTAGAATTCATTGCTTTAAATTTAACTACAAATCATTTGAGTTTTAAAGACATGATTTGTTAAAGAAAACTCTTCCCAATTATCGATCATTTTATAAAAAATCGAAATGTTGCAAAGTACAAATTCTCTTATGAGCAAAAATTATATAAAATAATGGATTAAATCTTTAAAGCGTAATTTTACTAGAAATAATTTGAGTTTTTGAGAAAAAACTTCTTTGAGCAACCTCTACCCTACTTAACAATTATTGATATTTTGTTATATAATCGAAATGTTGCGAAAAATAAGTTCTTTTAAATGCAAAAACCAATTTTACGTAAAATACAAATTTTCCTTGTTACCTCATTTCGTTACGTGATGATTTTTCAGCATTTCAAAATTTCGTTCCAAGAATTCATAGCTTTTAATGTTACTTGAAATAATTTGAGCTATTGTGATATGATTTGTTAAAGAAATTTCTACCCAATTTATCAATTATCGATAATTCGGTAAATAATCGAACATATTCTCTCTAATTTCCCAAAATCAACCAAAACAAAGGATTAAATCCTGAAAGTATTCCGCTTCCAATATTTTCACCCATACACAAATGTATAATACATAAGCCAGTCTGTGTGTGTGTGTGTGAGCGGGAGCGCGCATTATATTCATTGCTCTTATTTATTTAGACTAAAATGAATGAGAATTGTTGCGACGCGCCGTCTTTTGTTTAGTTTAAATTTATGTCTGCCGTCTCAACGATTTATATAATTAAATATAAGTAGTGCTACCCCGCTCGCACTTACTTATTTGTCGTCTAAATGGGAAATGCGATAAGTTATGCTGTGTGTACCAAGTGAGCGGGAAATGGGAAATGGGAAATGTCTTCAGGCATAAATTATGCATTATTTTCCACTTAAATACGCCTGCCAGCTAAATGCAAGAGAGAGCGCGCGCGGTTAGGCAGCGGGAGAGCGGGAGAGCGGCAGAGAGCGCTTATATGCCAAAATTTTCTCTCAGTATTGACTTGAGCATTGAGCTCAAGTGATTGAGTGATTGAGCGCTGCTTTAAGCCGTTTACTAAAGACAGTGGCGGACAGAGCAGGTGTTGGGAATTATTTTGATTTAATTTACAAGAATTTTAAAGTTGTATTTAATTTCCTGACTCTGAAGATCCTCCGTTGCCCGATCCATCGCAAAGGCGGGTGTCCCTATTGGCGTTGACCTTTCTGTGATCTCCGCTTGAATACCTTTTTGGAAGAAGTCACCATCTTATCGGTCCAAAGATACGCCGGGAGGATTATTCTTTATAAAGCACCGACTTATCGGATGATGATAATGTCCATGCTTCAGCGCCGTAGAGAAGCATGGGTATGATGAGGGTTTTGTAAAGGGTTATTTTCGTGTGTCAAGAGAGGGTTTTACTCTTGAATTCCTTACTTAGCCCAAAGTAACATCGGCTAGCAAGATCGTACGTACGTATCAACGTATTTCCATGCTGACGTCATTTTTTGTGCCGTTAATACAGGTTCCCAAGTACACAAAGTTGTAATGCCATAATTACTTCCAAATCCTGACCTCCCAGAACAAAGTCGCACCATTTTATGTAACTGGACACTCGGGAGTGGATGGTAACACGATCGCTGACGATCCAGTACGACAGGGTGCCTCCACCCTGACTGCATCTCCTACGCCGTTTAGAGGTATTGGTTGGTCGACATAAATAAATGGGCTGCAGGAGAACATAGGAGATACTGGTTCTCCTTAGCGGCGCTCCGTCAAGCAAAAGTGCTTGTCAAACCTCTGGATGTGATCAAGAGAAAAGGTCTTAGCAGAGCGGTCTTAAAACTCCTGGTAGCATACCTATCTGGACACCACACTGTTACATACCATCTACAGAAAATTGGCCTATCGGACTCTTCAGAGTGCGTACTCAGTCTCGAAGCCGATGAAACCACCAGACATATTCTCTGTGACTACCCAGCGTTGGTATGGGACAGAGCCTTTCACATGGGAAAGGAACGGATTAGTCCCTTCCATCTTACGTCAATATCAACAAAAGCCCTACTGCTATTTATGCGGAAACCGAAAAGTGTTTTGCCGTAATTTATGGGTATGTTACAAAAGATCTTACGGGGGATAAAAAAATAACCCCTTTACTAACTACGCCACTGGCTAGATCAATATGCAGCATTTCATATTATTTCCCCTGTTGCTCTCGTAGTTTTGAATGCGTAATCAAAAGTGCTCCCAGGCATTCAATTGCATTGTAGTATCTACAGATTGTAGATTAAATGTTTCTGATTGAAAATTTATTAGTTATTTGAATAAATGATTAGAGCCAAAACGCAGCAGACGAGCAAGTTAAGACCAACAGCTGACCAGCAGCAAAACTTTTAATCAGACGCTTTTGGAGCGAAATTGAGTTGGAATTGGAGTCGAGTTGGAAACAGCAGCTGTCAACAAGCGAAATTTCTAAATGAAATACACACACACACACTCGCACAGATTTCCACATGTTGCAAGCTCAAGGAAAATTCAAGGAAACTCATTGAATGACTAGCAGCTTTCATTTGAGTTGGGGTAAGGATAAGACTGAAAGGAGTAGAATCCAACTGGAGGCATCCTTCAGACTTTGTGGCACAGACTTTGTTGTTGGCCTTCTGCCGGTATGTGGCACATTTATGAAGAAGAGTTTTCTTAATAACCGGTTTTCATTGGAATTTTCATCTCTCTGTTCTTTCTGATTCTTGACGTTTTTCGGAAAATTGGGGTATTACCCAGAAAATGCAGCACGTGATTGATTGAAGTGAATTGTCAACGTTTTGTGCTTTTAATAGCTTTGCATACAAATATTGACGAAAAAATGGAAAATTTGTTAAAAGAAAAAGGTTTATTTATAGAACTTTTAGGAACCTGAAAGTAGTATTTCATATGATAAACAAATACTTTTTTATTTTAAATAACGTAAAATATTGACTTGAGTAATATAAAGAATTTAATATTAAAGCAATGGGAAAACTTTTAGTCAAGCTGTTTTTAGGAAAACTTTTTGTTTTTCATATAGAAAGAAATTATTTTTTGTGCATATATGAGTTCTCCTTGACCAAAGCACAAAATATTTGGGGGTGCCCCATGAAAAAATGTTATGTCGATTTTTGTGTCATTACGCGATTTCGATTCTATTTACATTCAATAAATTACAAATAAAAAATTTAAATTTACGCAGCTCTTAACGTAACCAAGCAAGAGCATTGAGATACTACTACAAATTTTAGGTTTTTATAATTTATAATGTTGCACAATTCTTCTCAACTTCGATAATGATTCAAATTTAGCAAAAATTCGGGTCACATCTTTTTATAGCAAACAAAAAATTACTTTATTATTAACCCTCTCTGACCAAAATTAAAATGTGATGATTTAAAAGATAAAGCGACAAATAGTTACAGAAAAGAATTTCAAGGTCCTATGCATCCTAGTTTAGCCACACCGAAATGATTCTTGTAGGACTTTAGAAGAATCCTGACCAAGAACTAAACAACTTTTGTTCACAAATATTGATTTCATTTATTAATTCAACTCTTTTAAAGTAGTAGGTAGGTAGAAGTGGTTGCCATTCCCACACCTATGAAAGGCCCGTTGTGATGCCACATGAGTCAGTCCTCTACTCTCCTGAATCCTCTTTGAACCTACATGTCGATTTAATAAACGAATTAGTCTTATTTTTTCTGATTTCTGCAATTTTAGTTATATTCCCAAAAGTTTAGGAAGCCAGTGCATTCAGTCTCCTCCTGCATAGTGCATTGCATCCACACAGGAGGTGCTCCACTGTTTCCTCCTTTTCTGCCTCCTGACAGCTTCTACAGTAGTCAAAATGCGGCACGCCCAATCAATTGGCGTGTCTACCAATAAGACAATGCCCCGTAAGAGCCCCTATCGTGGCGCTCACGTCTAGTCCTGGTACTAGGTACTGGTTTGCTCCCATCTATTGTTTGCATTATTAATGATACTTCTATCTATTAACAAAATACACGTTGGCCACCTTGCAATTGCCCACGATATCTTGGTGACCTGGTGCTTTTAAAGCAGACTGACTTTCAAAACAGAATTTTTCTTTCGGTTAATACACGATTCTTCATTATGAGAATGAATTATGAGAATACTTTCCATTATAGCTATGACTTCTGCTTGGAAAGCACTACAATAATCTGGTAAGCGGAAGGATTCGTTAATGCCCAATGATTCCGAATAGACACCCCCTCCCACTTGATCATTGAGTTTAGATCCGTCCGTAAAAATGGTAATCTTGCTATTGCAGTCTGGTATACCATTGTCCCAATTTTCACGAGATGGGAAACTTACACTGAACAATTTGTCTAAGAATAACTCCATTGAGTGTAGATTAAAGGTAGGTAGGTAAGTAGGCAATTTGGAAATTGGCGTAGAATAGTCGAGTGTCCTAGAGCTTGCGGCTAGATCTGAAGACTCTAAGCCCCAGCCGATTTGACTGCTTTTTGCTTACTGTATAGGTCTATTGGTAATAGATGCAGCATTGTGTTTAATGCTGCTGGGGGTCGTTCTAAGTGCGCCGCTGAAATATAATTAATAACGATAATATTATTAATTAATTTTTACGATGTCAAAAAACAAAACAAATTTTTTGGAGCACGATGTATTAACTAAAAAGGGAAGTATAACCAAATATTAAAAACAAATACATGCATTACATTATATGTATATAGAAATGCACAACATAAAGCAGCCTAATAAATAAAAACAATAAACAATGCAAATTAATTCGATATAGCTGAGTTTTTGGCATTTGAAGCCAGAAAGAGTTACAGCATTTGGATTTATAATGTGATCATACAATATAACAATCAGCAAATTTCGTAAACACAAGAAGAATGGCTAAATTAATTAGGCTTTTATCGATCTGAAATGTCTAATAATAATTGATTTTTTTTTTTAATTTAAACGTCAAAATAACGTTAAAAAAAGTTATATGTGTCATATTTAAGTCTGCTGCGCTATTACCATGCATTAATTGCAGCAGCATTTATTCAAACCCGATGATTGGCTTTGCCATCATTTTATCGATTTGCATTTTGCACATCGATATTGAAATTTATCACCTGTTGCGATGCGCAAACGAATTAATCAACACTTTATTTACATAGATTTCTGCATTAGCAACACTTGGAATGATGCAGTTGCAGCGCAGTCGCTGCCGTCTTAAGACATAGCAAAGAAGAGAATCAAAAATAGTCAATCACGCGACGGTGTCGGTCGCGCGCTGCGGTTGTTATTTAAAAATTAGTATATTTACGCATCAACAAAAATGTTTTTATTATGTAAAGTCAGTTAGTGTAGTAATAAGCAATAATTGGAGATCATTGGTAAATAATTTAAGTAAAATTAGCAAAGATGCGCGCGTAAATGTATGAAAAATTTTTTTTTTGTTTTTTATGTGCAATAAGAGCTATACATATACATATTTATGTATGTAAGTGCAAGCGCATACATTGCAAGGGTGTGAAAAAGCTCGCGCGAATTTTGTTGTTGTTTGTTTCTTTAAGTTATTAGAGCAGGCGCATGCTGTGCATAAGTGTGATAAGGTGCGCACGCAGTTGCATGCAAGTTTTTTTGTTTTTTTTTGGGTGCAATTAAAGTTATACAACAAAGCTATATAGTGCGTGGGTTTGAAAAGACCACACGAAATTTCTTTTTGTTGTTATTTTTTTATGTGCATTTTAAGTCATTAGAGCAAGTGAGCATGAAAAGATGCGCGCGCTGATAAGTGCAAGGGTTCGTTGTTGTTGTTTTTTGATGTGCATAAAGTTAAAAGTGCATGCATGTGTGTGTGTAAAGTAATATAATAAACTAAGGAGATTTGTAGTATGTCAATGTTAGTGTAAACTGCGCGGCGTTTGTTTAGTTATCGTATTTGTAAATAAAATTATCGCGTAAATAATAATAAAAAATATGCCGAAACGATCGTTATAAAACTTAATAAATAAAAAAATCAATATAAAATATAAAAAATATCAATATAAATAATGGCGAAATCAGGTAAGTCAGTGTGCTTTTCAAAATATACATATATACTTTGAATCGGCGTTAGCGTTGCAAAATAGCCGATTTGATATAGGTTACAATTTTTATTGTGTATGTTATTTATTTTACTTTTATGAGCTGAGAGATTTTTCCTCTAAAAGATTTTTCTGTAAGAAAAGATAAACTAAATAGTGAACTGAGTCAAAAATGAGTGATCGGCGTAGGGTAGCAAATACGCTTTGAAACATTTTTTTGTTGTTTAAAAGTGAGTTAAAATTATAAGTAAATTAATTTAATTCAATACGATATATAATACACATTTCCACAATGAAATGCAGCTCTTTTAATGTTTCGGATTCCCCCTTCGTTATATTTATCTTTAAAATATGCCAGAGATTCTCAATCGGACTTAAGTCCGGACTATTTTCTGACCAGTCCAATGTTGGTATGCGCACCTTCTTCAAATAACTAATTACCTAAAAAAAAAAAAATCGTGCAAATGTAAATGCTTATTAATAAAATGCACAATAGTTACACCATTTAAAATAAATATGACTTACCGATTTTGCACGATGTCAACGGAGCAGAATCGTCCTGAAAAATGAAATCATCGGAATACGAAAGGTGCTCCTCAATTGAAAAAAAAAATTTCGTTGATACTTTTCTGCGTTTACAATTCCACCAATGAGGGCCACATCACCAACTGCATAGTAGGGAAAAAAAACCCAGACCACAGTTCGTCTTAGACACTCGTTTTTAAGCCGCTCTCCGACTTAACGGCGTACATATCCCATCTGAACCAAAAAGGTTTATTTTGGATTCATCAGAAAACATGACATTTCTCCAATCATTTCAGTGTCCAAGACTCTTGGGTTTTAGCCCATTGTAGCCTTTTTTGACGGCATTTTTAAGATTAAGACCGGTTTTTTTGTTGGCCGGCGAGCATTGAGTCTTTCTTCCACGAGGCGTCTTCGCAGAGCTCCTTGTGGTAATTTTGACTCCTCCAGTCTGGACAAATTCGGTCCTTATGTCTCCAGCGGCTTTGGACCGATTTGTAACCGATTTTCCATGCTTAAACGCTTCAACATCCGGCTTTCCTTGTTGGTCGTCTTCTTCTTCCTCCCTGTGCCAGGGTTCCTCTTCAGGCTGTCGGATTTGTCATAATTCTTGGCGGAATCTTCAAGATTAATTCGAGGCTGATGAGCCGATACTTAAATCTTTTTATATGAGTTGGTGTTGTAATTTCAAATTTCGAAGTTTACCTTTTTTTTTAATTTATTACAATTTTGTGAAAAGACTTATTTGCAAAATTGCTCTTATCTTCCATTATTTCATATATGTAAATAAGACAGCATATACAGGGGTTTCCAAAGGTGTTAGCTGTATCCGACTATAATGTACGCCGGAAAAAAGCATCTGGACACTTTTTAAAATTAACAAAATTGATCATAAACGTTTGAAACTATTAAAATGTGAAAAATTTTGTTCTAAGGATTTTTGGGAAAAACAATTCAATATATTACTGCAATTGTAACAGATAATATGTTGGTATATATAGAATGAGATTCGAGACATTCTGTTGACAAGTTTTTCAAGAACTGTTGGTCCCAACTGCTCCAACTTCTTCTATAATACAATCCAATTAAAATCTTCGAACATAAGTCAAGTTAATCCCAAAGAAATTCGATTGGACTTAGATCATGGAGTTGGGTACTTTTTCTCTCGTCAAAATTTCTTTAGTTTTAGCTTTTATCTTTAGCTTTCAACACTTTTGCGATGATTCGAGGAATTCTGTTGACAAATTTTTCAAAAACTTATGGTTCCAGCTGCTCCCACGAAATGCAATCCAGAGAATTTCTCTCGAAGACAGACATTGTTTCCTGACTTGACGATGAAGTTTACTCAAAGAAGTTCGATTGGACTCAGATCAGGTGTAGGGCCGGACACTCCATGATTTTCGACGTACTATCGTTTTGTTTATTTTGCAGAGCTTGATGTTTATTTTGGATCATTGTTTTGCTGCATTACGAATCTTTGGCTGATAAATTTGTTCTCCTCATGCACAACTTGGTGAATGAGAATTTGGTGATACCCTTTTGCGTCTAAAATTCTATCTATTCTGTGTAGCAGGGAAATTCCATTGAATGAGAAAGCTTCCCAGACCATAGTAGAGTCCCCCCATGTTTAACGGTTGGAGTAATGCAGTGCGGCATGGATTATTCACACATACGATCTTCTTTTATTACCAAAATTTCGACCCATCCATCCATAGCACCTTTGTAAACTCTTCTGCACTCCAATTTTTATGTTGTCCACTGTAACCATTTTGTCTTGTTGTCTTTCCTTCTTCTTCTTATGTCCTGTTACTACAAGTGAAGCATAGGTCACCGCTCGGGGATCATCACCTTGACGTGGTGAGGGGGTTAGTAGCTTCAATGCCTCTAAGAGCAACGCCGGCGGTAGGTCTTCGAGGAGCAGTGAAGCGAGGAGCGATCCCTAATGTAGCGTCTGAACTTAGAATGAGCGGCTGCAATAGACGTCTGTTTTTCAGGTTAGGGGTGGCCTTTTTAAAAGGGACCTGTCGCTGCGAGCAGAGTTGTCAAGGCTCACTTTGAGCTTATAACTTACTGTCAGAAACCTGCTCTCTCACATATTTCTTTATAAACATGAGAGTAATCCCGAGGAATATTCATTCTTCAAGTGGTACCTGTGTTCCTGCGGCTAGTCTAGACAGATTTGGATGTGCAAACCCCATGTTTTGGAAATAACAGTTATATTTTTGTTCGCAACTCGACCGTAGAAATTCACATCTCGAAGTCCTCTTTTGACAGTACAACGGAATTCAATATGCTTATTCGATATATTTTAAAATACGCTTGAAGCACTCTTCGAGTTCGCTAACCAATTCCGTATAACCTCTCAAGTGTCCGGAAACTTTTGTCCGGCAGTGTATTTAAAACAAAAACCAATGCGCCATTTTGAAATACTTCGACACATTGTTGAATGCTATAATTCCTTCCTCAGCGAGCATCATTTATCCAGCTGTTGGAGTATTGTAAAATACAAATGTCAAAAAATGACAGCGTTGCCACTTTACATAATCAGTGTTAACAGCTGTCAAAGTTGAAAGCTACAGGAATGCTTTTTTTTGGGAAAAAAAGACGGATGACCATCAGTCGAGTCACGTTTACCAAAATTGTGAGCAATATGTCGGGTAGTGTAAACGCGCTATAGATTTGAGTCCTGCAGTCCGACGGACTCGATTCCCCATGGACTGCGAGTTGAGTTGAAAATTAAATACCAATTTTTGGCCAGTCGAAGGGCCAGCTGCTGGTGCTGCTGCTGGCTTGTTGTTCGTTGTTGTTGCTGCTGTTGCAACATTTCAAATAACATTTCAACTTTTGGATGTACAAGGAGGATATGTACATCCTGGGAAAGAGCAGACCGAAGCAGACAATGCGCCGCAACGGCATTTATTTATTTGTATTTGTGCGCGCAGCTCAATTACGTTTAACGCTTTTGACGTTTTACAACACGGCTGCACACACACACACACACATACTCCTGGTTGCTGCTGATTGCAGAGTACTGCCAAAAAATAGAATCAACAACGTCGAAAAAAAAAGTAGAAAAAGGAGAGCAGAGAAACAGAGAAAGAGCTGGAACGAAATTGTTGGAATTTTAACCTTGTTTCTGGTGTATTCGGTTGCGCTTAATTGGTTCTGTCAGCGGCAGTCAGGACAACGCCGGCGTCGCTGCCAGCGTCAACAGATTAAAAAAGTTGTGCTAAAATAACATTAGCAGAGAGAGAGAGCGCCGCCATGCTCCGGCCATGGCGACGACCATGCCAGCCATGTTGGCTACATTGTAGTGCCAGTGCCAGGAATTTAAAGTATGTGCGCTCCTATTTTGTTTTTTTTTTGGTTGAAGTAGCAGAGACGAGCGGCAAAAGGATATCACAGTAGCTGGGCCACGCCCGTGCAACTCGCTTTGGCAAACAATTTGCTTAGTTATTGATATGAGCAGCAGCAGCAGCAGGAGCAAAGTATCCACAAGACCAAATGACCGCCCTTTCTTTGCGCCACACACGAATGACTTGGTCGAAAGGATGACTCCTGGTGCTCCTCTGTTTGTTCGCTTGCGCGCCACTTCATTTCCGGCTTCCGTTTGTAATAATGAGAGTTTGCAGTAATCTCGCGAAATGTACAATCAAAGAGACGTCCTGTCGTTGCGCCCTTTCGTCCTCTCCCTCACAGTGTATGGCACGTGGACAATGTGGCAAGCATTCGATTTTGTTGAAATTTTAGTTTACTTTTTTTTTATGCTTTGCCCCATTTTTATTTTATTTTTCTTATTATATTGTACAGTTTGGCATTCGCTCATAGCAACTGTGTCGAGTCCTTGCTGAGGCCTTAAGTGCGCTCAAACGTATCAAAAAGAGTCACGTACAGTTTGAAACGTCTTTGGCTGCGGCGCTTTACAGAGTTTTGCAGTCAATTGCTTATGAAATTAATAGGATGTGTCAGTGTTAGTATTGACCGGAAGTAATACAATTGATAAGGATTATGTATTGTATGTTGTGTAGTATGAGTGAGCTGCTGCTGCTACTGCGTATGTGTGTGTGTGTATGTATGTCTGCGTCGGTTAACTTGTGCGTGCACAGGTTACACAAAATGGCCACCATCATTACTCCTTGTTGTGATTGTGCAAATGGGCGTATGAGTGTTATTGACGATTGCAGTGCCCATCTTGTACATATATGCATGTTATATATACATATATACATAATATATATATATATATGTATGTAGTTGTATGTGTAGTCAATTGGTCTGGCAAACACACTTAACAACATGCATGTGCACTGAAAAAAATAACTTGTGACGGTTTTAAAATGTGGTGGCAAGTTTTTGGTAGCTCTTGAAATCTCTTGGAAATGGTTTGTTTTTGATCGCAAAAGTAGGTCCAAATTCTTAATACTATCAAATATGACAATTTAATTAGCACTTAATTTCAACACTGTTTCACAAGTATTTTGTACAAAGTTGATCTTTGAAGGCTCAATTCAATTCCAGACTCAGTCGAATCAGCTCAATTTCACAAAATTTATCCAATTTTTGTATCTGATTAAAAGTCTTAAAGTAAAGTGTTTTTTGGCCATATATCTGATTGATAAGCGGTAAAAATAAGTTTATAAAACCTTTATCGGGTAAGAGTGAAGAAAAAAGTTCTGATCTGAAATAATTAGACACCACGCTGAGGATCTTTTTACTTGAATATATATTTGATCATAAAGATATGACACAATTTCCCCATTTTCAAGAAGTATAAAACCAACTGCTGAATATATTTATTATTATTTAGACGAATAACGACTTTGTTAATGGATTTATCTGTTATTCTATAGTTCTAAAGGCTTACTTAAAATTGACTATACGCTTTGATAGGCCCAAACTAAATATTCACAAAAATATATTCCAATTTTTTTCGTCTCTAAAATAGAGAATATTTATTTTTTTTAAACTAACTAAATTTACAAAAATATCGTCACGTAACGAACGAAGAATTGGAATACTGGTTCAACTTTTGTACATACATATATATAAAAATGGACCAATTTTGATGACATTCTTTTGATTCTTCAAATCCTCTTAATAGATTAAAAAAAGTTAAGATCCGGTATGGTAACCCTCGATGAGGTGTCCACCTTGGCATTCTGATAGGTGCCTCCCTGGCAACCATTTCAAAATAAGAAAATAGGCAATTAATAAAAATAAGACTGAAACTCTGAGCAATTAACAAAATTTCAAAAACCTTTTAATCTGTCTTGACAAAAAAGTTTTAACAAAAAAATTTATAAAAATTAATTTGGAAGTACAAAACCAAATCTTTAACTATAAGCATAAATATAAAAAATTTATATCCCTATGCTGAAAAATTTTCATATTTTAGAACAAATTTTTTTAATTTGTAATTTTTTTAGTATTTAAAAAAAATTTTTTTTTTCAAAATATATAATGTAGAAAAATTAGGGAAATTTTTTTTTTATTTTTTTATAAAATTAAAGCCACAATTGGTTCTTTTTTTTACGTTTTAATTTTTAACTTTTTTAATTTTTTATATTTTTTTATACGAAGTTCTCAATTTTTTTAAACTAAGCTAAATGGATAAAAACAAAAATATTGTCCCAAAATGCTAAACATTTTTAATTTTGATATTTAAAAATTTATATAATTTAAAAAAAAATTGTTTTTTATATTTTTATAAAATTAAAGCCACAATTGGTTCTTTTTTTTATGTTTTAATTTTTAACTTTTCCAATTTTTAATATTTTTTTATAAAAAGTTCTCAATTTTTTTAAACTAAGCTAAATAGATAAAAACAAAAATATTGTCCTAAAATATTAAACATATTTCAATTGGATTTTTGAAAATTTATATAATTAAAAAAAGAGAAAACTTTTGTTAAAATTAAAAAAAACTTTCTTTTCAAATTATTAAAAAAAATCAAAAAGATTAGAATAAATTCTTAAGTTTATTTTTGAAAATTGGAAATGGAAATCGGCTGCAATCTACTTTAGGATACTTACACAATTATAATTTGGTCCGTGAAGTAAAAGTGTATTTTTTGTCGGTTTCAGAATGCCGTTGCAGAATTACCATTTTTTTTTTATTTAAGCCCAAAAATTTTGAAAAAATTAATTCTTTAAATTAAAATCTTCCAATTTAATTTAACCGGGAACTAAAATAAATGTTGGGTTTTATTTCTAGAGATATTCAAAATATTTTCGAGTCCAAAAAATATTTAAACTTAATTTTTAAGACACAAAAGTAATTATTTGGCACAGAATATGATCTTGAAATAAAATTTTATAACTTTAGCTAGAACAGGAACTACAATAATTTCGAATTCTCAATAATCTGGAAATGAGATTTTTGTTTCGCATTTTAAGAACAATTTGTTTTCATTTCTATTGTGGAAGGCATAAAACTCTTTAAAAACAATTTTTTAAGAATTAAATCTTATTTTCGAATTGTAACAATGAAAAACTTCAAGAAACAAGATTTTCGTAAAATATTTTTAAGCCTTTCTTAAATTGAAATAATTTAGGATTTTGTTTTTCCTATTTTTAGATAAAGAAATCTTTTACCTGTACGCAAACTTTTTCCAAAATTGGCGTGAGTTTAAGTCACAAAGAAACTTCATTTTTTTTATATATGCATTAAACTCAAAATTGTTAATGTTTAATTTATTTCTATATGCGAAGGAGTTTCTTTCTCTATGCTACAGAAGCGGCGGAGTCCACTATCCACTAGGCCAATTTTGTTTAGGTGGCTGTGGAGCCTACAATGTCACGTCAGAAGGCCCGCCTTGATTCTCACGCTGTTCTTCCCGTGCGTTATCATGACTTTGAACCTCTTACGGTTGTATTTGGAGAGGAGGGTTTTAGACTGTCTTAGCCCTGGTATCTGCGTCGTTTTTAATTCTCCTTTATTCTTAGTTGGTCCCTTACCACGTGGTTACCAATCCCACAATGTGGTTCAGGACCGATTTGCGGTGTTGCTGCACCGGTTCTTGCAAGTTTGTCTACTAGTTCATTTCCAGGAATATTGTTGTGTCCTGAACCATCTAATCGTGAGCTTATTCCTGGATCCTAAACTATCCAGTGATGTTCTCACTTCTTTAAACAGCCTTGATGTAATCTTGGCTTTCCTTATTGCTTTTGCTGCTGCTTGACTATCAGACAGGATGGAAATATCCTTTTCATGGTAGTTCTTCTACAGATTGAATTCTGCACATCTCAGATGGGAAAATGCTGGTGTGTCTGCCTAGAGGTTCATTATATTTGGTCCTGAGTCCTACTACCCCCAGGCCACTTCCTTGATCAGTAAGTGATCCGTCTGTGTACCACTTTATTGTATGTGGTTTCATAGGGTGAACTGCCGCAAGAGAGGTCCAAGCCTCTTTTGTGCTGAGCTTGGTATCAAAAATTTGATTGAACCTGTACTCAGCAAGCATCTCATCCGTTAGCTGCAGAAGCATAAGCATATCCTTTGCTAGACCTGCAGCATCTTTCTTGGTGAGGCTAAGGTCGGTTTGATCTCCATTAAAATTTCTAAGGCAGCAGTAGGACAAACGCGCATAGCTCTTGTCATACATATGCAGGCCATTCTTTGCAGTTTCTGCATTTTTTCGCTGATCGTGCTAAGGCACTCTCTACTACCCCAGGCTATGGTCCCATACGTTAGCATGGGTCTAACAACCATAAGGTATATCCATCTTAATATTCGTGGCGATGTGCCCCACGACTTCACGGCAATACTTCTACACGTAAATAGAGCCTTTGAGCACTTATTTATCGTGTTATCTACATGAGTCTTGAAGTTAAGCTTGGAGTCAAAGGTCACTCCATGATTCTTGACTTCTTTGCTCGTTCCTATACTGCATCCCGATAGTGCTATACATTTCATTCTTCCAAGTTTATATCTCCTTGTGAAGGGTATAATGACAGTCTTTGCAGGGTTGAGTTTCAGGCCTGCCTTTTTACACCAGTCATTAGTTTGTTTGAGACCTAGCTGGACATTGTCACAGAGTGTTTCTTCATACTTGCCTCTAGCTATGATGACGATGTTATTGTTTAGTTTTAATTAATTTTGAAAAATATTTTTGTGTATAAATTGTGTTAAAAAAAAAACAGATCTGTAAGTTTACAACACACTTGCTAATTAATAATTAAATCATCAAGTGCCCAAATTGGAATTCGTTTAGTATTAAAAAATAACTTGCGTCTATAAAGTTAAAAATATTTTGAAAATGAAATTAAGTTTAATAATTTCAATTTTATATCTATGAAAAAAATGCAACTCAAAAACTATCCAACTTTTTCGCACAGTGTATTTAACTTTTGTCAAACTATTTATGTATATATAAATATATCGCACTCCCACACAAATAAAATAACTCACACTCTCGCACACACACACACACACACACACACACGCTGGTCACACTTACACATACATTGTTGCAAACGCTTCGACATAATTATTAATTTACAATTTTCATTATGCGTCAATGTGGAAAACGGCAGCCATTGTTTCGCGCGCTGTTGTTTTTATTTAAATAATTTAATTGCTTTTCGATTTGTTTACAAGTTGAAATGCAAATTTTGCATTACGGCCGGAGGGCAGTAAATTTACTGCGATTTAAACCGGTAATCCTTGCGGCACAAATGACCATTATGCTGCTGCCTACGATGCGTATACGTAATGTGTTGTTCTTGTTGTTGCTGCGTATGCGTTATGTTGTGTATGTGAGTAGTTGGTGTGCGTGTGTGTGTGTGTGAGTCAGTGTTTGCCTTATGCACACATTGAACGTGAGAGAGTGTGTGTACGGCGTAATAAAATTAACAACTGCATATAAATAAATAAATAATATTGTAGCATACTTTTGTGTGCAACAGACTGACTCTCAGTCTCGCTTTGTCTCTCACTCTCGCTCACCCTCTCCCTTTCCGACTTGTTGGCCTTTAAAGCCGCTTGCATATATGGCCAAAATGTATGCTTTATTTATAGACAAATATATGGCAATATATTTGGAATTGCAATTTAATGGCAAAATTTACAAACTCTTTGGCATTAAGTGTTGAGCAACTCTTGTAAGAAATAAAAGTTCTGCTTATTGTCCAAGCACTTATCAAGATCTTTGTGACTTGTTCTGACTCTGCTCTCTCTCGTATCTGTATCTCTAACTTTTCTCTAGCTCTATCACTCAACAATATTTACATTTCCAATTTCCCCAATCAAATTGAACTGATGCCAATGGCAACTTACATAACAACATTATCTTAGCAAAGCAGCGTAGCCAATTCAATTTGTTGCCAGCTCTTTCTAAATCAATGCTCTCTTGCCCTTTGTACAGTGGCGAGCAAAAGTCTTTGGACGTTAAAAACAATTGGATTTCCTGGCGAGTATGATCAAAGTGTTAGTCGATAAATGGTTTATGCTTTTAATAAACTAGAGGAGCCGCATACCTACAAGAGCAGTCCTAGGAGAAAAATATGGGTACATATTAAAGCAACCAAACATAAAAATCTTTGTTACTTAAATTTGCTTTGGGATACAATTTTTGAATTCTGAAAGCTTCGAATTTAGGATAATCTTTTTTTTTTACCGTATGGAATAATTAAATATAATAATTTCTATATGAAGATTAAAGAATTTTTTACCTAGGATTATTTTATAAAAAGGTTAACTCGCCATCTACTGATTTATGTCTTATGTTTTCTTTTTCATCTCAAAACCTTGTTCATTAAAGGCGCATATCGAGTTTCAAATACTTTATTTTACTTAACAAGCTACTTTTTGGGTCTTAAAAAACAGGAACTCTAACTGGAAATCCGAATCTCTGACCATGTTATGATGTCAGTAGTTCCCTATATTCACTACTTTCCCGCCAAATTATTCACTTTCTCACCTTTCAGAGACTTTGGTATGCGGCACGTAAAATCTCTTTTTGGACCAATTTAATCAGAACGGCTCCCCTTTTTGAGCGGAAAAGATTAGGGAAGTTATGCTTTAGGAGACCGTACTTTGTAAAAGAGAAAGGAATTAAAAAGAATGTGAAGGGGGAGTCATTTCTTTGGATGGCTTAGCTGATATGCGCTTAATCGCTGTCCGTATCTATATCTATGTTATCTGTCGATAGTTTGCCTTCTCCCTCTCCATACATTTTGGTTACATTTAATAGGAATCAATATCCAAAATTTTTTTTTTATTTCCCTCTCCTCTTGGGAGCTCGGGGACTTAACAAGATCCTGCTTCATCTTGTGTCCAAAAAATTTCCCTTGGTTACTTCCCTTCGGAGCTTGGGGCCTCATCAAGATCCTTTTTTCTGTTGTGTCGTTAGAATCAATATCGATTTTATTTTTAATTGATCCGGTAATTAGCCAGATGCTACTTCTCCCTGTGGTGGGGCCGCCATCTATCACCCAAGCTCCTAGGAGATGATTCTGGATTATTTGTTCGATGATGTGGTTGGAAAAAACTCCATTTATTTGTGGAACTGATAGCGTTCGCAGTGAACTTTCATTGAACTCTCCGAGCTTTTTAAAGCATTGCTTTTTATTTTTCCTTGGAAAGCTGTCTGCTCTAGTGATAGTGATGCTGTCTGGAGAAGCTGGGGAGTTGATGTGAATTAGTGTAGGGTACGAATTATTAGAAAAGCAGGTAAAATAATGTTTCGAGAGTTTTGGCAATGGGCTCGAACCAGGAACCTTGGGATGGAAAGCGCCAATGACCGTGGACGCCGAGGCGGTGATTTTCGAGCTTTTATTTTTTATTTTTTCTTGGAAAAAGTTTCGATGCTTGCTGGAGGAGTTGCGGGGTTAAGATGGGTTTTTGTAGGGTAGGAAACATTAAAAAAGCAGGGATACTTGGATTTTGCCGGCTTTGGTGCTTTACGGTTTGTGGGTTCGACCAAGGGAACGCTGGGATGGCAGAGCAGCACACCAACGTAGACTCCCGGGGAAGTGCTTTTCGAGGATTTTTTACCACCGCTTTTTCTTATTCTTTGATTCTTGCTGGGAAGTTGCGGGATCTAGCGATAATTGTCTGACCATTTCTTGATGGGAATCGGAATATATCATAATAAATTTCACTCGTAGGGCTAAAGATGCAGATTAGTTCATACCTATATCCTCGCTCTATTTTCTTTGCTAATAATATTATTGAATATTTTGAAAATATATGCTTTATTATGAGATACATATTGTTGTACCTGCCTCCACTTTATAGTTCTTAAATAGCCATTGACCCTGCTACAGTAGCTCCAGGTTCTTGCTTCCTTGCTTCATTCGCGTGCACACCACCGAGATAAGGTCATAAAGAAATCGAAGACGGATCTGGTCAGCCGCAAAACGATTATAAAAAATGCATCGAGGATTGGATCAAGTGCTGGCATAAGTGCTTTGCAGTCGATAGGGAATTCTTTGAAGGGTGCAATATCGCATTCTGATGAATAATGTTTGTATTTTAGATTATCTGAATAAATTTCGGGAACTATTTGATCAAGGTAGTATATATGAAGATTTTCCAAATAAGCTGGGAACCTGCCAAGAATCTTCGAGTCAGCTGGGTAGTCCATCTCAAGCAACTAAGGTGATACCAGAGCCGAGTGCAAGTAATCTATCGACATACAACTAGTTGACACTCTCCAATAGCCGTCGGCAGGCACATCATTGAAGATATATCCTTGTAGTGAATTCAAGTCTATATCACTGAAGATATCCAAAAAATTTAAAGTTTTGTGATCATTTATATTAGATATTTCCCAGTATCAAAAACGGCCTCATTAAATGCGCCCGCGGCGAAATCCTTAAAACCTTTGAATGTAGCCTTGAAGTTTGTCACTGTGGCTTAAAGCTCCTCAGGCCACAGCCTTTCCAGTCATTCCGTCGTACATAGACTGTTGTCCACCTCTGTACAATCTCTATTGAAGCAAAAATCTTTTGCAAAGAAATATTCCCAAGCTGCAGTTGGCTGAGCAGCTGCTGCAGCTACTGCTCCTGCTCCTGCCGCTGCCACAAAAGACGGAAATTATTATTGGTTTTTGGACGATGCTCGGCTCCAGCTACAGCTCGATCCCAGCGGTAAACTCAGCGAGGCAATGATGAAGCTGCAAAACTTTCCAGCTCAGCGTTAACTTTTGCTTTGGATGTTGTTTTGGTTGGTGTTGCCACCATAGCCATAAACATTGGCATTGTCTCTGTGTGCCGTGGCACAAAAGTTTTGCTCATGAACTGCATTATGCGCTGGGCTGCCTAGCGACCTGGCATTCCACACTGTTCCCCAAAGACCCAAACAGACTGAGCGGAGTTGGCGTTGGCTGGCGGCATCTTGTTAGCCATGGCCTTGGCCAATAAAGAACCCACGCACCACAACAGCAACAGCAGCAGCAGCAGCTTGTTGTTGACTGCTTTTACCTTATGGCCAGCTTTTGGCTTTGAGCTGTTGCGACTGCTCCTGCTACTGCTGACTTGGCTTTATTCTTAAATCCGATCCAATTAAAATACAACCGACTTGCATATGCAATGCAATTTAATTAACGTCATATGCTATGTGCCACACCACACCCCACACTCCTCTCTGCTGCAGGACTTATGGTTGCAGCTCCAAGCTCCGAGCTCAGCTCGGCGCAGACTTCCGACCCAACGTAAGAGTTCCGGCTCCGTGCTGTTGCTGTTGCTCTGCTACCAAAAAGCATTTAAATACATATCCACTCTGTGGCATGTGGCATAGCCAGCATATTCCTCACTTCATTATGCAACAATTATGCGAAGCAAAGCATGCGTTTAATCTTTTTACAACACACAACCAACACACACACTCACACACGCATCAGAGAGTATCTGTGTGAGTATCTGTGTGCGTCTGGGTTATTGAGCATGTCTGTGCTTTATGCATTTTCTGTTCGATTTAATACGCATTTGTATGCAAATTTTCATTTTTTTTTCTTTATGTTTTTGCCTTTATTTTGTTTTAATGCATTAAAAATTATCTACGTAAAGAAATCTTCAGGTTTTTAATAATATTTGCACACACACACAGACACACAGCTCGTTCGTTGACCAATGAAATTTATGCCTTTTTGTTGTTTGTTGTTGGTTGCCGCAGTGTGTTTACAGGCTTGGAAAATAAAGTGAAATCTGGAATTTATTCGATTGAGTGATTTTTTTCATATTTTAAAATAGGTTAAGCTTCATTGAAATCCTTTTCAAAGCAAAAGGCTTTAAAGTTAAATACTGTTTTTGTGTGTTATGCGAGCCAAGTCAGCTGAGATTTTGACTTTGGCAAACTTTCCAGTAAGAGTCCTTGTGAGCTCTCAATGCAAAAACTATTTATCACGCAGCTAGATTTTTAAAAACCCTAAAACATTCTCAACTTCTGAGCTAGACTTTTAAACCAAATATAACTTGAATTAATTTAATTTGCTAGATTGAAAAGCAGCATCTTTGAAGGATCCTCATAAAATGGCTTTGAAACAAGTATGAATAATTCAATTTATTAAGTTGGTAATTGCATAAAAAAGTGCATACCAAAAGAATTATTTTCTTATTTTTTGCTGAGAAGAATGTACTCACGTAAATAAATAAACAAATCAGTGTTGTCCTATGCTTTAAGCGATGCTTGAGCTAAAATGGCGCCATCAAAGCTCAGTAGATGGCGCCAGCAGTAACAATAGAGTCTTTATAAAAATAAAGTTAGATTTAATTTAATTTCGAAACTTGGTATTTTATAAAGAAACAAATAATTTTAAAAAATTCTCAATAATTATATGACTGTAACCCTCCATCTGACAAACGGGTCT